>KN838536.1:241037-349247 GCA_000827195.1 Laccaria amethystina LaAM-08-1 | reverse complement strand
CCGCTTCTGGCTGCCAGCGGACTGTAAAATTTAGAGTCCGCCTATGTATGTAAATTTGAAGTTGTGGCCTATCGTTATGAATTTAGCTGTAAGTATGTATGTATGTCTCTGATACTGCTAAAGAGTTGCCACCTTTAAGTCCTATACATACCCCGAAAACAAAAAGAGTATATATATATTACTTGTGGTCTTTTTCGTTGCTATCAGGGGTTGTTGTTCATTGTGGCTCATACTCAGAGTCAGGGGAAATTCAAGGGCGAAATCTTAGCACCCGCCGGCTTGCCCACGTTTTCTCGCACACCCACAAAAAAGCCGCATTGCCGCCAAGCTGCCCCAAGGTGAAAGCACAAGGACAACAAGAAGAATTCCCGACAAAAGCCACGTTGTAATAGGTTGTAACCAGTGCGGTGTTTCGTTTGATTGGTCTGAGAAAGACAATTAACACCGGCTTCGTCGTGGCGAAGCAGTGAGGGCCGCGTTCCACGGAAGCGTTGAATGGCAATAAAATGTCTGAGATCTGAATATTTGCACTTTAAATTTGGGCAAGAGCTCGTCCCCCTTGTCGCGCTGCTCGGGACAGTCGGACACTTCGGATGAAATCAAGAAGTTGAGTTGATTAGAGCCTGTTCAACTCCGATTTTCAAACAAATCAACCAACTTGTCACGTGAAGAAAATATACGAATTTTATGACGATGGGCTAAACAAGTGGGGCCCTACAACAATGACCGGCATCGCTGAGGCAGATGGGCGAGCATCACAGCGTACGGAATATCTACCTGGCATGTTGGAAAGGCAGCCAGATCTGCAATTTGGGTGGCGAGAGCTTGAAGAAGGTGCACTGAACACCGTGAGAAAGTCACCAAAACCTCCACAACTATTAGGAGTAATGACCAGGGTCTTGGTAGGGTCTTGGCGCCGTCAAACTATAAGTAGGGAAAACACCGCATTTCCCCTCACGTATAGCGTTTCTCTCTCACCCCACAGCAAAAACTCTACGCAAGTCCTTATCGATACCCTTGCAAATGGGTGTGTTTCCTATCATGAAGCTGTTTCTGTAACAGCTGCTGACCACAATTATTATTGCAAACCTACAGAATCAGCGGGCGATGAAACCACGGCTGTGGACCACACTATACCCAACCAACCAAGTTCACCGACTAGAACTGTATATCCACCCACTAGGGGACCCTCTCATAAACGATCGACACGCAAAGTAACAAGTTCAGGATCCCGTCTGGACCACATACGCCGCCAAACGACATTGATGCTAACCCCACCAAAGAAACTTGCACCACCTCCTACTTTTTTTCATAGCATAAAGGCTATCTTGTTCGCATCATGTGAGCTTATCTTCGCCTCCACCATACGTACTTCGCTCAACCGGTTGCAGGGTTGAATCTTCTTCTCGTTTGTATACCCGTATCAGTGAGCGTTGCCAGTTTTGAAGTTCCTCAGCTTCTCAGATTCTTCTAGTGGGCCCTACACTGGGCTCTTCCGGATTCAAATAAGAACAAAGACACCCTCGTTTTTATCTGTGAGTGGTTCTCAGCAAGATTTCGATTTTGATTTACCTGCGGCCGATAGTTTCATTTTTTGCCATAATTCCCCTAGCAAAGGTGAGCGTTTTGTAGCATACAAAGCGTTGATTTGACTAATGTGACGCAGTTATTGGCCTTTGCCACTGATGAGCTATCAATACGAGTCGGTCAGACGTTGGCTGGACTTCTTAATGCTACTCTTGTGAGTATCCTCCTACCCGTTCGAATCATTTCAGGCTAAATAAAACTCGTGCGCTAGGGAAACGCGTATGTCCCCTCCAATTTAATGGCCGTTGGTTGAGTATTGACAAAGCTCCAACACTTTTCTAGCGTTGAATTAATCGTTGCAGTGAGCGTCGACGAAAACTAAAATTTGATAGATAATGATGCCCTTACAGATTATTGCCCTCGTAAAATGTGAATTGCGAATTGTACAAGCGTCATGTAAGTTCGTCACCCTACTACGTCATTCTCGCGATCGGTATGGCTGTATAGACGCCCAAAAATGATCGACCCGAAGCGCTTGTAGCACGAAAGCTTATTTTTACCTTCTAGTGGTCGGCTCCGTCCTCAGCAATCTGTGTGCGCACGCTAGCTTCTTTTAACCCCATACGGCGATCTAATCGTTGACGTTGCCAGTACTCGTCCTGGGCATGTGCTTTTTTGCAGGAGGGTTAAAGTACTCAGAACAAGGCTTTGGAATTAGTGCGCTCATCGTTCTTGTGAACATTTCCGCCCTACTTATCGTATTTCGTAGGTGCGACACAACTCAATTCGTCGTTATTGACAATTAGTGTCATTGGGGTTCTCCTGCCGGTGGCTTTCCACTTCGCCGCTGATCCAGAATTAGATAACCCAACCGAGGCAGCGGACATTTTGTCAGTCAGTCATGGTGTAAGTTCTGCCTTCTTCCTTTCGAACAAAGGCATTGATCTCGTTCGCAGGTCGCCATTATTCTTCTTTTCAGTAAGTCTCAGGTGTCAGCTACTACCCTGATTTCATTGTACACTTATTATTTGAACAGTATACGGTGGCTACCTATATTTCCAACTTTACTCGCACGCCGCATTGTACTCGGACGACAACGCCATTCAGTCGACAAAATACGTAAAGAAGACCAAGGAAGAGAGGGATGCAGTTGAAACATTCGTTGCAAACACGAAGGCAGCAACAACTGGATTCTTGAAGGAGAAAACTAAGGAAGGTATCACCTTTGGTGGTCGTCCCAGCACTAGCCCTCGTCCTATCGACCGCACACTCAGTTTCTCGGATATTGAGGAAGCTCAGGGGACTAATTTAGAGGAAACACCGGCTGAAGAGGAGGAGGAGGAGGTAGCAGAGCCTCAAATGTCAGCCTGGATGACCATTCTTCTATTGGCTGTCGTAACTGTGGTATGTTTTGTTGACCCTTCTCGCTCACGGTGACACTTATGCTATCTACAGCTTGTAGCCGTAACCGCTGAATGGCTGGTTGATTCGATCAATGGTCTTACCGAAACCCACGGCATCAGCAAAGAGTTCGTTGGAATGATTCTCCTACCTATTGTGGGCAATGCCGCCGGTAATTATACAATTTATCATTTCTACTTAACATCCCTAAGGATAGGCCCACAGAGCATTTAACGGCCGTTACCGTTTCAGTGAAAGATAAGTTGACCTTGAGTTTGGGTGTTGCTGTTGGCTCTAGCATTGTGAGTTTTGTTTGTCGCAACCAAAGAAATTCAATTCTCATATCTTTCCCAGCAAATTGCTCTCTTTGTCATTCCGTACGTCATAACTTGATTGGATCGTGAATTCATCCTTAACTCCTTGCTAGCCTTATTGTAACCTTGGGCTGGATCATAGGAAAGCCAATGACTCTATTGTTCGACCCTTATGAATCAGTTGCCATGTTTCTTGCAGGTGAACACTTCAGTACAATTCGCTATTGTCACAGCACTGACCTTTTTGCTAGTTCTTACCGTCAACTATGTGGTACAGGATGGTAAATCGAATTGGCTCGAAGGCCTCGTCCTAATGGGTACGACAATGGCAAATACATTTTCAAACAAAGATCGCTCATTTTCGAACAACTAGGTCTATATGTTATCCTCGCTGTCACATTTTGGTATTACCCAGGTATGTTTTGTTTTATCCTTCAATACCACCACTATTTATCATATTTGCACAGGTTCCGATCCCTTTGGCGTGCTCGCTACTTGCCATTACAGCGCTTTCAGAGTAGGATGGGAAAGTGTGATTTTTTGTAAGCGTGTGACGCACATCGTTTCCCTTTTAGGAATTGTCTGTGTATGCGTCGCCTCGCCCTTCTGCTCAATCCCTCATCCCCCAATGCTGTGGGGTTTTGAAAGATAAGATCTGATATGAAGGAGTGTGCTCTAAAACTCTGGGATCAGGGCTGGGAGACTGCCGAAATTGTGGATACACTGGGCATTTCTCAAACAAGTCTCTACCAATGGCAAACAATCTTTGATCAATACAATTCTGTCCTCTTCGGGACCATCCATCTCATATATATCGACGTAGGGTATATGAAAAGTGTAACAGCTGAAGGGAGAGGGAGAGGTAGGCTAGGGAAGGCAAAAAACATCAATTCCTAAAAGGGAAACGACGTACGTCACACATGCTTACAAAAAATCACACTTTCCCATCCTACTCTGAAAGCGCTGTAAACATATACCCACTCATATCTATACCCTTATAAGTAATTCATTGTGGAGGGCTGATCGTTTCATAATTTTCGTCTCATAATTTTCTTCATATATTCTGCTAGCCTTCTTTACCGAGCGGGTTACTTAACAAGCTCGGCTTCGTCGAATCGTATTATAAACCGTTTGCTGATACATGCAAGTTAAAGGTGTGCCTTGACGGATGGATCCGCCAATGTGGCTGCGGCTGCTGCCAGAGAGATAGAATTGCGCTCCTTTACTTTGGCCGCTGCAAGTGGCGTGTCAGGCAGGACGTCATGATCAGGGGGGGATGACGAACTGAATATGACAGTTGACCCTTCTTTCCACATCTCAGTCACAACTGTTTCACCTGGGTATACAACACCAGCAAACCTGCTCGTGGTTATGAATCTGCCAGGCGACCAAAAAGCATGGCTTACCGAACTTTGATATCCTTATACGGTCCAAATGCCTTATGCACGTGCTTTCCAGAGATGCCCATGGAGCAAAGACCGTGGAGAATGGGCTGGTCAAAGCCTGCAATAGCGGCAAATTCGGGGAGAATCTAGGCGATCGAAGAGTAGTGAGGTGAAGTAAAACACGAGATTAATGGTAGACGGCTAACATGCAAAGGGTTATAATCGCCACTCAGACTGGCGAAATAGGTTGGTGTTTAGCTTGGTTTGCTAGAGGTGTGTAAATTCGGATACGTACCGGTAGAGTGCTGCCTGTGAGGGGGTCGTTGTTTCCTCCATAGCAACGTCGGGGCTTCGTGCTGGGGGTTTATTCGCCGCTGAAGCAGGACCACGGTCTACGTGTAAATATTTTAATGACCATCATGATAAACGGGCGTGGAATATAAAAAGAGTGCGCACCATTCCCCACGCGCTTTCCTCCAAAACCTCCGGCTCCGCGAATGAATACCGTGGATTGGTTTTCGAATACGACTTTCCTTGTACGCTTGTTCCGCGTTTCAATGATGATTGTTACCGCTGCGGCCTTGCCCTTGTCAAGCACCTCCAAAAGTCTAAATGAGTAAAATGGTTAGTATGAAAGGTCCAACAGGGTTATAAACTGTTGTAACCTCGCATCACTGACGAGTTCCCCTTGCGTCGGAATGGGTCCCTTAATGTTTAGGTACTGCTCTCCATGCAGGAGCTTAGCCTGTTGTGGGGCAAATTCAAAATACAAGTCGATGGAGTGTGGAGCTGGACCTCAAACGTACTGGGTTGAAATTGGGTAGCCAATCTAATGGAAAACCTGCGCTACATGGGAATTGAGGGACAACGCCGAAGGTTGGCAATGCAGAGAACTGGTCATCGCCCTCAAATGTCCATTGTAACTCCTTCTCCGTAGCACCAACGCCTAGGTTGTATAGAATGACGTCTCGCTACGACGAGGCCCGTCAATACTGGAAGTAAAACAATAATATGAGTCGTGTTGTACCTCTGTGTATGAGTACGTCGTGCTGTCCGGTATGGTCCTCTTGGCTTCGGCTACGAGTTCGGAATCCTCTGGGTCAGCGAAGGCGTTGGGATCCTTGAATGAAGACATGACTGCTAGTCCGGACAGAGAGGATGATTTTTTTATCACATGCAAATGACTTCTTGATGACTTCATTGGAAGTTCCCCGTACAAAATTTAAACATCGTACTTGATTCCGCCACAACAAAATGCTATACATATTATGAAGATAAAATAAAGATATCTATAGACTATAGTTTTGACTTGATCGCTTCGCCTTTGTTACCAAAGTTCTCGACAAGCTATTCAGAATCGATCATTACCCTTAAGGTACCACATAGAAATGACTCAAACCTGTTGGATAGCTTCTTGCGTTGACGAAGGGTGTGTTGCTCGACCGTCCTCTGAAATGCCCCAAGTCAGCGATTATTAGGCGAGGAAGCGTCGTTGCACCTACCGAAGTTGGTGATGTTGCCCCACTTGGCAACAGCATCCTCAATCGTGAAAGGCTTGATCGTTGGGAATCCATATCCGCCCGACCGTTGCCAGCGTGTTTGCGCAGCCCAGCCTCCGAGAATCTCGAATAACTCTCCTGAGGTTTCTTCGTTGTCTAAGGAAACGCAACAAGTCAGCTCAGTGGAGGCTGGTACAGGGACGACAAACCTTTGCTACTAAGATATCCAACAATAGGTGCAATAAAGTCGGGCTGTTCAGAATGTCTCAGCAGTCGTATCTTAGTGTCAAGTGTTGGCCCACCTTGAAAGCGTCGACCATCTCCTGAGGCCAAATGGTGCTTGTCATAGCCGTGCCAGCGGATGGCGCAATGACATTGGCGAGGATGCCATACTTTTTTCCCTCAATGGCTAGAGTTCGTGTCAAACCTGTAATACCGGCTTTTGCTGTCGAGTACTAAAAATTACAGTCAGAAATATGTCAATTGTGTGAAGGGGGCAATCTTACGTTGGCCTGCCCGAAGTTTCCGTCTAGAAACCATGATAACTTGGCACCCTCAACTTATGAAACGACTCACAGATCCCAACTTGAGAGCAAGTAGTCACGATACGGCCGTACTTTTGCTTTTGGAAGATAGGCCAGACAGCTTTCGCGCACTGTAACAGTGCGTCACTTAAAGCACTTGTTATGGAACTGGGAGGAACTTACTTTAAAGGTACCACTATCCACGACGCAAATCAGGAAAAGAAATGCCAGAAACCAAAGACGACTAACCGGAGATGAACAGCGAGAACAATGTCCCACTCTTGCTCAGTCATGGCTTGAAAAGACTTGTCGCGAAGGATACCGGCATTGGCTACGAGAACATGCACGCCACCGAACTTCTTTACGGCGATCTGTACAATTTTATCGCCATCTTCCGCAGAGCAAACAGCTGCTACTGCCTTCCCCTCAGCTAAATTCTGATCAGTAACCGCGACAAAAATTTTGACGGGAGAATACCCTTGATGACCTCATCAACGACAGAGTTGGCGCCTTTTTCGCTAACGTCGTTGACAACCACATTTGCACCAAGTTTTCCGTACATGAGTGCATACGCGCGGCCGAGACCAGCACCAGCACCTGTGATGATAACAGTTTGACCGTCGAAGCGAACAGCAGGAGATGATTGCGGGTTGGGTGGGAGCTTCTTTGTGGCCTCGAGTTTGCCCTTGAGAAAAAATTCGTCAAGCGGCGCAGGGTTTAATCAGAGGATGATCATTACGACAGAATCAACATCCGTCACAGCAGTAGGGCTGCAATACTCGAGGTCAGAATTCAGCTAAGGTCAACGTTTGATTGCTACTTACTAGTATGGCTTCGAGAAGTCCGTGATCTCATGCCATTTGGTTTTCACCTGATTGAACTCGGTTATTTCATACAAAAAGAATTTCAGAGAAATTTCATACAGCGGAGGGGGTGAATGATGTGTCTGTCTTGAAGATTGCACCATTGCTCCTTTCCCATCGAAGCTCGGCAATGAAACCAGCCCCAACCTCGAAAACCTTTCCAGAAGCATCTGGACCATCGGGATGGCAAATAGCAGCAACAAAAGGAGCAACATATTCGGGCTGGTCGGTGATATCAGTGTCCGAAGCATAACTAGCGGTAAACGTAGCTTACGCTCAGGTTTGCGAGCATCTCAGGGGGCATGACGGTCTCGGTCATAGCGGAGGCGGCCATCTACCCATGCTTGTCATCGTCAGATCTTATCCTTAACAATACAATAACGTACTGGGGCAATAGCGGTAGATTTGATGTTGTACTTGGCGCCTTCACGGGCAAGTGTCTTAGAGAAGGCAACGAGACCCATCTTGGCAGCACTGTAGTTGGCTTGTCCGAAATTGCCTGCATCCTTCGTAAAAAAAAAGGCAAGTATTCGTCGGGGAGACAGCACATACCATACAGACCAGCAGCACTGGCGGTGTTGATGACACGGCCGAACTTCTGCTTGCGGAATAGCGGCCAGGCAGCTTTGGTGCAAGAGAAGGCACCTTTCAAGTGAACCTCCATGACCTGATCCCATTCCTTATCCGACAAGTTCTTGAACCTGCTAACAGTTCAGAAGACGGGTTAAACCGTGCAACTTCGGAACTTACCCCTTGTCTCGCAGAATCCCAGCATTATTGATCAAAATGGTCACGGTGCCAAAGGCATCGACGGCAGTTTTGATGACGGCAGCACCGTCGGCGACCGACGACGTGTTAACGACGGCCTTTCCGCCAGCTGAATTTCGACGGTTAGTGTTCAAGTGGTGACATCATAAACTGGGGTATACCTTTAACGATTTCATCAACAACTTTCTGCGCAGCAGAAGCATTGAAGTCGTTCACAACGATGTTTGCGCCTCGCGAAGCAAAGAGAAGTGAATAACTATTCCCAAAGAACTCGTAACCTGGATCTGCAGGGAACGACAGCTGAAGTCACCTACGCCTTTCCCAATCCTCCGCCGGCGCCGGTAACGACGACTGTGTGGCCTTTGAATGACAGCGACATTATTTGAGACTTTGGTTTGAAGGAGCTGATGGTGTTGAGAACTTTCTGAAGGGAGTCGTCAAATATGTGTATCGTCGGCATGTGATATCGACCTTTACCGGCAGTTACATAAGCTCGACCATGAAGCGTGTTCAGCGTCAACTATGTCATTTGTGAAACTAAGGTGTTGTGGGCAAAGCATTTCATTATCGGAATGCAATAAATATTAAATACTAGAAGGAGCGTAGGGTTTAAGGGTGCTCCACATTGCGCGCCGCGAAGGACCAGAAGAGACGATAAGGAAAGGCAGATCTCCAGAGATGTGTCAGAGATTAATGCGAAAAAACAAAGCAAGGAACAGCAAGCAAGGAAAGGCAGATGCAGTTGAGAGATAAGAAAAGATATGTTACAAGGAAGACCAATATGAAGGAATAAAAAAAATAGTCGTGAGCGAGAGTGGTGTGCAACAATGAAATCATGAAGACATGGGTGGGGCATTAGGATGAGTGAGAGAATCTTGGAACTCTAGTTGTAAAGGAGAGAGTTTGGGCATGGATGTGATAGCGAATGGCAAGGCATAGAGGGAAGCTGTCTGGTGAGGAAGATGGTGAGATCGTAGATGTGAGGTCAAGGTGGGACAAGGTGAAAAGTATGAGAACGCCAAATGAGATATGATCAAATGGTGGAGCGTGGATGGGTGATAATGAGGGTGCGGACGAGAAGTACAGAGAATGATGCAAGTATAAGTGTCCCAGAGCTGGCTCATTATTCAAGAACCATGGGGTCGGCGGTTGCTTCGTAGTGGATCTTGGCCCATTCGATGGCAAAAACAGATGCTTTCAGAAACTTTTTGTTGGCGTACTTCCTGCAGACATATTGTCGAGAAAAATTATCCTCGGTCAGTTTTTCAACCAGTAGTTCGTGTCCGGGAATGAGTTGCTCCTCTGTGTAGCCGGAGTAAAACACGAACGCTTCGTTCTAAAGAACAAAGGTATTAGTTACATGACTCGAACGTCGACACGCGACTTACCCAGTCGCCACCCAGCATTCTCCTCGCGCAATACATGCCCACCGCAGCAACAATACTAGGTTTTACCCTCAGGAAACGGTAATCCAGTAGGGTCACTTCTATCAAGAATTTGCCGAGTGTTCTGGTCTGGATGTCGTAATCGTCGGACTTGCTGATCTTTCTCATCCAACTATAGGGCGAGCAGTAATGCGATATCCGGAATTCGAGCGTTTGCAACATGATTCGTTCCCCTTTCAGAATCTCCTCTTTGGTGTATCCCTTCTCGGTCATGAAAACAAATTCATCAACAGATGGTGCCAGGATTTCTTCATACTTTGCGGCGATGAACATAGCCGTGACTCCAACGAGCTGAAGTTTGACGAGGGATACAACACGCTTGGTCAGGAAGCGGTCCACAATATTAACCGCAATCCACAGTGTTTCCGGGAGCATGTGGTACCGTAAATGAACTTGAAGGAGCCAGTCAACCAGCGTCTGGCGCATCCCCCACGTAATTTCGTTTTGACCATCCATGTAGTTCGGATTGGGCATCATCTCCTCCTAAATTTTCTAGGATTAACGACGAACTAGGACAAAGAAAAGATTGGCATACCTCCAGGTCACACATGTATTCGTAAATTTCTTCCGCGTATTCGGAAACCATCGTTGTATCGAAGACATCGATCTGATCCTGGAAAACTTCACGTACGGCCTCAACTTCCGCATGGAACTTGCGTGCCCGGTCGGTAGAGACTTCAGGCCAAATACGCGCTCGTTGTGATTTAGGGTTCGCTGGGGCTTCCCCGGCGTCTTCGTCTTCATCATCGTCAATGCCAATCATTGCTTCAACTTCTCGCTCGTTAACGAGCAAATCTGCATCGTCCTCGAGATTACGGTCTTCCGCAAGGTCATCCTCAATGTCCATCTGGACCTCTGCCTCTTTCGCCTCAATTTCTTCGGGAATAGGAAGGTGATCGGATTCAGACGTCCGTGAAGTACGCTTAGCATCGACGACGCTTGAGATCCTGGTGCGAATGGGGGGTGCGCGGGCGGCGACAGTATTAGAGACGGGTGGCGCGGCAACTCCTCGGCCAGGGCCTAAAGGTACGCGTTGGGGGAGAGTCGTAGAATTAGAACGACCTCTTTTCGAGCCGGTCTCCTCCTTCTCCTTTCCTGTGACGAGCTTGCTGACTGCGTCCTTAACTAGGGCGTCACAACACAGCTGAGGTATCGCGAAGAAAAACAAACTTTTCTATTCACAGCAGCCGAAGTCACTTCACCAAGGGCTTGTCTTGTGGCCGCGGTGGGCTTCACTACGTTCTCCTTTGCGACGAAGCGTGATGCACCTGGGGCGAGCAAGTTTGAGGGTTGGCGAACATGTCTGCTCGTCGCGTTCTCGTCGGCCTTTGCACGGTGGGAGACTATGCGCCGTTGGGGTAACTGCAAAGAAGGCAGTGAGGAACTGATATGTGTAATAGGAGAAGAATTTTACGCGGGCATGGTTGGTAGCCATTGTATAAACTAAAGTCGTTTGTAGAGTCTTGAGGGCGTCGAGTGGCGGTAATGAGTAAGGGAGAAGAAGGAAGGAAGGAAGGATAAGTACGGTGGCAAAGGCAGCCAGGGAATGAAACGAAGAAAATCTGAGTTCTTGCAGAAAGAAAGAACGTCAGCCAACATCCAAATCGAAATTCAGACTTTGAACACCAGTCACGTGTAAAAACAAACAAACATCTACAACACGTCCCGACGCGCTTTCAATTTGGTTTGTGGGTCATGTCACGTGACATAACACCATCAATTCTTTTCTTTCCTAACGCAAATTGCTGAATCTCTTCCGTTTCTCCCTATTATCAGACGTCTCTGAAGCATTTTTTCGAATGCCTAGTCCCGATCGACCTTTCGTCGTACTCAACTCGAGTGGTTCAATCAGTGCAACTCTTCCATCTTCAGGAGGCATCCCAAGCGCACTGCCTGGTTCCCAACCCTGCAGTATTAAGAGTCTATGTCCGATATTTGTCGTCGGCAAAGGGACAGGGGGCTGAGATAATACTGGCGCGTCCGTAGGGTTCTCTAAGATGCCATCGGAAGACGGTGAATCGACCCTCACGGGTAAAGGCGACACACCAGGCGAATCGGGGTGTGAAGAAGGATGGAACTGACGTCGACGAGCCGCTCTGTCAACATACTGGGCATCAAGGTCTGGTGTTCGTATAGGAGACGGTGAGTTCCGAGCATCATGATTCTGGAGAAGACTGTGTTTCAGCATGGTCAGCGCTTTTCTCGGATCTCCGCCTGGTTTGGGCGAATACGGTCGTATATTTGAGTCTAAGCCAGCCACGTCCCTTGTTCGCTTAGCCGATATATGTTTAGAAACGGGAAAAAGTGGTATGTCTTCTCCTGCGAGGGGGGAGCATTCTTCACACGGGTACTCATCGTGGATGTGGATAATAAATGTCGTACTTCCCAACGTTAGTTGGTCCATATGATTCAGTCGTCGGGGTATACTTGCTACTCTGGATGGCGATAACCGCACTCCGATGCCATTAAGTTCAGAGGATCCACAGTTGGAGCGCAAAAACGTCCCATGTTTTGAACCCATGTCAACGACACTCCACTCTCGTCTTGTTCCGTCCCAGTAAGCTGTTGCATGAAGTTTGGAAACTTCCATCTCTTTCAGTCGTATACGTGGCGTTATGGAGCCATTTGGGGCAATATCACGTCCGAATTGCACTTCCCAATGTGCATCAGCGGTGGCAATCCTGTACTCCGACGGAAGAATAGAGGACCGAGCCACGATTAGACGAAGTGAAGACATGTTTCTCCCTCGCTTCCTCAATGGAGAATCTGATGTTGTGGGGTTGTCATTGCGTTCGGTGGATGTCGAATCGCCAGGCCACTCGTATTCGGGGTTGTACATGTCTGTTGCAGATGGAGGACCGCCTGTAAGCTCCCGTCCTCCATGACGAACCATCTGCATCAGGGAGCAACTTTCGTCACGGTCAGTGACTTGGTAGTTGTTATGTAAGCTCTCACTCAGAACACTACACCTCATTTACAAGCACCGCATATCGTCCTTTAAACTCCACCAGAGCGCATGAAGACACTGTAAATCGAATTTATCGATCAGCTCTTTGCCTTGAATTTTTATGGAGCAATTCACTGAGGTTTATTGAAGTCATCATGCAAACGAAATGAAGGTCCCCCACTTACTACGTGATGCTTATTCATTTCTAGGAACATTCGAAGCTTCTCTTGAGCAAGGAGTGGATGGTCAAAACCGACACCGTCAGGTCCACACCTTATCTTCTGGTCAGTGCACCTAGATTTATCTAGGACAGTCGGCCAGACAACCAATGCGCCAGTAGAAATTCTATCATTCGCCGGCGGATTTATCTTGTTTCATTTTTATAACGGATACAAAGTCGGTTTGGGCAGAAGGTATGTTGTAAAAGCGGGTTAACAATTGACTGGGAGCCGTCATTCACATCTGAACTAGTTCTCACAAGTAATCAAATTTCACGTCGCTGGCGTCATTGTAATCCTGACTCCCCGCCTCTCTTCTCACCGGATGAGCGTGAAAATTCCTGGAGAACCACAAGTCTTGAACATTTGTCGAAAGTTCATACCCTTGGTGTCATCTCAGATTTCACATTCGATATCGTAGAATCGAACTATGCAGTCAGTTGTGCGTCCACGATGTCGTCACTCTCATTTACGGAAAGTAGGATCTCGCTTTTGAACTGGAAGGCGAGGGATTCAAATGGAGATGGGAGACATGCTTCCTAGGACACCATTTCTCTGCCGAGCTCATCTCGAAACATCTTATTTTCCCATTGATAAGCGTCAACCACCTTTCTTTTTCCTCCGTGGACTCTGTCAGCGAGCTTCCAGATTTAGATTTAGAGAAGGCTAGATTTCTCCCCAAGAGCAAGCGCTTTGTCTTACTCCATTTTTCGCAGGCCGTCGATAAAATTGGTCGGACTGCAAGGCGAACGGCCGACACCCACATCAAGAATGCGCTCTCTAAACCCCGTGTAGCTACAACGCTTCGACGGATGACCGCAATGTTTAATTTTGTTCCTGATCTTCGTGAGGAAACCTTCACAATTCTACTTCAGCTCACCCTAATTAACTGTCCCGCTTCCTGAAGCACCTGTCACCTCTGTCGTTGATGGTCCGGATCTTACATTAAAAGGGCTGGACAAGGGTATTTCGATCGAGAAAACTCCCCCCAAAGCACAGCAGGTTTCCCCACCCCCTGCGGTAAGCATGCGCCTTGCCTCACTGCACTTGATGGGGTGACGAAATGGCGGTTGTAGTCTCTACCTATTGCCTCAACATCACGCGACCGCGATCAGGTCAAAGTTCAACCGGTACATCCAGATTCTGCAACGGAGTCCGAGGCGGAAGAAGGGCCGGTTCATTCCAACATGCCAAAGGTATCATCCCCATTTGCAATGCACGGAGCTGGAGCGATGCCCACCGGACAAGCCTTTTCAAAGTCCTCATCAGCATTTTCGTCGACACCGGTGACAAAAGGAGAGACATCCAACTCTGATTCAAAGCCTCCCCTCCAGCCAACGAAACAAAGTAAAAAACCACGAATAGCTTCTTCGAGTGATGATGACAGCGATAGCAAGGCGCGAGTGGCACAGAAAAGGAGTGCGGGGGGGGTAAAGCGCGGAGCTAAACAGCCAATCAAGCGCGGAGGCAAGCGATTCTAAGTTGATCTCAGCGAAGACAGGAAATATATATATATATTTCGTCCGCTTTCGGCGAAGATACCTGACAGCCTTAAGCACGACACGTGAAAAGTTAAATACTTGGTGGATGTAAGGTGCATATTGTTACAAGATGCAGGAATGAAATAAATGCGCAATTTTGATATTCATAGAGGAACAGTCATAGAAAGAATTCGGGTTGGGCGTCAGCGGGGGAGGCGGTCGAACGATCTGCATTCGTCACAAGGAGTACGAAACATATTCACGACCCTCCGGTCGTCTTGGGGTACCTTGGAGAAAAAGAAAAAAGGAACGTCCGTCCGCAAATTCAATACAAATAACGCGAGAAGCACCTTGTTGCAACGACAATTTGGAGCTTTGTGTATATGCGCGCTGCTGATGCCACACGTTTGGGAATTACAGTCGATTTTTTCCCCTGAGTAGTACGTCCTTATAAAATGCTGATGATTGACGTGGTGAGCAGGTAATATCTGGAAAGTACTCTTTGCAACTCACTTCACATCCGCGATAGTAGTCGCCAAACCTGCAAGCGAGGGTGGTAAGCACGTCATATCACGCCGCGATAGATATACGTTGAAGTGATATTTACACTTCTAGTTTGCACATATCTGGATCAGAGGCGGAGCTGAAGTCGACAAGATACACAGACTAAAAGCCTGAAGTGGTACGACGGAGAGGAGGAATTGATGCAAGTTTGCATCCCAGTCGACCATGATATAGTATTTGGATGGAGTTACGTTTTACTGTGAAGGATCATGTATACCTTGTCACGCGACATTACATCTAACAAATAATTGCAAAACATGGGGTTGAAGAGAATCTTGAGATCGTACAAGTTCAAGCCTCGCGGATTGAGTCGTGGCAGACCGCCAAATGATGAACAACGACCTCCACGGATAATTACGTCTTGTCGGAAGCTCCTGTACAACATTTCAAGCCAGAAAAGGATTGTTTTCGTCGTTATAGGTGAAAACATGTCCACGATTTGGAACAGAGTTGCCTTCTTGGGCTATAGATATGTAGAAACTCATCAACGTCACCTCGTTTAGATGGAATTATCGATACCTGTGCAAGGAACACCAGCGGTGAACGCATAACGTTAGAGATCTTTACCGATAATCGCACAAACGTACCATAAGCAGTCAGACCAGGGGATCAAAATACACGCCGAACTTGTCGTCTCTTCACATTCATGAAAAGCCAACCATGTCGAGTTCATGACTGGAATAATGCTTAGTTCCACCCGCTTCATTTACCTTTACCATATGACCATCCAACTCAAACCACACACATCTAAACAAAATCTCTGCGCAGGCCATCCGGAAATTTACCAAGGGTGAAACACATTACAAGTCTTTGATGTCGCAGGTTGAGTTGAACGCCAGGAGCAAGGATCGCGGTCTTCAAATACCCAGGTCAGCAGGGAGGCGGGTAAGAAACTTCCTATCATGATAATCAAAAATGAGGCTGACAGAAGGTGTTGATCAGAAAGTGGAGGGTGTTGAAAGTTAGAGAGGCTTTACCCAAGTATGTTGAAGGAATTGTATTCGATGTTGCGGTTGATTGAGGCCCTGTTCATCGAGCCTCTTACGAGCTTCAAGTAATTCTTGCATGGTTCTTCCAGGTTTCAATAATTGACAACACGATACTACGAACGTGACCGTAACTCTCTGTGACTGAACGGCAACACCCCCAGTCACAGACGTTCTTTGCTGGGCGCTCCATAATGGCCTCACCTTCGAACGAAACCGACGCCATTCTTGAGGTTCGTCACTTTTCTCAATTTTCCTTCTCATCGTTTAACCTTTTTTACAGGCAGCCCTTTACCAGTCCTTCTCTGCCCCGCCTTCTCGGCAACGTCCCGTCCAGCCTGAGCAACCCGATACTGCTGCCATTACCCATTCAGAGTCGAAGCCGGAGGCCGCGACCG
This sequence comes from Laccaria amethystina LaAM-08-1, assembly GCA_000827195.1. Lineage (NCBI taxonomy): Eukaryota > Fungi > Basidiomycota > Agaricomycetes > Agaricales > Hydnangiaceae > Laccaria > Laccaria amethystina. The sequence goes on along the minus strand of KN838536.1, from coordinate 332,927 downwards.
ATGTGTCTACTGAGGGTTCTATATCAGGGAAAAGTGAGGGATCAGACGACTGGAAGGGGCAGTATGAGGCTCAGCTTCAGTCCTGGCGCGCCCAGTCCGCGGAAGCCCGACTCAAGGCGGAAAAGGAACGAGAGAGGTGGGAAGCCATCCGTAAGGTAGAGAAGGAGGAAGCTGCTCGTAGAGGCCCCGAAGCTACCGTCGAGGAACCTTCTTCCGCTCCACAAGTTGTGCAAGAGGCATGTCTAATATCTTGCTTCTCCCATCCAAGCAAGGTGACTGATATATTGCTGCTAACATCAGAGTCTTTCGTCATCAACCACAACAACGGTTGAGCAACCTGCAAGCCTCCCAGATTCACAGCGGTGGGAGGATGTCCATTCCTCAGTCACGTCCTCTTTTCCGTCCATGTCATTCCCAGGTCGCACCGACTCTTCTTCCCCAGCCAGACAAACCGCCCGTCCTCATTCCGTTCCTCAGACTGCTACCATGGCCATCTTCGACTCATCTCTGTCGACAAAAACTCGCATAAAAGCGCTCTTGTCTTCACTGGCTATCAACATGCTCTTACCATTTGTGAACGGCGTTATGCTCGGCTTTGGCGAAATATTCGCCAAGAAGCTAATCATTGAGCAACTGGGGTGGGCATCATGGAGATCCTCGAGACCGGGATCTGTAGCGGCTACGACCGGGCTGGGTTCCCCTCACGAAAGACGACAAAAACAGACTATTTAGATAATTTACATGTCCCTCAAGCTGTGTCTTCATTGGATGGATACTTGAATTTATGGAATGAAGGAATATGTCAGGTATCATCGCGAGAACAAGTGTCGTTATGGATAGAAACCATGAGGATTAAAGTCGAGCATTCTTGGGTATGGCGCGGATGGCTTGTCTAACTCCAAGATCCGCCAAGACGTCTTCCGCTGCAATAACAAGTGGGTTAGAATATTCAATATGGGGTCTTAAGGCGTGATATACCTCCTCCAAGAATTCTATTGAGTAGCATGGATTAGCCACATTTTCGTGATTTGGAAGAAGGGTACGTACGCATCGAAGGGAACGGTTCGATGGTACTGAAACAAACACACATTAGTCGACCGTCGAATGTCATAATCTGAACCACCAACGTGCTCGATAAACGATCCCATGCCTGCAACAGAGTTAATGTGATCGGTGGTATAATCAAATTTTCATGTCGAGGCCTACCTGTACGGGTGATACCACGACCACCAAATACCTAAACAAGTATATCTCAGCGCTAAAGATATCGATCGACGGAGCTTCTCCATGCACCTGGACAGCGTCTGCGGCAGTTTCCTGTGCGGAATGCGTCGCACGCATCTTCAGAAGACCGATGGGTCTATTTCAGGAAGTGATCAGAATTACATGTGGCAATCAAGATAGGACGGTGAGCACCCTGCCAATTTCGAAGCCTGTTCTTTGTAGGACTTGACCGAACGTATCAGCTACGGATAATCCGGATAGACAGAGCCAGTTACCATGTTATTCATTTGATAGGTCAAATTCTCAAGCCAGTTTTGTACACTCTCCACCCGAGAGATCATCGCCGCCAACTTGCTTCGAATAACAGCTTGTGAGTGTAAGGGTTTTCCGAACGCTTTCCTTTGATTTGTCCACCTGAATATCCCTTGTCAGCTAAAATGGAATCTCAGCGAAAAAAAACTAACTTCAAGCATTCTTCAACGATGAACCGTTGACTCCTTGCAGAGGAGCAGGTCATTACCCAACGCTCGTGATTGAAGTTGCTACGATGATTTCATCACCCCGTAAGTTTGGGAGCTTCGAGAACTTCGCACACCTGAGTATCACAAAAATTCCTCCTCCCTCGGGGCCAAGAGTATTTTCGATTGGCACTTTAACGTTGTCAAAGGTAACAAAAGCTGTCCCCGCCGTCGGGGACTACCAAAGAAAAAAATCGGTAACATCCATCGTCGACAACGGATGAAAACTCACATAGCTCGTCTTGATTGATTTGGTTTCAACCCCCTCCCCCCGCTCGACCAGAATAACAGTAAATCCATCCTTCATGTCAAGTTAGTGATCGCAGCCCTTGAAGAAGCCCAACGATGGTACCTCAGTTTTGCAACCAACAGTAAAACTGAAAGAAGTTAGCTTTGACCTAAAATTTACAATAGAAAGGAAAACATACTAGTGCGAAAACCTAAGGAATGGGTCAGTGTGTTTATTAACGAAAAGCCAATCTCGACTTGCGTTCCATTGGTAATCCATTTCTTCCTGAAAATGCAAAGGTACTAAGCGTTTTAACCCAGAAATTAGAGTTAATCACTTACGATCCGTTTATAATCCAGTATTTGCCGTCTTCGGTCTTACGCGCAGTTGTTTTAAGGCCAGCGACGTCACTGCCGGCAAAGGCCTCAGAGATAGCAAGGCATATCAGCTTCTTGCCAGATAACACATCTGGAACGACCTTGTCCTTAATTGCCTTGCTCCCGAAATTCAAAACGGGAGGAAGACCGATCACCGACCCAGCCATGAGTCCTAAATTATCAACATGTCAGCATTCGCTCCATAGTGACCATCAAACATTTCGGTACCATCGCCATAGCCCCGGCATCCACTTCGTGCAAATTCTTGAGTGATAATCAACTGAAACATTGTTAGAAACGACTTGACACTAGAATTATGTATGTCGCGTACCTCGTGAAAATAGTCAAACTGTACGATAATAGCATAGATTAGGTACCAAAAAGTATGCATGGAGGTAATGCAACTGACCTCCTCAGGCTTAACAATGCCTCCCATCAATTCCCTTCCTGCGTCGGATGAGATGAAGGTTAATACGGATATCCAATTAACATGCCTTGCAGGTGTTTTCCTGGCCCCATTCGCATGGCGTGCATATTGATTTTACTGTTCGGAATATAACGGTGAGGAACGTGTTTGATAATGATCACACTGAAGCTCACGACATGGCTTCGATCACGCTTTGACTGGGGGGCTTTCCATCTTCTTCCCTCGCCTGCAAAAAAGGCCTCAATATATGAACGGAGACCAGAAGAATGCACTGACAAGTGCGTCGGGCGTAATTACTTCATCCATAAACTTTCGAACGGCCTTTTGGAATCGTCTGTGGTTCTATAAAACAACGTTAATTCGATACCATGAGATGATTGCAAAAGTCGATACATCAGTATAATATGGGCTGTGATAACCTTCCGACAACCAAGTTGGTTCAGCATACGGAACTTTGCTTAGTTCGCCAACTACACGGCTGTGTATGACAGCGGCTTCACCCGCTATGACACCCATTTGGAGACGGGCGTATTGAGGCTTCATAAGAACCTCATGCCTGTGAAGTCCGTAGAAGGCCTCTGTAGCATCTTTTCCGCCTAAAAATCAGGGATGTTTCATATTATTGCTCCCAAGAAATTGCAAGTTCAAGTTGACTCACCAACTTCCTCGTCCAGCAGAACCGATGCACCGCCAGGATGAAGATCTCTGAATCTGCTGATGTCATAGACTTTGGAGTCGATGATGATCCACTAATATCCAGGATGAGCTGCAGTGTGCCAGAAACAACTGTAACGTCGAGTTTACCAGATCCCCGTCCTTGTTGTGCTATGTACAAACAAAAAGGTGAGCGACTGCTGAATACATGTCGAGCTTACACGACGAACATGAGCTACGTCCTCGCGGCTGAATGTCTTTAATTCTTTGGATGCCATTTGGAAGCGTGCGTTATTTCATGCACCGAATCAGGGGAGACGCCTATTTATGTCCGTGGTCTGCCATGTGAAATCGCGGTTAACCGAGTGAGGTCACCTGACTCCTGACTGGCGATCATCACAACACCGCATACTCCAGTCCACCGCCAGTGTGCGTAGAACATGGCGCTCGCTGGTCTCAAAGTCATTGAAGTAAGGCTTCCTTCCCTCTTAATTTTGCGATGCTTAAGCAGTTCTAGTTTGCTGGCCTGGCTCCAGGCCCGTACGCTGGTCTAGTGCTCGCTGACAACGGCGCATCGGTTATACGCATAGATCGCCCGTCCGCGACTTCAAACGACGTTCTGTGCCGCGGAAAACGTTCCATTATTATTGACTCAAAGAATCCCAGCGGCAAAGAATTATTGCGGAAAATGATATCCTCTGCTGATGTCCTCATCGACCCGTTCAGACCTGGGGTCATGGAAAGGTTAGGACTTGGGCCAGAGCTCTTTCTAGGCGGCGACACGAAGAAAGGGCTGAATGAAAAATTGGTCTACGCGAGAATCGTGGGGTAGGAACGCACGGTGAAAAGTTTTCGTCGCAGTCCTGACGGTGCCTCACAGCTTCCCTCGGACAGGTTAACGATATATTTTGTCACGTCTGAACACCATCTTAACCTCGTTGTTATTCTCAGGGCCTTACAAGGACATGGCTGGTAAATCTTCTGATCATGAGAGGGAAAAGAACTCATTCAAACTCCCGATCAGGTCATGATATTAACTATCTAGCCCTCAGTGGCGTATTATCAGTCAGTCACCACGGCTATTAGATCAACTATGCGCACACAACGATCTCATTGATGTAGATGTTACCAGGCTCTTCTTCGAAGCCAACATTTCCATTGAATCTTCTCGCCGATTTTGCGGGGGGAGGTGTTATGTGTGCGCTTGGAATCCTGTTGGCCCTAATACAGAGGGGAACAACGGGACGGGGTCAAGTGGTTGACGTGGATATGGTATGAGATTTTGCAACACCCTTCTCGGATACCTCATTTTCTTTGTTAGGTTTCGGGTACACGCTATCTCGCCTCGTTCCCACTCATTCACGCATCGCTTCCAGATTCCCTTATGCTTGGTGGTCAGCGCGGGACTAACCCCTTGGACGGGGGTGCACCCTCCTATAGCATATACTCCTGCAAGGGTGGCGGCTGGATGTCTGTTGGCTGCCTCGAGCCGCAATTCTTCAAAGCCTTCCTGGGATTGTTCCTTGATTCGTTGCCTCCAGGATTTTCTCCGTTTGGTGATCAGTGGAAGCCAAATTTTCAAAGCCAGGTCAATCGCTCAGAGTGGCCTAAATTTTATGAATACCTGGAAAAAGGCTTTTTGACGAATACGCGGGAATATTGGACCAATGTATTCCACGGTATGTTGGGTCCCAGTCATTGGGAACAGACGAATGACTGCTTAACGCCTAGGAACGGACGCCTGTGTCGCACCTGTTCTGTCACCTGTTGAGGCTGATGAATTGGACGCGGGTGCACCTGCAGTTCATCCTAGAGTATCAATCCTTCCGAAATCACAGAAGAGTAAGCCCGCACTCAAATCCATTGGAACGCTGAGACCCGGCCTACACACCGAAGAGATCCTGCGAGAACTCGGGCTGAATGATATTCAACGAGCACGATTAGTAGCAGACGGAGCCTTGGGAGAAGAGTTGCGAAGACCCTTTGGTGTAATTCCACAAGCTAAACTCTGAGATGATTGTAGCGATATCGTAGTCCAAACTGTATTCTAGGAATCCCGGGCCTGCTATTGTCCAATTGAGCACGTGGAATTCCTCCTGTACTATCACATGCGAATTCTGCTTGCCTATCCTCAATTGATCCTCAACGGACTTAAAGTCGTTTCTTCATTCGCATCTTCGGTTTTCATTCTTGAATCACAGCGAACTCAATGGCATCGAATGAGCTTAGACAACTCTCAAGAGACGAGGTCGCCAAGGTCTGTCCCAACTTTTATCAAGGATGTGTACAGTATCTCTCATCGCGGAGCAGCACAACACAGATGATGATCTGGTTCGTTCATCTCCTCGCACCCTTAGTAGGGCACTCGTCTAAAATTTTACCAGTGGATTATTATAGACGCGAAGGTGTACAACCTCTCAAAGTTTAAGGGGCTGCACCCCGGCGGCATATCTGTTCTATTGGACCCGGAGGTCGGTAAGTAAACTTCGATTCCTTGGCGGTAGATTTCGTGCTAAACACTCATAGCTGGCCAAGATGCTACGGAAGCGTTCTTTGGCCTTCACCGCTATGAGGTTCTGGAGAAGCCTCAATACCAGCGACTGCAAATTGGTGCGATCGAAGGGGAAAAGAGCATCATACATGGACGTATTGTCGGCGAACTCAGCCAAGTCCCTTACGCGGAGCCAACATGGTTGACAACGGGATACCACAGTCCATACTATTCAGAGGTACCGTTCTATGGGTTAAAATCATCTCCCTCCCATTAATGTTATATCCTCGCAGGGCCATCGCAAATTCCAGGTCGCGGTGCGAAAGTTTTTCGATGAAGTGGTTCACCCCGATGCCCTTGTATGTAGAAGACAGTATTGCTGCCGTATTGGTCTCACTTTTTTTTCTGACAGGCTCGTGAAGAGGATGGCAAGCGGCCGTCGCAGAGTGTCATTGACCGGATGACGTACGCTTTGCAGTCCCATTCCACATTCCTAAGATTCATTGTTTGATCTAGTGGTTTAAATATGCACGCCATGCGTATGGGACCTGGAAAGCACCTTCAAGGTCGCGTTCTGATGAATGGCCTTGTGAAGCCCGAGGAGTTCAACTACTTCCATGAAGTGGGTTGCAGTACCTAGTCACTGGTAACCTCTTACTCAATATTATCCAGTTGATCATCACGCAAGAGTTTGCTCGTTCGAGTCTTCGAGGTTACGGAGATGGTAAGCAGGCCGCTATCTCTCTCTCATCAATTCTCTTTACGATATGTTTTAGGACTTTTGGGTGGTAAAGTCATTGGGCTTCCTCCTGTTCTTAACTTTGGGAGCGATGAACTGAAAGCCAGAGTGGTGCCCGAGGTGCTTGAAGGTAAAAAGTTCATATGCTTGGCAATATCGGAGGCCCAAGCTGGCAGTGATGTGATGGGGTTGCAAACTACTGCTACAAAGAGCGAGGATGGCAGAGAGTGGATAATCAATGGCAAGGATTTTGTTGTTGTTGCACATGAGCCCAGCTGACTTGAAGTACGACAGGCAGCAAGAAGTGGATCACCAATGGAACGTGAGTCATTGTCTACAATTCCTGACTTACGTATCTCAACGGATCTTCCAGTTTTGCTGATTATTTTACTGTGGGTTGCAAGACCGATGACGGGTTCACGGTCATTCTCGTGGAGAGGGGACCTGGCGTGGAGACTAAGCAAATTAAGACCAGCTACTCAACAACTGCAGGCACTGCGTACATCACCTTCGACAACGTCCGAGTTCCCGTTGGAAACACCCTCGGCGAAGAGGGTGGAGGTATCTTTGTTATACTCAGGTACAATCGTTTCTTATTCTTTATCACGTTACAAAATGATTAACCAACACTCTATCTAGTAATTTCAACCACGAGCGATGGGTGATGTGCTGCGCGTCAGCAAGAAGTCAAAGGGGAATAAGTGAGCAACATGTTCTGCGTATTCAACCATATGACTTACGTTTTACTTCCCGCTAGTCGAAGAATGTTTGAAGTTAGTTCTACAAGTTCAATCGGGTACACAAAGGAGCTGACAACGTGTACATAGGTGGTCTACGCAGAGAAAAGTTTTCGGGAAACCATTACATTCGCAAGCTGTCATTCGTGCTAAGATTGCTGGGATGATTTCTCGAGCTGAAAGTGAGTACCCAACGTGTTATCCTGGTCTCTTTTTCAACTGAATCCCAGGCGTTCAAAATTGGCTTGAGAATATCACATACCAGATGTGTAACATGGTGACTTCTCTTTGTCTCATAGCCACCATCAGGTTCACTGAGTTGAACTCAAATACTTAGTCCTACAAGCAACAAGCAAGCAAACTTGCTGGGTATGTTTCAAACACAATTGAAACCAACGAATCTCATCTGACCCGTCACATAGACAAATTGCTTTCTTGAAGAGCTACTCAACATCTTGTGCACAAGACACAGCAAGAGATGCTGTCCAGGTCTTCGGCGGCCGTGGCATCACGAAGACAGGGATGGGCAAATTCATCGAGCATGTGCGTATCATCCATAAACTCTTTTGAAAGGTTGACCGCTCTTTTTGTTCAGTATCATCGCACGATTCCGTTTGATGCCCTTCTCGGCGGTGCGGAAGATGTTTTGGCGGATCTAGGCGTACGGCAGGCGCTGAGAGCGATGCCAAAGGATGCTCGGCTCTGAGTTTGCGCTTTTGCGGTGTTCAAGCGAGCATCCTCCGTGGCGTTTAACGTTCGAAAGGGTCTTTATTTGTGTAATAAGATAGGGGGGATGTATTTATTTCGTACAATCATTCTATCTGTTAATATTACAACAACACATCTGGCCTGTACAGAAGTGATAAGGTATACGGGTAACTGAGCAACATTCAGATGAGCCTTTAGGGGAAAAGCATACAGGTATCGGGGGGAAATTTTTTAAATCGAGAAAGATGTCGTGGCATCTAGATTGACGGCCCCGTCAAATACGCAGAGGTGTGGTCAAACATCGTTACATCGGTACTTACTACAATAAATGATAAACAATCACTGTTCCTTCCTCAGTCATGACACCTAAGCGAAAACGCGAGGACAACTCAGAAACAAATTCTCCCGAACTCCGGAAACTACTATCGTCGGCTATCAGAAGCGATGCATCTGCCGAAGTTGCTTTCCTTCATATCATAGAGGAGCATAATTTCAGCCTGAGTTTGTTGCAACAGATCTTGACTCGTCCGTTCATTTTGTTTGGACTCTCGGAAGCTATTTGACCATATCTATTCCTTAGAGGACGGCTTAGGTGTTAGCTTTTCTAAAGTACAATATGAGAAGATTGCTCCCTCTGTTGGACTCAACCCTGATCGAAACCTAAATGATATTGCCACATTCACAAGCTCTTTGTTGGAGATTTATAATTAGGGTGTACAACCGTTTATGCCCTTCTCGGCGGTGCAGAAGGTGTTTTGGCGGATCTATGTAGGTGTACAGCAGGCGCTGGGAGCAATGCCAAAGGATGTTCGGCTCTGAGTTACGCTTTCGCAGTGTTCAAGCGAGCATCCTCCGCGGCGTTTAACGTTCGAAAGGGTCTGTATTTATTTCGTACAATCATTCTATCTGTTAATATTACAACAACACATCTGGCCGGTACAGAAGTGATAAGGTATACGGGTAACTGAGCAACATCCAGATGAGCCTTTAGGGGAAAGCATACAGGTAGCGAGGGGGAGAAAGTAAATCGAGGGAGATGTCGTGGCATCTAGATTGACCGCCCCGTTAAATACGCAGAGGTGTTGTCAAACATCGTAGCATCAGTAGATCGTAAATCCAAACCAAGATTTTGTTGGAACTGGGTCATCCAATTGAATCCTGAGAGTAAAAATATTGGTAAGAGGTCGTCTGGAAAGATGTAAATATGCATACCTGGCAATGATATATCTTGCCAGCCAGATGGATCCGCCAGAGATTGCACGCTTTGCATAATGGCATCGTCGAAAGGCAGGGCAGGTTGGAAGAAAGCCACATCCACGCCATCTTCCAGCGATTGGTTCATAGACGAAGAACCAATCAAAACGTCTGGTGCGAATGGGTCCACAGCACCGACGGGTGCAAAGTTGTCGAAAGACAACGCAGCCGCTGTGGGCGGAGGCGACAATGACGTGCTTGTTGAAGGAGAAGGATGACTATACACACTGGAGGGTATCTCAAACGGCCGCGGCTGATCTGGCGTCTGTTCTGAAGCGGAGTTCGGCCTTTGACCACGTTGACGGGGCAGAGGAGCGTTGGAGGTAGATCCTGGAGACATCGGGTCCGACCTTGCCATAGGCTTTGATAGTAGATTCCTGAGGAAACGCGAGTAGAGTTTTGGGCCGTGTCGATCGTCGATGGCAACCTCCGGAGACCCGAGGAGGTCAATCACCTGCTGTACAAGCCCTCGGATTTCAGAGCGATGTTCAGAGGTTAGGTATGAAGCAAATTTTGGTTGAAGAAGCTATCTTGGATTAGACACGCGTTGGTGCAATGGGCATAAAATCTTACTTTCACAAGAAATGCCGAAGCGAAGGTTACGAAAACGCTCTGGGCCTCAGGACCATGCCGGAAATAGTGTACTACAGTGAATGAAAATCAATGGACGTTGAAAGTCACGGAAGCAAGTTTACATTGACTTGGTCGACAAATATCGATCACAACTGCGTTGACGACGTCTTTTGCAGCGGTCAAACACTACCAATGGCATCAGTCATATTATAAATGCAGATCAGACTCCACTGACCCTCATAAGAAACGGATTCTCGTCCGTTCCGTCATTCTTTCCAAATGCATGTTGAAAACCATAGGAGAGAACGACGAGCCGAGCGTAGCTGTACGCCAAACGGAGAAGGCCAGTTCGGAAGCAATTTTGTGGGTCAGACATATCTGTTTGCTGGAGAATAGAAATCCATTTGTCGCCCAATTGCTTCAACTGGTCATCCGTCGCCGTCGCTATCCCTTCGAAATCGACCTCCTGGGACATATCGTCGCAGTCAAAAAAAAACTGAAAGTAGGACAATGAATGACGAACCTTGTTAAGTCCTGTTGGGTGATGTGGATCACTATATATCTTTGCAATGAAACCCGCCAAGACTTTCAGTTCTGCATTGTATGCGCAGATGTGAATGTCGAAGTGTTTCATGTTGTAAAGCGAGCTCTTCCACCAGTCTTGAGAGTGATTTGCCATGTAATCAGCACCACTGATAATCGGCGGCTTGCCGTATTGTGACCCTGTTGATCTGTCGAGATTCACGCAGTTGAGCCAGACACGAGTTCGATTGAGCATCTCGCGCGCGTGGTTTTCGTTTAGGGGTTTCGCATTTGTGGGGAGATGAAGATTTAAATCTGTGGCGGTTCTGAACAGGCGAGGGCCGCGTTAACGGTTAATCATCTTGAATTGAAGATGACATGACTATACCTGATTGCCAGCCCAAGATACAACCAACTGCGCTGGTCTTCCCACTTTCGAGCAGGAACGGGATAGAGGCTGAGAAGTATATACGCCTGACACATTTCCACATTTTTAGTGCCGCTGATGAGTGCTGTACCAGCTGCCAGTTGAGCATAATGCATTATCTGGGGGTAGAGACCGGGCCTTTCGGAGTAGAAGCGTGAGGCAATAGCGCAAACTGCAGGAGCATCAATACCCAGTCTACAACGTGAACGAATAGAGAAGTTACGCACTAACAGTGAACAGAAATGGGCTCCGGTAGAATGTCCTCTGCGCCGTGTAAAGGATAGGGTCTAGAAGAGAAACAGAAAGGTTCATCCGATCGAAATATCTAAAGTATGTCTTGACATTGGATGTTGACGTGATAGTAGACTGTTGCTTACATTTGGAACAACTTCTCCGCTTCCATCGGAGTAATGATCCCCCGTGTGAGGATATGAGGCGCTTGGTTTTGCCCATTATCAAGCCTCCGCAGTGATTCGGGTGCATTAGCTTTGAAAATATCAAAATCGCTAGGACAGATCTACAAGAAAGGTAAACTTACTTGGCTTGAAAAAGTTATAATTCGCAATTCCGGGTTCCTTGTCCTCCTCTCTTTCCACACTGCTCTCCCTGCTACCTTGATTCTTGATGGCCATCTTTCCGAACAGGCCAAAAGGTGATGCCACGACAGGCAAAATTGCACTTTCACCAGCCGCTTTCTTCCGAGAAAATCCGCTAGCAGTCCCGCTTGTGCCACCGCTAGACGCTGAAGACCGATGACGCCTATGGCCTTCCTGATGCGGTGGCTCGTCGCCATCAGTGTCCTCCACCGCTACGTTGTAATGGTCATCTCCACTGCCAAACGTCTCTGGTTCTGGATTATCAATAAAATCTTCATCCCCGTCAGAATCGCTTCCCTCCCAATCGTCCTCCACAAGGTAGTTTTTGGGCATCCCAGCGCCTCCTATCCCAATAAACGAACCAAATTCTTGAAAGCTCTCCCGTGCCTTTGCGATCCATTCCTCGACTGCTTTGTTCGTAGCTGTGTTGTTCCTTTCTTCCGTGTTTGAATGACCATCTGAACCAAGGAAGGAATCGGAGGTGGGCGATGAGGAGAGATCGGGCGAATGGAGACTAGGCGACGAAGTGTGGTCGGATTGGTTATTAGTGTTCAAGTGATTACGATTGCCCGTCGTTTCCAGGATCCCCATGAGGCGTTGTATCTCTTTTGCCTGACGTTGAATTTCACTGATGAGGTGCTCGCGTTTACTATACGGGAAAGCAAGCATTTTAGAACGCACGACGAGGGGATGAGTTTGATGTTTGACACTTACGGGGGGGTTCGACGTATCTTCTTCCCAGGGGTGACGCAGTCATGCCCACCGTTTAAACAACGTTTGCAAGGGTCGCTTTCCGTCTTGGCCTCACATTTGACCTTCAGATTTTTGCACCGAGCACACGCACGAGGGCTGTAGCAAATGAGATGTTACCACATAAGAAGACGTGGTGAAACCTACGGTTTCGCCTTGCCATTATCCTTAACTTCTGCGTCCCCACCATGATCCTCTGGATTCCCGTCCTCCGCCGAAGTATTTTTGCGAGGACGTTTCGCCTGATGTGCTGTCCCAATGGATTGTGATGTATAATAGGGTGACTGGTGTGATGAATTGGAAGATGAGGGCTGAGGGAAAGAATCTTGCATCGTCACAGGTGATGAGGAGTAGCCGCCTGAAAATGGCTCACTCTCCAAAGGCTGAGGTGCGGTAGATTGAAAGTTGAAGGACTCATTGTTACGATACGGATTCGAGACCAGATTCTGGCCTGGATTGGCGGCTGAACCGTAAATGCCATGAAAATAAGAACCAGACGTATCGGCAGCGGAAGGCGGGATGTTATAAGAAACTGGCCTAACATGCGATTGCTGTGGATTGGGGCCAAAAGCATCTCGAAGCGATGAGGACGCTATGGTGGTAGGAACTTGCTGCTGTGAAAACTGATAAGCGTTCGGGTAGGCAGCTGGTTGTTGCTGCGATTGTAGCTGTCGTTGGCGACCGTTTGCATTGACATCTTGTAAATCTAATGAACCGAATTCGAATTCGCCCTCCAGTTGGAGATTGGGTCGACTGTACGCCATTTGAGGACGGGTCCACTGTTGGTTGGCATTGTATGAATTATTCGTCATTGTATCAGAGCCTTCAAGTGTCCTTCGGCTAGATCAAAGTTTCCAGGTATTCCCCAAAGAAAGTGAGCTACAAAGCAGAGTTAGCGAAGGGTTCAGGGTACAATTACAAAGATGGCTGACAGATTGCGCGCTGAAGTGACAGTCCCTTTGGTGACCAGAGTGGCGCTAGTTGTCCTCGCAGGAAATGAAGAAGAAAGAAAGAAAGAAGAACGAAAGTGCGCTTCAAGTTGTACAGACTCGGCTTGAGATCTTGCCTTGACCGGGTATGTGAAAGGATCAATGTTCACACTGCTGACTAAAGCTAACTAGAGTCTGGACCTTGATATCGATGCTCAAAGTACCCAATAAAGTCTGTTACCTTGGATATTATTGTTTTACATGTCAAGAGGGAGGACAATAAATGAGCGCAATGTTATACGATTGGCCATCTGTGCGATGCAAGGGAGTGCGGTGGGATGGAACAAAATGAGTGGATGCGGACGCAGTAAATATATGGGTGCATAAGGATATAGGTGGCTAACGGGAGAATAAATGCAGCCAAGCAGAAAAGCAGTTGTACAAATCATGAAATAGCAGGAGACGCAAACGTGCACATGTCGACAGGTTGGCATCCGGGAAAGCAGAGGGAGATGCGCCACGCAGGCAAGGGGATCACCGCTGTATAACGATGCCGGATCGTAAGCCACTATTTGAATGAGAAAAGAGGCAGTCAATGACACTGATCCGGAAAAGGAGGTAAGGGTGGGGAAGGGATATATAGCAATGGCAGGTCTTAAGTTATCGCGGTCAATTCGGCGTTGAGAGGGAGGAAACGTTTTACTTTCTAGTCTTTGATGGAGTGTCCGGCTGAAGATAGTGGTATAGGAAATTTCTGTGCAACGTCATCATCGTAGATGGCGGATATGACAGATGGTTGCATCGACGCAACGCGCAAACGACTCTGGATTTCTTCTTCTGATACATCCAGCACAGCTATCAAGGATTGTATTGCTCGTTCATTGCTTGCTGAGGAAGCACTAGACGTAGTTGCATGATGATAGGCGAAGGAAGGTTTAGGTAGGGGGTCGGAAAAAGGATCCATCGAGACAATGCGTTCTCGACCCTTGCCCTTGTGATTTTGTTTGGAGACAGAGCTAGATCGTGAGCGGGACCGAGAAGATGACTTTGAATGAGATCGTTGGTGGCCGTATTCTTGAGCGTTGAAAAAAGGATTGTGTGCACTCCTTCTGTCACTTGACTCTTCCTCTGCTGGGTCGACGATCTCTGCAGACTGACCTTCACTGAAATGGACTACCTCTGCAGATTCCCAACGATGAGGTTCTGATTTTACAGCTGCCGGTGTGGGAAGTGCCATGTTCATGGTTGGTGACATGGCCCCTCCTTCCATGCGGGCTGTATGGGCCGAGAGGAATGAAGTCTTCTGGGCCGATTCTGAATCCCATGATATCGTGGCATTTGCATCGACACGGCCGAGGAAGGGTCGCGGTTCGGGCATGAAAGCGCCTTTTTCATCAGAAACAAGGTCCTTCGCAAGGCTAGGATGATATTGTGAAAAAGGATGAACAAATTCGAAGGGAGCATCGTCTGATTTGTGAGTAACATGAGTGAAAGCAGTGCGGACACTTGGAGATCTCTTCTTGAACATGGTGAGTTTCTCCATCGGAGAGACAATGTCCACCTCCTTCGTCTGGTATGAGCCTTCCCATTTGTCTCCGTCCTCCAGTTTAGTCCAAGGCTCAAGACGGGAACGCCTGCGTTGCTCATCGACGCGGGCATTACGATCATTGGATATGGGAGCTCTTGTCTTGATATATCTTTGCTTGAGGTTCCTTGAGTAGCGCCGGTAAAACCAGACGCCCAAAAGGATAAGGGCGGAGGCACCAATGAAAGCGCCTACACATGTACCAACTACAGTGCTCAAAGCAATGGGACTAGATGTACTAGATGATGCAGCTATGGAGCTTGAGGGCGTCGCGGAATTCGAATCGGAGGCGGAAGCAGAGGGGGTAGTGTGAACAACGGGAGTGAATGAGATAGCAATGGGAGGGGCTGTATTAGAACCCGAACCGGCAGAGCTATCAAAAGCTAAGGAGGTAGCGGTGGCGGCTTCTGTACCGACGGTGAAGGCGGTATTAGAGATACCAGAACCTGTGGGTGCGGCAAGGCCAAGCTGGCGCTTGTGAAGTGGGTGCGCGACCATGGTTAGCGGAGGAGGGGGAACGAAAGTGCCGAGCGACCCGTTGAGTGAAAAGAAAAGAAGGGAAATTGCCTTGACGAAGGCGGTAAAGAACGGATAGCTACTGGGATGATCAGAAGGTAATGATGAGTAGAAGAAGGATCAACAGACCAATAGACAGGTTCAGGCGCACATTCAGTGGGTTATAAGAGGGGGAAAGAGAGAAATAGTGACAACGAGGATGAATCGTCGTTGAGGTGGTCGCCGTCGGTAGCCGTTGTCAATGTGTGCCGGTGGTGAGCTCGAGTCCCTGTGACAGGTGTGACGGTATTTGTAATTTGTAACCACCTTGTACTGAGGTGCTATCTGAAGCAAGATGGGATGCACGGCCATCTAACCATCAAAACCCATATCTTTCTTACGGGGGCGACAGGTGAGTGCTAAGTAGTTGTTCGACAGCGCATTGAAACAACTGATAATATCTTCCAAGGGTACATCGGGGGCAGTGTCCTCGCTCGTCTGTTATGTCACCCCCGTTCAGATACTTTTCAGACTACTATCCTCGTTCGCTCAGAATCAAAGGCTTCGCAGTTTCGCTCCATGGGAATTAGCGCTGTTGTTGGATCATATAATGATCTTGATCTACTTAGCCAGCTTGCGGAGGAGGCTGACATTGTGATCGCATGTGTAAGTACTTTCAAATGAGTAACTTGATAATCTAAATCTTCTTTAGGCCAGCGCTGAGACCTAAATGCAGCAAAAGCTATTTTGAAGGGCCTTCAAGACCGGTACAAGAGCACAGGCGTCCCTCCCTCACTCATACACACCGTTAGTCTCTGGCATTTGGCTCTCGATCTAGCTGACATTTAACTTGTTTAGTCCGGCACTGGCGGGTACCGCGATCGCCTCATTTACACGCTCTGATGCTCGTGCAGGTGTTCTCATTGACGATGCACAAGGCATGTACCCGAGTGACGTCATATATTCGGATATGGATGTTGCTCAACTTAAAGCTATTCCTGAGACTCAGCCTCATCGTGTCGTTGACCTCGACATTGTAAAGGCTGATATGAAAGGTGCGACAAATTTCATATCCAAGTCCTTAATGCTCAAGGACCATCAGGGTTTGTCAAAACCTATATTATTCTTCCCGGTACCATTTACGGCCGGGCGTCTGGGTGCTTAGTTGATGCTGGCCTTCAGAATCCTACCTCCCAACAGATCCCGACGCTTGTGAAGGCGAGCCTTTCCCGAGGACGGGCCGGGGTGCTGGGCAAAGGCAAGAACATTTGGCCAAACGTCCACATTAACGAGGGTTAGTATGAGGCCAATTCTTGTCAAGGCGTGGTGATGCCAATCTTCTACAGTCGCGGATCTTTTCAAGCTCATTGTCGACTCTGTGATCTTCCACAGTGTTGACGGCAATAAACCATCTATCCACAGCTCCGCTTTTTCCCACGGATTGTCTGGCTTCTACTTCGCAGAGAATGGAGAGCACACTTTGTATGCCGTCTCTGAAGCAATTGGGAAAGCAATGGTGGATCTAGGGAAGGCGAAGAACGCAACTCCAACGACTTTTACGGACGACGAGACCCAGAGGCTCTTTCCACCAGGAACGATCGCCTTTTTGAACTCCAACGCACGGTGTCGAGCTGATCGGTCCAAGGCCGTTGGATGGAAGTCAAAGAAAACTACAAAGGATATGTTAGTGAGCATTAAGGAGGAAGTTCATAGCGTCCAGATGTAGAACAATCGATCCAAGTCGGCAAGGTTACGACTTGGGGTGATTAGTCATCAGGGTTGCTTCAGGAGCCGTCGTACATCAATTCCTCAGTGATCTCCAGACTCAGTTCTTCAAACTATTCCTTCCACTTCCCAGCACATGGTGCGTCGGTGCAAATAGCATTCCCAGCATCCCGCTTCTGGGCTATTTCTGTTTATCTTGTTTCAGGCTCACCCGCCACATCCGGCGCATCCCACACTCTTTTGTTCACCACGCTCCTTATTTAACGTCTTCACTGGCAACGACGAGCACTGCACAAGATTAACCGCAAACACGATGCCCGTCATCCATCTTTCATTGCGTTCTGCCTTTCCGACTGACGCAACGTCATCATCATCCCTCAAGCCGGAATACATTGCTGGCTTCGTCATAGTCGGTGTCCTTGTTTTAGCTGTGGCTATCTGGCTCGGGGTACGCAAGTACCGCAAGCACGCTCTAGCAAAGAGGGAATCCCAACTTGGCGCAGCTTTTCTGTCTGTGCGCGGGATTCGCCCAGAAGATGAGAAAGTCGAATCGGCGGGGTATGTTTTCAGATCCTTCTCATTCCCGCCTATCTCGAGTAACAAACGTCTTGTTTACGCATTATAGAAATCCTGGCCAAGGTTTTTCCAGGAATCAAATGGGACCTGCCATTGTCCTTCCTGACAGGGTTCTGGCACGCCCTGGCGTGGCTACTCGCGAAGAGATCATCAACTTTCACCGACAATCAGGAAATTTTCCTCAGGCATTCTCTGCGAAACCCTTTTCATTTGCACTCTCCGCTGGCTCACCCAGATCCTCCACACTTGAACCTACCGTTCCAAACCGAACCTCCGTTTTCCGTAACTCCTTTATGAGCGGCTCGAGTAGTCAAAACCGCTTCTCCGTCATGTCAACCGCCTCTTCATCCTCCAGCTTTACCGTTGGAACCGCACGCAAAGTTCGGCAGTTATTTAGTCCCGTCCTTCCAGACGAATTCCTCCTCACAAAACTTGGTGAACATCTCACTGTTGTGCAATCATTCGACGACGGCTGGTGCGTCGTTGGTCGGGAGAACAACGCTATGCTCCACACAGCCAAGTCACTTTTCACACAAACTCCTGTTGCGGAGAATAACGTAGAACTGGGAGTTGTGCCAGCTTGGTGCTTCTTGAAACCCGTCAAGGGGCTTCGGGCTGAAAGGCCCGTTCGAAGCACCAGTCTGGGTATTACAGTTCAGATGGACGGGCCAGGCATCGCTTCGCGCGGTGATCTCGTGTCATGGTCAAATTTCTGAGAGTTTTGACCCTTCATCATCTTGCTACATGTGAGGTTTGTGCCCCATGTGTACAGTGCAACCGCTCTCATGATCTTTCTACTTTCGTCATCGCTGCCTTGCCACTCTTCCCTTGGAAAGATATGTGCAGTCTCTGCGATACATTCCGTTCTCCTTGCTGGCACATTCTAAACAAAATCCTGGATTCTATACCCATTTCCCTCTTTACCTGGCTGGCACCAACCCATACTTATCTACCCCTTACTATCGACGCAGGGCGCCGTTGTCTTTAGCCCTTGTAAATGTCATGTGCCTAAATTTATATCGAGGTTGATGGCTAAGAAAATGGTTCGTGAACCGGGAAGAAGTCGGTTGTTTACTGGAAAGAAATCGGTGCTTGGAAGCAACCAACCGAACCGAATTACGGCCATTCAAGATGCGCAGTCATGTAGACGACGCGGCAATCGTCGACGATGTAGCGCGAGCGCTTAGTCAAGAAACCGACTGAATTCCTTCTAATAAAACAATTATACACTTATACACGCGGCTGCGAAGGAGGGAACGCCACTGGTTCGGCAGTTTTCGCAATTTCTCCGTAGGTAAGGTAGCCAACGTAGGGCATCACGTTGTACTTTAGGGAATAGTTCGCCGGAGGAACATTCCTAACGTTATTAGCAATAGATAGCTGAGCGCGTATTGGTCGCTTACTTGAAGCTCGCGGAATGTTCACGGAAGTTGTACTTGTTCTTCCCTGCGACATTGATGCTCGCATCTTCTTTGCGACGGACAATGCGATCCCAAATCACGACGTCGTTCTTCACCTGGAGACAGATTAAGCAAGTGAATCCAACCATAAATATACAAAGCTCACTCCTTGGGTGTTGATGTATTCAGCTTCTAGATAAAGGAAGAGTTGCTTGGTGTTCCAGTTAAATAACGGCGTTAGATCTGAGGAAGCGCATTGATCATCGAATGAATGGTAGTTCGCTGGAACCATACCTGCAGTGATGTTGAAGTCGACAAACGCAAGATCTTGCTTCGTCCTCGCGTATCTACGAGCAGTTCCAGGATATCTTCAAAGTCCATCATTCAGTGAATAGATCCAAGGTCCCGAAAGAAAGAGCCTGACACTTTTATGGAAGCAATGGCAAGGTCGCCCTTGGGGTCCGCGTTAAACGCCAAAGTGGAGAGAGCGATAGCTGCAAGAAGCGCCATCATACATGATGAGAGCAACGCGGAGACGTTGTTGATTCTGGAGAATACACTATGCATGCCGGACGACGTTTGAAATGACACGTTCGTCCAAAAGTCCCAAAGTCGAGTAGTATTTGTCTTTGCTTGCTTGATGCCTTCGGAATGATCATGCCTCCTCCTCCGACACCTACACCTCCGGCACCAGCCCATTTCCTTCGTTCCCACACATCATCCATCAGCGCCCTCGCGGTGTCGGACGACAATGAGAGGATCTATTCCGCCGACGCTTCAGGGAAGGTTGTCGTAACTTCTACCAGGTCCTTACGCGCCATCACGGCGTGGAGTCCACATAGCGATAGTATTCTTGGAGTCGAAGAATGGGGGACACAAATAGTAACGTAGAGTTTGGAAGTTTTACTCGATTTATTGATTTTCAGAGTTCCATGGCTTTAGACATGGCAGGGACAATAAATTACATGTCTGGACTCGGATTGAAGAGATGCCTTCGTCCGCACGTCTTGGCGGGTCTGCGGCTCTACCAAGCCTGCCCACGCCGACTTTGCGCTATTCAATGGACGTTAACGCGCTAAACTACTGTCGATTTTCTTTGCTTAGGTTATGTGAAGGATCCGAGGAAGCCAAAGCTTTAATAGCTCTGCCAAACCTAGTGGATTCATCAGTGGTGTGTTTCTCCCCTGGTTCTGTGGTAGCAATCGTGTCTAATCAAGGATAGGCAGACATTTGGTCATTACCCCAGCGTGATCGAATACACGCTGCTATCGGTCAGGCCAGCGCGAAATCGATCTTCTCACCAGACGCGAAAGTCAATAAATCTGGTTTGGCTCCCTTTTGATTTTTAAAGGTCATGACGTCTCAAATTTCCTGCAGGAATTATTATGTCGATGCACCTTTTTTACCCTCCCGCAGACTTATCCTTGGCGTCGACATCCAACGCCTCCCAAATACACCTAATCTGTGCCTACGAAGATGGCGGCGTGACTCTGCGTAGATACACACAGACCGACAGATTAAAATCGGTTCAAGGTGCAGGGTGGGAAGCTATTTGGAGTGTTAAACACCATACCGAAACTAGTACGTCGTTTCCTATGCTAAAATTCATGCGAGTCATGCCCCCAATAGTCATGGCAATGAGGGTTTCAAAATCGAATTCATTTGCCTTGACAGTGTCGGCAGACCATATTGTTGGGTGTTACGATTTAACGGTAATGACTGAATGGAACGATTATGGGCTTGTCTAATGTGTTTCGGTTGCAGGGGAAAACCTCGGCAGCCGATGCATGTACTGTTTATCGGATGAAACACCCCGGTAACGGATCGATTGCTATACGCGACGACGGCAAGATCTGTGCCATTGGTGGATGGGATGGAAGGTATGGTTTGTTTGCTTTTCCACTTTTTGAATCTTATTCTTGGACAGGATACGTCTTTACTCGACACGAACATTCAAACCTCTTGGAACACTGAAGTATCACAAATCTGCTTGCCAATGTGTGGAGTTTGCTCGTTCAGGAGACCGCAGCATTGGGATAAAGCCTCGTGTGCTGGCCGACGATGATGACGATGAATTTAACTTTGATGAGAAAGAAGATCGTACTAGGTGGCTTCTAGGGGGAGGAAAGGATAACCGTGTTACGGTTTGGTCCTTGATCAGCTTTGAAAAGTCTTAATATAGGCATGTGACATTTCATATATTACTCGTACTATCGACTACGACAAGACTACGACGAGTATTACTCGTATCATCTTGACGAATATCATTATCTCGACGAGTATTATTCGTATCATTCGTCAAGATGCCCAACAAGTTTAGTTCTCTGATTGACCAATCCATCCATACCATTCCTTCCTTTAAACTCGAATGCGGAACCACACTCAGGGAGGTGCCGGTCGCCTACAAGACATGGGGGAAGCTCAACGCTGCCAAGGACAACGTCATGATCATATGTCATGCCTTCACTGGGAGCGCTGATGTCGAGGACTGGTGCGTCTTCCATCCTTCCTAGCATCATTGATTTTATCATTTCCTGTCAAGGTGGGGACCGCTGATGGGCCGGGGGAAGGCATTCGACCCTAATCGCTTCTACATCTTCTGTGCTAACGTTCTTGGGTCCCCGTATGGTTCTGCGTCTCCCGTCACTGTTAACCCAGACACTAGCCGACTGTACGGGCCCGAGTTCCCGCCTACCACTATCCGAGACGATGTTCGGTTCGTTTTCTCTACCCATGCGCTAATCAACTCCTCACATCTACAAATCAGAATTCACAAACTCGTGCTAGACCACCTATCCGTCACCTCCGTAGCCGTAGCGATAGGCGGCTCCATGGGAGGCATGGCCGTCCTCGAATGGCCCCTCTGTTCGCCCCCAGGGTATATCCGACATGTCATCCCCCTCGCCACATCCGCTCGGCACTCGGCGTGGTGCATCAGCTGGGGTGAGGCCCAAAGGCAGAGTATATACAGCGACCCGGGTTATCACGATGGGTTTTATGACACTCAGCCCGCGTCGGGGCTAGCGGCGGCGCGCATGAGCGCGCTGCTTACTTATCGTTCGAGGGACTCGTTTGAGAGCCGGTTTGGGAGGAAGCCGCAGCTATCCTCGGGTGGATCGATAGGAACAGTCGTGGGCACGCTAACCCCACCTGCGTCGCCCGTGTCGTCCTTTCAGGACGACGCCCTGACAGTACATAACGATGGCCATCGGAATGCCAAGCCGAGATACGCGACAACTCGAGGCGATCCGAGCCCATCAGGGAGCGGTACGGTGACGCCCTCACAGAAGAGCGCCCCAATCTTCTCTGCACAGTCGTACCTCCGCTACCAAGGAGACAAATTCACAGCCCGCTTCGACGCAAACTGTTACATCCACATCACTCGCAAAATGGACACGCACGACCTTGCTCGTGAGCGTGTCTCTGCTCCCAATTCTACCTCTAAAGACAGCGCCGCGCTGCGCCGGGTTTTGTCCACCCTCCCCCCTCGCGCACTAATAATCGGCATAGCCACCGACGGGCTGTTTACCACTATTGAGCAGCGGGAATTGGCGAATGCGATTCCCAGCGCAGAGCTGGTGGTGATACACTCCCCGGATGGACATGATGGGTTCTTGTTAGAGTTTGAGGCTATCAACACTCATATTTTGAGGTTTTTGAAGAGGGAGTATCCAGAATATTATACGGGTTTGGGAGAGGAGGAAGTTGGGGAAGAGGGATTTGACATTAAGAAAACGAGTTTGTTTGGGGAGGCAGAGGTGGATATTACGAGATGGTAGGTTGGGTGTACATGGGTCAAATATAGAAAGCTGCGTTGTACAGCATTAATTGTCTCGGACTTTCTTGAGCGAAGCTCAGGGTACGAAAAATAATGACGGTATTTCACATCCCAAGTACGAAAACGATCTACGAACTAGATAGATATATTTTACATGTGGCTCTGATGACAAAACGTACAGCAAGGGAGTTAAAGAATGTAATTTAAATAAGCAGGAAATTAGGGGGTCTGAACTTCGGAGCGATGGAATAAAATTTGCGAGTCAATATATTTATAGCAAACCAGCTGCTCGTAGATCCCTCGTCAGTCTTGCTTCTTGCGCCACCTGCTGGGACACGGACTGGGCGCTGTGCGGTGTCTGCGCACCTGGAGCATCCCCTAAATTGAGTCCGAATACGTTCTCTATATTGCGCCTAATAGCGAGATCTCGTTCGACATCCTCAGGAGTTGATGGCACGTTTGGGACTCGGACAGAATGCTCCCAGCGTTTTACACGCCAGAAACCAACAATAGAGGAGAGGAGAAGGAACCAACCTAAGCAAAGTGTGAGATCAAGTCTTCAAGTACACGGGGCCCAATTATACTCACCCATCGTCATGAACAAAAAGGACAACCAATCCCTTGATGTTGAAGAAAACATAGATGCTCCTTCCTGGTTAGAGAACGCTCCTGGGTCTGTCACATTTGCCATAGCACCTCCCGCCCAAGCCTGAGATCCATCTGGAGGTAGGTTGTCCCCATCATTAACCGAACGTGAATAAAATCCATATTGAATGAGAGTGAGTCCCAGACCTGCACGGGAACCATACTTGGCGGCGTGCGAGGTGTGGAGAAGATATGTAAGAAGAAAACCAACGAATTGGAAGAACACGGATATGAAAAGGTTCAGACAGAAGACGAGGAACGACCCCGTCGGGAGATCGTCGATGATCATGTCCGCACCAGGTTCTAATCCAGCTGGAGCATGAACTGTGGTCTCCCAGTATGGAGGTACCGCATCCGCCTGGGCCTCAACATAAGACTAGAATGGATTTATGTCAGATGAGTGCGTAAGATGCAGGAAGAATTGCACGAGTACTTACGGGAGGCGTCTCCTTTTGCGATTCTTCTGGAACCAAGTGAACATCGCCATCCTCTGTTCTAACGACCCGGGCAGGCTGCGGCTTGGCCATGACATTCGCAAAAACACCATCATTTTCTACACCTCCTCCTGTTACTCTGGTGGGCGGCGCTTGTGATGGAACTTGCTGGTAGTGGGTAGGAAGAATGGCACCAACAGCGCGCCGGAATAACGAGGGCTTTGGCCTGGAGACATGGATAGGAGAGGTGGGGAGGAGACCATTTGAATTGCCGAAATCGTTTGGCAGCGCTCGTGCTGATGGTCGAGGGGGAGACCCGGGTGGAGGGAAGTCGTACTCCCGCTCAAAATCGTAGGCTCCTGGAAGAGCACTCGTTTCGTCTCTGGGCACTCGTGGCTCAAATTGCGCACGCCTATCGTTATTCAGTGGGGTTGATTCGACGTCGTCTTCGTTGTCAGATTCGAATGCGTCTTCCAACTCCCGCTCCGGGTTTTGCAAAAATTGGGGATTCGGAAGAGAATCATATCGGGCTGGCATGGTCTAGTAGATGTGTTGTTGGCCACCGAGCTCTCAATGAGCAACGACGACAAATGGCTGACTGAACGACCACAGCCACGGAAATGTCACTCACTGCCACAGGCGCCTAATTTATCGTTACATAAGTGTTGAACTGGCTACATAGGAACCCCTTGACCGAACACAAAGGATTGTTTCACGCATCTAATGTTGCATTGCTTAGAGATACACAAAATAAAGCGATAGATGCTTTGACTGGATGAAACGAATGCGAGGGAAGTATGTGTTAAACAAAGAAAACGACAGAAAGAACCATGATTGGTTGTGCAGGTGATGGAGTGCTGCGACAAATGCTACAAGGAATATCAGCACATTGACATGAGTGGTGGTAAATGATTATGGCAATGATGAAAATGATGATGATGATGGCGATGTTGATGGTGTGAATGACTGTGACGAGGTGGCGGGCCACCGATTCGATCCTGAGCTTGACCGCGCATAGATGAACCTTTCCGCATTATGTCTTGGCAGAAACGATGGTATACAGGCCGCAACAGCAAGGCAGTAAGGATATGTAAGATTTTCGAAATGTTGTCGTACTAAGCTTGGTGGGTTTGTAATATTGATTGTAATACACTTGACTTTGGAGGCGATGACGAGGGCTTGTCCGTGAAGGGGGGTAATCAAACATATGCCATGCAATATTGGAGTTACTGGAAGACCGTCACTATATTTCCTCGGGGGTGCTCATTGAAAAATATGGATGAGAAAGAGCATCCCTGACTGTTATGCGTTGTGCAGGATCGAAGGCCAGGAGTCTTTGAACGAGGTTCAAAAACTGTTTATTGATGAGATCCGTCGGCGGAATGACCTCCTAAAAGTTCACAACAAACCATTTAGAAAGGCACAGAATAGAGAAAGGCCTTCACATACGCTTAATGGACGTGTCGCGCGAACATCTTTCTTGCTTTGCCGTGAAGCTTTCGGTTTTGGCCAGTCAAGTTTTGCACCTTCCTTGAAAAACTCGGGTTTTGAACGCGCCCCGGCACGGGAAAAGCGTTCCTGCATTTTGCCCATGACCATTTCCATCATGGCTAAATGCTCCAGGTTGTCGTGTGTTTGATATAGTGCAACACCGGTATAAAATTCAACCAGAATGCAACCGAGGGAGTACGCGTCGCATGGGAAAGACCAACCAAGACCTGAGAAACAAAGTCACGATAAAGCCAGTTTCAAGAAAAATTCAACCAACCCAGAATAATTTCGGGGGCGCGGTAGTGACGAGTTGATACCACAGTAGAATGATACTCTTGCTCGAAAGTGGCAGACCCGAAGTCGATCAGACGAATGTCAGTAGAGTGCAAGATCTTCTTTGCTTTTGTGGGAGCGTTTCGCTTTTCAAGGAATTGAGATTTTGTCGGGCAAGGCGACCACGTAACACACCTTGCCTGGAACAGCAATATGGACTACTTTGTAGTCGTTGTGGACCAATAATATGTTTTCTGGTTTCAGATCTGTATGAATTAGGCGCAGATCATGCAGGACTGTGAGTTGAATGTAAGCATTGGAAGGGCAAAACAGTTCGATGTGACGTACAGGCAACGCTTCCGAGGAGTTGTCGAGCAAAATCCTGTATGTGGTGCCGAGGAAATGGCGCGAAATCATTTTCTTTCAGGAAGTCGTATACACACATCCCCAAGAGTTCTGAAACGATACATATGTGGTTTCGATGGTCGAACCAGTGCAAAAGATGAATGCATTTGCTGAATGGACGTTATCAGACCTCATCGATCTTTTGGGGGAGCTAGGTGCTTACTTTCGATTAAGAGGATCACGTTCTTTGAGTTTCTGGAGAACTCGAACTTCGATCTTGCTAGCATCTCGGTATTTTGGGATTGCTCGAATAATCTTTATGGCCACTCTATTATTGGTTTGAGTGTCGATGGCCTCCACGACTTTCCCAAAAGTTCCCTGGCCCAGTAGGCGAACGGTCCGATCTAGAGATGAAGTCAACAAAGCTAACAGGACGTGTCTGAGGAAGGCTTACAACGCCGATAGATTAAATCATCTGGAACGATGATATAGTGGCCTTCTTTATCATCGCAGGACACAGGCCCCTTCGATGTCTGTCATTTCCCATCAGCATGCAGATGTGACACAGGGTGAGAGCGTACATCATCAGTGGCTGCAGCACTTCGGCTCTCCCATGACTTCGTTGGGGCGAGGGCTTGGGGCTGCTGATTGCTGGCTAGAAGCTTCTTAGCGACCGGCGCACGGACCTCCTCCTGATGTTCCCGTTTTCTCTTCTTTGGTGCTGGAACTGTCAAACCTGATGATGAGCTGGAGGATAAGGCTTGAGCTTCCGCAGCAGCTCTCGCTCGTGTACGTATGGGAGCAGAGAACATGGGTGGTTGATATGACGCCGAAAACGCTCCATTGTGTGTTGTGGTAGGTGAGATGGTTGGAGGAGGCGGAGTGTCCTCTATTACGATGACCTCTCGAAGGCGGCCATCACTGTCGACCTCCTGTACTTCGCTGTAGCTAACAGTATATTGCTGCGCACGTTTGCGCTTGCGAGTCGTAACAGGCGGAGTTGGGAGTACGCTTGGACCAGCAATGTTGTGACTGAGCCCGTTGAGAGCCTGATGAGAAAAATGGGACAAAATTTGGCCAGGCAACGGGTGGACCGCCGCCGACATTGTCTGGGTAAGTGTGAAAGACGTGGTGAAGGATGTTTGAGGGAGCTGGGAGGTTTCGGGGAAGCTGGCCAGTCAAATGGATCTATACATGCACTTTGCCCTCTGTTGGTACTTGTTTGACACTCGCCACTCAGTTCTGTTCGTCATAAAAGTCCCTCCGTATGCAATCCGTATGAATCATAAATCATCCGAGGAGTTATTGCACACCGCAAGAGTAGTACATAGTTTTATAACCATCTTGAAGCCACTTTGAAATTTTTAGATTCATCGTTTTCATTCCATGCGATCAATTTGGGATCAGCTCATTGATTTCGGCCAGCAGGCGCTACTGATTAGGCTGTGTCTGGGACTTGGAAGATGGCGGCTGCCATACGATATGTCAGCCGATATGGCTCAGTCACGGTCAGGCCAAGGGAAGAAAAGGGCAGGCATAATCCGGCGTGATATCCACCGTGTCCATCGTCGGATGAGACGCTTGGTCATTATGACATTATTACGTGCACTGCACTCCTCGACGAAAATAAGTTGCGCAAACCTCACGGTCATTAGCACAGAACCCAGGTAGAGCCTGACTGGTGGCCCTCAGTACATGGCCAAGCTGGTGGACTCCAAGTGAACTTGAGCTAATATTACTGCTAATAAATAACGCCAAACATACTTGTTCACCGTCTTCAGCGACGAAGGAGCTCCTTCCTCAAATCCGGCTGGCTGATTCTCAAAGAGTTTAGACTCTTTCTTATTTTGATGTCCAATGAGAGGTCTAGCCTTTCCTTCAGAACCGTCTTCTCACCGCGAACCCTCATATGAATACGGCACTCCCATGAGTAATGTAGACGACATTCCTATCGACCCCGCTTTGCGAGGAGCAATTGACCCGGCATTGATGGTGGAAGGAGAGAGTATGACTGTGGAGCAGGTGAGTCGCGTTGATGCCAACCTTCGTCCCAACGTGTAACGCGTCGCGTCTTGACGGGAACTTACAAAGGTATTCAAACCCATCCCTTTTCAGTCTCACACACAAGTCCCATGCTTTCAAACCCAAACCCAACCATCACCAGATGTATATCGTGTTCGTCAGTACTCTCAAGGTCCTCAGGGAGACCCGTTTGCACCCCAGATTGTAGGGCCCTTTTTTCCAGTCGAACACGAGCCGCCTGTTCCTCCTCAGAAACCCAAGCGGAAGCGGAAGGTTCGTCGGGAGGAGGAATGCAGTTTTTGTCAAGGAAATGATAAGAGGAACAAGAATGGGGATCCAGAGCCTATGGCAACCTGCGATGAATGTGGTCGTAGTGGTTTGTGCAGAGATATTCGTCCCGTTGAGCTAACGCGGTTAATCCATCAATTATAGGTCATCCGAGTTGTATGGAACTCGCAGAAATTGGACATGTCTTGATCTCATACCCTTGGAAATGTATTGAGTGTAAGAACTGTGAGTTGTGTAAGGAGAAGGGCGACGATGTGAGTCATGTCTTCGTTAAGATGCCTACTCATTCCGAAACATTGAAAAGGAGCGGATTTTGTTTTGTGACTGTTGCGATCGTGGTGAGTTTATGTGGTATTGGCACGCACCGTGATTCATGTGTATCTGCAAGGTTGGCATCTGGATTGTATGGTACCTCCACTTGCGGAACCACCTAACGGGAGGTGGCACTGCCCCGAGTGTCCGCCTCCATACCCCGAAGGACAGGGTCATGAACCCGAAAATATTCAACTGCTTGGAGAAGTTCAGCAATTCCAAACTCATGATAGAGAAGCCTCAGTCGCGTCTTCTTCCCGTTCCGCTCTTGAAACCATCCAAAGTGAGCCCAAGGGAGGAGCAAAAGGTAAAAGAGCAACTCTTGGAAAGGGCAAGGCAAAGCCCAAGGTTGTGATGGCCTCCGACGATGACGAAGAAGATGACTCTGATGACGACGCAAGAGAGGGAGCAGTCGATGAAAACACCTCCATCGTTTCGAGGAGCAGGGCACGGCCGAAATTAACAAGGAAAGGCAAAGCACGTTACGAACCAATTGGTGAAAGTTCTGAGATCGAAGAAACGCCTTCTTCTCCCATCAAACAGCAACAGCGCAAACGCAAACGTCCCCGCGAATCTTCGCCGCCTCAAGTACATTTACCACGAGTTCGTCTTCGTCTTTCGATGCAAAAAGGCAAGGGAAAGGAACGCGAAGACGACGAGCCTCCCCATGGTCTCTTTGACGATATTCTTAGCGTCGATGAGCGAGACACTAGTAAAACGACTATTAACAAGACCGACAAATTTTATTTTGAACGAAGTAGAGTCGCTGCAGAGGTAATTGAACTCAGTGGAAGTCCTCCGGATTCTTTAACTTTTATTCCGCCAGGAGAAACTCGCCCCTCCTCAACAACCACCGCTAGCTAATGTCATATCTCGAGCATCCGACTTTCATAATTTATCGACACCTGGGCCTTCACGGCCACTACGCTCGTCTACACTAAATCAAATCCCCACACTGGCCTCGACTCCCTTAGGCCTCTCAGCTTCCCCAGGTCCATCTACCCCTGGTGGGCCTCTCACCAAGATAGACCCTGCCGTCCTCCGAATCCGCACCATTAGGTTTGGACAGTACGACATAAAGACATGGTATGACGCCCCGTTTCCGGAAGAATATGCATCTATTCCAGATGGTCGCCTTTGGATCTGTGAATTTTGTCTCAAGTACATGAAGAGCCGATTTGGAGCAAGCAGACACCGGGTATGGCTCGTTTTGGTCTCCACCGAACATCTTTTGAATTATGTCAGATGAAATGCAAGGCCCGCCATCCACCCGGTGACGAGATATATCGAGACGGTGCGATTTCCATTTTTGAAGTCGACGGTCGAAGAAACAAAGTTTGTTTTCCCAACCCAGCCAGTATCAACAGCTGAGTTTTCTTTCCAGATTTATTGTCAGAATTTATGTCTTTTGTCAAAAATGTTTTTGGATCACAAATCCCTCTTTTATGACGTCGAACCATTCCTGTTCTACGTTATCACGGAGGTGGACGAATTCGGTGCACGGTTCGTTGGCTACTTCAGCAAGGAAAAGCGCAGTCCCAAGGATTACAACGTTAGTTGTATCATGACTCTCCCTGTGCGACAAAGACAAGGTTGGGGAAACCTCCTGATCGATTTTAGTGTGTTGCCATCATTTCTTGCATGGAAATGGTCTGACTCTTGTGCAAGGCTACCTCCTCTCCAAAAAGGAGCAGAGGTTAGGATCACCTGAAAAGCCTCTTTCAAGTCTGGGTGCTTTGGGTTACAAGAATTACTGGACGCTAGCAGTGTACCGTTATCTCGAGTCAGCACCAGAGAAGATCCGACTAGAAGGCAAGTAGCGTTAAAATTTCTGGACAACAATGCTTAACATTCTTTCAACTAGACATCACCTCTGCAACCTCAATGACACTAGAGGACGTCTGCGAGACCCTCGTCGAACAGAAAATGATCTACATTCGAGAAGCTAGCCCACCGATCATCAAGCCTTCTCCAGGTCAATCAATCAAATTTCCAAAGGGTAGAAAGAACGGCATTGCACGACGACAGCTTCAACGGATGCAAACTCAGGACAAGGACTCCGATGGCTTAAAGGGTCCATTTGTGCCTCCTAAAAATTATGAGATCCAATTTGATCATGAAAAGGTCGCTCAGTATCTGAGAAACTGGGAGGGTAAAGGTTACCTGAGATTGCGACCTGACAAGTTGCAGTGGACACCCTATTTGATAACACGAGCGCCGAAGAGCTTGGAAGCAAGCACAGGGGAGGCCTCTGCGTCAGCCAGCGTGTCGAATCTCATCGATGAAATCCCTGCCTCCAACGAAGCTGTCCAACCCGTAACAGTGGGGTCACCCATCATCGCTGGCGACGGCGACATGATGGACATGTTGCCAGTTTTCAACAACAGGTTGACTAATGGAACGCGTTCGCGGACTCGATCCCCTGTAAAGTCTCCTACAAAGCATGCGCTGCAGAGCTCGATCGAAGATTTAGACCTGAACGAACGTCCTACATCTCCACTTCGCCGCTTGCGCAGTCGACTTAGTCAAGACTCGTCCACATCAGTTTCGTTAAGGCGCAGCCTGCCTGTCGAGGATCAGCTTCAAGATGCGCTACCACCAAGTCGGGCCCCAAGCAAGAGGATAGGTTCTGTGGATTCTGACGAAGCCTTGGCGGTCAAGTTGGCCTTGGAGGAACAGCAGAGCCAAGGCCGGCAGTTACGTTCCAGACGGAGTGAATCGAGGCCAGAGTCCCAACGGCCTGTTTTATTGCCCCCTGAGAGGACACCGCCTGTGCCGAAACGGAGGAGATTAGAGTTATCTGTGGAGGTCGAAGAGGAAGAGGAATCATCTCCGCCGCCAATGAAGTCCGACGAACCTGGATCGGTGAATGACTTCCTCAACGGAAACCATTCTCCCACCATCTTCGAAGCTGAAACACCAAATATAAATGGAGTTGAGGACAACGACTTAAGGGACAAGGCACCGATAGCCGTCTATTCGCCGCCTACAGAAGTGGTGTTGTCCGCTGAGGTCCCCATCTCCGTAGACGCAAATTTGGAGGACAAGAGGGCCAACTTTGTGATTGAGACGGACCTAAAGCTGGAGGACGCTGAGACTCCTTTTACGAGTTTGACGAATCGACAAAGTCTGCCCACTGGTGATGCGATCTTCATGCCAGATCATCCGCTGCCGCTAGCTAAGTCATTGAATGGGTTCACCAGCGTTAACGGCACTCTTCACATGGAATCAGATCTCAGGTCGACACTTACGACTGGCGATATCAAGACGGAAGAGGAAGATTATGGCGAGGAAGATGCGGAAGGGGAGTACGATGAAGATGCGGAGGGGGAATTGGATGAGGAATTTCTTGGAATGGCGGCTTAGTTTAACTTTGGTTTACCTTAAAGTTCTATATTTTCGGTATTTGGAATTGAGAATGGTGACAAACATATTAGTCAACCGAGCCACTACGAGCGAACTAAACTGAATCTTTGTGTTGCGAGTTGCGACGAGTCTAATCGAATCCACGCATTGGCTCAGTTGGCTATGGACCAGCAAAAGTGAGTCTCCTTCGTCGGCAAAACCGCATTCTCCATTTTTCTCATCTTTCCACTCCTTGTCATCGTTCCACTCGTTCTCCATGCATTATCTCCCATCGCCATGACACAGTGACCAAAGCATGCAATACGGCCATATGCCCCTGCCAGAGCGCAGAGACCCAAACCTCGACACCAATGGCTCGGTGTGTACCTTGATCATACGCTCGAACCGCTCTCATCGTCTATATAGACACCCTTTCAAACTCACCAGAGTTTAGGCCAGGCTCTGGGAACCCATCTTGGTGCTCCGGGTCCGGCGTATGGCCGAGCCGCAGACAACTACCGTAACCCTTCAACTTCTCCCCCAACTCTCAACCAATCGGGTCCACCACCCCAAGCACATGCGTCCTCGTCGGCGCACTCCCCTCTCACTTTTGTGACAAGCGGTGGGCAGTCGTCACCTGGTTTGAAACGTAAACAGATCGAAACCTCGCTTGGAGCACAAATCCTCAAGCGAAGGCGAGATACAGACGACCCTGACGGATACGACGGTGACGGTAATGGTCAGGGTGCTAAACACTGGACTGATGAAGAGAAAACAAAGCTTTTCACATGGCTGATGGGCCCTGGGCAAGATGACCACTGGAACGCTCTTCGCGCAACAAAAAACTCGTGTTTGCGAGAGGTACAAGTTTCATCTTACGATAATGATTCAGATCCTGAAAATCATCATACAGTGCGCTGTTGAGGTGTTCGAAAGCAAAAAGACATACCAAGCTCTGAAAGGATGCTACGAACGCAATTTCAACGTTTTTAAGCAAATATACGCCTTCGAAACGTTTCATGGTCATGCTGGCCCAGTAATGCCAGGTTTGAGTGAAGCCGAACGCGTTAAGGAATATGAGCGTCGCATTGCCATTGCGAAGAAAGCAGGATGTGAGATTGGAAACCTCCTTCCAAAAACACTTGATTCATGGCATCGGCTCGGTTGGTACAACCTCTTTTATCGAAGGTACGACTTGCTTTCCCCTCCCACAATCATCTCATTCAACATTCACTTCCAGATGGCACGGCGATCCGGCCACAACGAGACCCGTCCAGGCTCGGGGCGCTGGAGCTGGACCGTCAAATGCTGCAGGCGACGATCCAGATGAAGATAATCAACCTATCGATTTCGGAGATCCCATGATGGTAAACGGGCTCAGTGGCCTTAACCATGACCGCAACAACCACGTTGCATTTCTCAACCCGCAGGCACTCCGAGACAACCCATTACCGCCACCCTTACCCCAATCATCTTCCACAGGTGGAAATGGTCCTATACAAATTCCCCCTCTTGCGAACGGCGTCGATCCAGGCGTCGCGAATTTGTCAATTAATGCCAATGTGGTTAATATTTTGATGCAATTTGTGCAAATGCAAAGTCAGGCTTCGAAGATGAAGCTAGAATATCTCCGACGACGGGACGATCGAGAAGAAAAGGAGAGTTTGCAGCGGAGAGAGATGCAGCGTTTGAAAATGGAGCGGGAAGCGAGTGAGTTCGAGTTCAAGCAGCAGACTGAAATGCACAAACAGAAGACGGAGAAAGCGCTCGTAAGCTTTTTTTCATTCCTTCGCTACTTTTGGCCTAGTCTGACTCGCCTCATTAGCAAATCCTTAGCCGAAGTGACATCGACGCCAACATGAAGACGATGCTTACAGACTATCTTCGCAAGTTCTTTTCGGAATAGTTAGTTCAATCTTATGCATATCTTTTGGACAAGTCACGACCTTGACACTTTATTCTACTTTTGTACTCCCCCCCTCTGTATTCTTGAAATCATTGGCAAGACAGATGGGATATGTATCTCTCCTTTTATTTTACCACCAGATGTTGTAATACACACCTTTAGTAAGATTACGACAATCGGAGAGTATGTTCAGCATTCAGACGTGCTCATTGCCTCGCCGAATTGCTGAATAAGAACTTGAGAACGGAGCATACCATCCGTGACGTGATATATGGTATTTCAAGAGAGATGGAGCACAAAGGATTATGACCGTATTATGTGCCTACAATATCATTATCGATCTATCATCGCATTGTGTCTAAATGCGTTGTTCCCCCCCCAAAGAAACTCGCCCGGGCCTACTGACTGTCATGTATCCTCCTTCGTTGCCTTCATCGCCATCTTAATGTCTTCCATTGTTATCGAGGAGCGCTCACACATCCCTCTAAAAATGCCGTCCGTGTTTTCGTAAAGTCGTGTAGGCGTGTCGAATTCCTGATCACGCTCAGCAGTTGTATGTTGACTCAGCTTAACGGACTTACTGCAATCTGCCCAGCATCGAGGACACAAATCCTGTCATAGGAAATGATCGTGCGGAGCCGATCTGTGACGGAACCACGTTAACAAGAGATTCAACATATCAAAAAGTAACATACGAGCAATGCAAAGAATAGTTTTGTCTTTGAACTCATATGCAATGGTATCTTGAATATTACGATCGGTTTCGTAGTCCACCGATGCTGCAAGAAAGGTGAGCTGGGCAAACCGAGGGCAGAACACCTCCTACCCGTTGCTTCATCGAGGATGATGACTCTCGAATTTTTCACAAGAGCTCGAGCAAGAGAAACCAGTGATCGCTGTCAATGTAGTCAGCCAAACCGCTCCGGTTGTTCAACTTTCACAAACCTGGCCAATTGATAAGTTTCCGCCTTCATCCTCGATCACGGTGTCCAAGGTAAACCGGTTCACCGGGGTATGCACCCCACTCGGCGAGTCTTCCTCCTGGCCAACCGAATTTCGCTTCGACGTGTCCGCTACCAAATACGACCTTTTCAAGGCATCCCATAGTGTGGCGTCGTCATGAAGGTTGAAAGGATCAAGGTTTGTTCGCAAGGTTCCCGAAACTGTGAAATGTGAGCACAATATTTTCAATGACAACGCGTAGATATTTACATAAAAGCTATAGGGAAAAAAATCAGTAGCATATACGAGAGAGGAAATCAGATACTGACAGGATCTTGTGGGATAATCGCCAAGCTCTTCCTCAAATCCGTCAGGCCAATCTGAGAAACATCGACGCCATCAAGCAGGATGGAACCCGATGAAAGCTCGACGATGCGGAATAACGCTGATTTGAAACTTTGAGGTAGTCGGCTAGTGCAAAAATCAAGCAAGCTTACCCGTCATAATGGAACTCTTCCCAGCCCCCGTTCTGTATAACACTCTCAGAACTCATCAAAAAAAAAAATTATATCAACAAACCTGCCCACTATTCCAATCTTTTCTCCAGATTTGACAGACATGGAGATACCCTTCAAAACAGGAGGCAAGTCCGGTCGGTAATTGAAAACGATGTCCTTCAATTCCACCTCGCCTTTGGCAGGCCACGACTGCGGAGGTTTCTTATCTGGGATCTCGTGAGCGGCTTCTTGCTCGATCTCAGTCGCGTAATGAACGATCCGTTCTACCGAGTTCATATTGTTTTCCACTTCTGCGCTTTGTCGCACCATCCAGCCGAACCTATCTATGCGAAGATGGTAAGAGGTTGAGAAGACCAGTGGAGAGTAGCATCACTGCTTACGCTTGCTGTACGCTGAGGATGTACGACAGCACCAAGCCAGTCTGTGACGGAGATATCGTAAACCTCGTCCCTACGGTGAGAATCGCAACAATGAAAGTCAACAGGGAACCCAAAAAGTCGAGACGTATCCCCAGCCAGCGCTGTCAAACAGAAAGTGTAAGGCACCGAACTATGCGCAGAAGATGTATAGATCGATACCTGATTCGTGACAGTTAACCAGTAAGCGCGGTTCTCAATGTCAACCCTTTTCTCGTTGTCCAAGCGGAAGCGATCCGTTTCCCCGTATGCACGAATAGTGGCTAAGCCAGACAAGCTTTCAGAAAAATGGGAATATAGAGATGATCTCAGAACGGCATCAAGACGCTAAACATTGCACCGTAAATATATGTTAAGGATGAGACAATGAGAATACTGACTTTGAGTTCTCTAGCGCTGGCGCGGTAGAACATAGCTGCGTACCAATAGCCACCGAGGATCACGACGACACCAATTAAAAACCATGGGAGGACTATTGAAATCAAGATGATAGCGCCGAGAATACTTGAAGCCGTAGCTGAAAACATGCGGAGGGAATCTAGTTACGTGAAGGTTGAGACTGCAAAGCAACAACACATTCGGCACAAACTTACCTCCTAGCAGGTTATCAATGGTGTCAATATCTGAGTCAGATCTTTAGCCTTTCCATGTTATCGTCAAGTCAAATCAGCTAAACTCTAACCTTTGGAAAACCGATTCATTATACGGCCAAGAGGCTAGTATGAAAGCCTCAGAACCAAATAGGACCACAAGACTGTTGGTTGCTTACTGTGGTCTCGAAAAATGACATGGGTGCACGCATCACCCGCTCAATGGCAACCTATACAGATTATAGATGAGTGCGCTGAGCGTCTGAATGGGACTCTGCAGCGAACCTTATGTAGCCGTTGAGATGCAAAGTAGGTAAGCAGGCTGAACATGGCTCCCATGCAAAATGAAAAGAAGGCTTGACTAACGCCCAGGCCTGCGTAAATGCCCATCTAGTTTGAAGAAAGATCGGTATGTAATTGTTTGCGAAGAAGGAAAATCTTACATAGAAACCCTGAGGTTGAGGCCATTTGCTGTGACGTTCATCAATAAACTGCGTTTAACCAGAGAAACTGACATTACCGTTCCTGCCAGTAGACCAGCCTAAATAAAATTTGTTAGTTACTAAAGAACCCCCCACACTAGAAGAGACGAACCAGTAGGAGGCCATGACCGTTGCTCCCTGGATGAGAATCAAAGAGAACAACAGGAGGGGAAGGACGACCTCTGCTCGACCCGCGCTGAGGTATGTCTTGTAGACGTGCCAGGAAATCGCGCCCGTATTACGCTCCTCAGCTTGCATCATGCCTGCACCACCAACGGCCTTTTTCATCCCCTCCTCTTTTTTCTTGGCATCTTTATCCACTACCGCAACATCCTTCTTCTCCTCTTCTTCCTTTGAGCCGAACTCGGTCACAAAGCGCGAGAAATCCTTTCCGTGACTCATGAGCTCAGAGTATGTTCCAAATTCTGCGATATGCCCCTCCGATATTACATAAATGTAGTCCACTTGTGGTAGGAAGTGAAGAGCATGGGTGACGAGGATGCGAGTTTTTCCAGAAAGACTGTTTTGCAAAACGTTCTGGAAAACAGCTTTACCAACGTGGGCGTCAAGAGCAGAGAGTGGGTCCTGTGGAGAAGACATAAACTTAACAACCACGTCACAAGAAAGAAACAGACATACATCAAATATTTGTATATCGGTATTGCAATAGATAGCACGACAAATATTTAATCGCTGCTTCTGCCCGCCGGATAAGGAGATACCCTACAGACGACAGAGATCAGATAGTACCATTGAATAAGCCGGGACAATATCATACCTTTTCCCCAACCTCGGTCATGTCACCATTCGGCAGTATCTCCAAGTCGGGCCCCAGACAAGAATCATGGATGGCTTTCCAGTACCTCTCTTCTTCAAACGGGCGGCCAAAACAAACGTTCTCCCGGACTGTGGCATTCTGCAATGACGAATTTTAGTTCAAATTTATCGGCATATTGCAATTCGACGTACCTGGATCCAAGCACTTTGCGGACAATAGCTAACAGAGCCCCCGAATGTGATGCTCCCACTAGTTTTCCTCATTTCCCCAATGATACCCTGCAATAAGGATGACTTGCCGCTCCCTACAGGACCAACGAACGCGACCAACTTTCCGCGAGGAATTGATAAAGTGACATCACGAATTTTGAAGACGTGCTCCCCTTCAGCTGTATCGTGCTCCACCTCAGTTTTTTTCTTGTCGTCAATCGCAGATTGCTTCTTTTCCTGAACTTCAAGAGCCTTGGCTTTCGTCATGGCGGCCTGCTTCTTTTTCGACAACTGCTCCTCGGGAGGTGGTGAGTCCCAGGAAAAGGAAGCACCCTTTACTTCGATGGCTACGTCAAGATTTTCATCGACGATGTGCCCCTCTTCCAATAGTTCAGCCTCAAAGACCTCACTGAGGCGGCCAGTGGCATTGGCTGCGTCAGCGATTGCGCTAAATGACATAGCTGATTGGGTAGGAAGTCAACAATCATTTCTGTAAAAGAAAGCTGAAAAACTGACGTAGAAACATTAGGGGCAATCGAAGGAGATTAAAGAGGGTTAGGGAAGCGAATATCACCGAGGGGTCCAAGGTATGGCCTGTCGCCGAGTACGTGATGAACGCAATAACGGAGGCAAGCACAGGCATGCTCATCGCCACTGCGTTCATTCCCGATCGAATTAGTAGCAGGGACCGAATGTACCTGAAGCCATGAAGATGAGGGGAGAAGTGAAAAAGGAGTGACCAAAAACAATTACGCCATTTCCCTGCGCCTGTAATCGAAAATACGACCCAAGAATGGTACCTCCCAAGCGAAGAACTTGGTGACCTTCATGCCCCCGAGTAGTTCCTGGAGCAATTTAGCACGTTTATCGGTCCAAACCATGCTTTTGCGACGGAGGGCAAATAGTTTCTTCATGACAAAGGTTTGAATGGGCATCATGACAATGAAGAATGCGAAGCCAGCCAACGCGGAGGGGCCCAAGTTGAGAATGAGGAGGATTAGACAAATAATCATTTGAATCGGGGCTGTCCATGCCTGCAAAAAGTCAAAGTTAGAGCGGCAAAGGCTACGGCGACCGTGCGTACCATGTGGAAGAAGCCCGCACAGAAATCTATCCTGGACACATCTGTCGAGATATGGTTGACGAGTTTTCCGTTTGTAAGTGTCGACCTTGCGCGAGACGTAAGCTTCAACGAGCGCGAGTAGATGGCAGTAATCAGCCCTCCACGCAACAAAACTCCTGCAGACATGCTGCGATAAAAGAATTGATGTGTGCAGAGGGAGCCGATGAGTTGAAGGACAAGGAGTACAAAGGCCAAACCGACGCCTTTGCCTATTGGTGGGATTTTCCCAGAGCCTGTTCGATGGGCAATGTAAGATTCTGTAGCAAATGTGATGATGGCCTATAGAGTCCCGTCAAGAAGGTTCCGCAAAGGTGAGGGAAAGGAAATAAACCTTGACAACAAGAGGACTGGTAACTTGAGCGGTGTCACCGACGACTTTAAGCGCGCCCGCACTCCAAAACCACCACATTACGCTGTCATTCATAGCCCACAAAAGGCTAGCCTTCTTCCTGCCTGTTTTCTCCCTCCATAACTTCTCTTTTTCTTCCCGTGTACCAGTTAGAGACCACCAAAGACCCTTGATGCCGGGGCCAATTTTGCCATCCGCGAGACAGGTGTTGTACTCATTCGCTTCCTGAAGCCGGCGGTCAAAGGAAACATTGATCTCATTTGCAATATAAGCTGCGCTTCGTTCTGGTTGCAGCTTCCATAGATCGGGGGCCTCGAGGGGCCGGGCATAGCCCAAGGTCATAAGAGGATTTATCCATTGAAAGACGATTTTACTGAAGATGCTAGCCGTTGCCTCTGGGATGAGAAGGGCTTCATCAATTGAATGCTTTGGCGGTGGTGGTGTCTTTGAAGAGAAAGTAGGAAGACGAAAGTGCCATCTTTATTTAGAAAAGTTAGCAGCGGGATTATTAAGAGATGTTATTCGGATGCACTTTTTTTCTTGGCCATTGGATGCTTCGCCATCAGATGTAGAGCGGCTATTAGATTTAGAGCTCTCGTATATTGCGCTAGACATCGGAGGAGCGCAAACACATTTTAAACATATGTCAAATTTATAGTATATCGACGGTTCGTCTGCCGTTGTGTTGGGTAATGTCGCTTACTGATCCTTGTACACGCATAGTCACGGCACGGCATCTTAAGGTACCCCAAAGACTTCCGATACAGCTGCGCGTCTCTAAAGCGTCCTACTTCGCCCTCAAGGTATCCGATTTCATGATGTGAGGAAGCATGATGAACGTCCGTGTGTGAAGCAGATGTGGGGTCGTGCTTAATGTGCTGGGGGGCAGGTTATTTAAACGACATAGCTCCCGGCCCTATGCATGTCATCCTATCAACTTGTCGCAAAAAAAAATGGGAATGTACTACTGACCTCAACTCCCAAGCGAAGCGCAATCCCTCGGAGAGTGTCGTTGCGAGCAACATAATATTTTAACAGTGTTGCTGGATGTGTGATCTCTTCCTTCTCCTGGACGTTCACTGATTTCGGCAACTCGATGTCTTCGCTCGAGTAGGGCGGAGATGGCGAAGATACGACAATCTCCTCGGTTTCCTCATCAGATGCATCATCGTCATCCCCTAATACAAATGTCTCTTCGTCTCGCACTGCTCCGTCCAGATTTCGCACTTCAAGGAGCGAAGTACGGGACTGTGATCTAGAAACAATGACATCGACGCCCTCCAAGCAAGCTAAGCACGGATTGTAACGCATAAGTCGGGAATTATTCCCGATACAGGTGGGGCAGATGGGTCTTCGGCAGCAGTTTG
Source organism: Laccaria amethystina LaAM-08-1 (assembly GCA_000827195.1). Classification (NCBI taxonomy): domain Eukaryota; kingdom Fungi; phylum Basidiomycota; class Agaricomycetes; order Agaricales; family Hydnangiaceae; genus Laccaria; species Laccaria amethystina. Next base: position 292,378 of record KN838536.1, on the reverse strand, counting down.
TTATGTGAATGTCATTGTTCTTGGGAGGCAAAGAAGCAGAGCAAGCAAGACACAAGGCCGTATTGCGGTCGATGAGGGTGGGATTTGGGGTAGAATACATATTAGGGTATAGTAAAATACAGATAGCGATGGTGGTGGTACAATCACAATATTGTGACGTCCTCATGTTTATCAATCTGCGACCATGCCCGCAACCAGTCCAACTGCCATTCCGGGGCAACCACATCTCATTTCTCTCGTTCTGCAGTCCAAGAAAGCTCTGCAGCACGGCGAACAGCTCTGTTCTCGCGCCCATGCACGTTCCAACGCGTCAGCGCAGGCTGCCCTCGACGTTCTCGCCCTCGACGCCAAGGTGCGCTGGATAACCGAGGCTGTCATTGAGCAGCTCAGGGTGCGTTGCTAAGGCTTAAAACAAGCGCAGATGTTGATTCGTTTCGTGTGCTCCAGTTGGCGGCTAGCGTAGCTAAGAGCATTGAGGAGAAACGCGCCCACTTGGGCAAGCAAGTTCAAGTGCGCCTCATGTGTCCCCGTCTTCCTTGAAGGTTGTTCATTTAAGCAACAAGGCTTGGGACACATCTCGATCGAAACATACAGACGCGCTGGATGCTATACTTGAGTCTCTTGGTACTCAGCTTGTGCCCCCAGAGTTCCACCAATCCCCTGAAGACTCCTCCCTCTTCGGCAGCCAACACTCAGACCCTGAGGCCGAAGCCAGTCATAAGCATAAACGAACTCCGCAGAAGAAGGCCAATGGCCCACTAGTTTCTCCTCAGTCACCCTCGGCAACTTTGCGTCATCACGAGGGATGTGGGTCACTAAAGGAAGACAAGAGTAAGGGTGAAGAGGAAATCTATAAAGGGAAGAAGGACGACCGCAAGCGGTGGAAGACCTTACGCGATTTTGTGGATGACCAGGCAATTGAAGATATTTATGAAACAATTGAGGATGATCGTACGGCCTTAGATGTTCGTGGTGAATTGCCCATTTTCGTCACTGTCTAATTTAACGAAGCTGCGTAGGCCGTTCTCAGCAAGACGGATGACTTTCCGGAGACTTTGTCCCGCACCATTGCGTCGATTCACAATTCTTTGCCAAAATCTGATCCAGGGGCTCCAACTTTGACACTTATGCAAAATACCCTTACTGCGCAGGAAGCCACCATTGCCTCTATGGCTGGTCTGCTTGAGAGTTTGGCATCCCATTATGACCAAATGGCAGGAGCTCTGAAAGACAACGAGGCTGGGGAGGCCTTCAGCGAGGAAGACCTTCAGAGTATGCACCCTTTGTTTGAAAACTTAATTCACAAACATACCAACTACATTTAGATATGAATAGGGACACTGAAGAGTTGCCAGCAATCATGTCTGAGTTGGAAGAGAACGCTAAAGCTATTGAGGGACATCAGTATGCCACTATCTATTCTTCCTTTTCCGCCACTAATATCGCGTAGCGAACACCTATTGGCAGCTCAGGATACCTCTCAAAAGGAACTGGATCACTTGAATACCGTCTTAGATGATCTCGATCAACTGGGAGACATCATGGGCGAAATCCTACAGAACCAGGAGAGCGTCGAGGTACGACATATAAATCAAACGTAGCTCAGATCTAACCTCTCATTTCATTTCAGGCCAAGTGTGAAGAAGAACTGAGCTCGCTTCATCAACACTTACAAACCCTTGATCATTTGCACAAGCGCTATGTGGCCTATCAGACCGCATTCAGCAAGCTCATCATTGAAATTTCACGTCGGGGACAATACCGGGATGCTGCTGAGGATATTGTGAGAGACATGATGGCTCAATTGCGGGCAATGACGGAAGGTAGGAGACTGATTCATGCCTTTTCTGTTGTCACATTATTTACCAATGCAGAGGAGGATCAAGTACGGAATCACTTTAATGCAGAGTATGGTGCACATCTTCCGGAGGACATCTGCCTTTGTATTGGTAATCCCCCCACAAAATGGGAGGTTGTGCCTTGGGAAGGTGACACCCTCGAGGTGTTACCGGAGATCGAGCCTGACCTTCTCGTTGAGGTAAAGAATATTTTCTAAAATAACACTTCGTTCTAATACTTTATGTCAGGCGCGGGATAGAATTGGGATAACGGAGGCTGTAATAGGAACGGAAAGCTTGTAAGGAGCAGAGTTGCAGCTGTCTGTAGATACATGCACGTTGTTGACGATGGAGGCTTGTAACAAACAAATCCTAAGCCTACTGCGGCAACTCCTCTTTACTCGTCGACATACCGTGAAGCACTATGGCGCTGCTTGCCCCCATAATATGCGACAATGGGACTGGTTACTCTAAAGTAGGGTATGCAAGTTCTAATCAGTCATTTTGTCGTGTTGTAGCTAACAAGCTCGTGTTGCCAGCTTTGCAGGAAATTCTGACCCCTCATTGTATGTATACATTCATGGATCGAGTTATTGGACTAACTTGTCTCTTTAGTGTTTTCCCCACTGCAATCGCAACGAGAGGTTCGGCATCACAATCATCACGAGCACCCGCCGTACCCCTCAAACCAGGCCATCTCGCGTCTAAACGCGGCGTCGAGGATCTCGATTTCTTTATCGGCGATGAAGCACTCGCAAACGCAAAGACGCCAGGGTACGGCGTGCACTACCCCATTCGCCACGGCATGATCGACAATTGGGACCACATGGAGCGATATTGGGAGCAGACCATCTTCAAATATCTGAGGGCCGAGCCAGAGGATCATTATTTCCTTCTTGTCCGTATTGATCCTGGTTCTATTGATATTATCGACGTTGATTTTATCCCCAACATTCCTCTCATCTGAAATAGACTGAACCACCTCTCAATCCACCCGAAAACCGAGAACAAACGGCTGAGATATTCTTCGAGTCGTTTAACATCAAGGGACTGTACATCGCCGTCCAGGCTGTCCTTGCGCTTGCTGCGTCGTGGTCCTCGAACAGGGTTACAGACCGCACACTCACCGGAACGGTTATCGATTCTGGAGATGGTGTTACTCACGTTATTCCATGTGCTGAGGGGTACGTCATCGGGAGCGCGATCAAACACATCCCAATCGCAGGACGCGATATTTCGCAGTTCGTGTTGAACTTGATGAGGGAGCGTGGGGAGATGGCGGCCGTACCGCCAGAAGACCAGTTGAGGCTCGCGGGCAAGGTGAAGGAGAATTACAGCTATGTATGCCAGGATATTGTTCGGGAGTTCAGGAAGTATGATGAGGAACCGCTCAAGTATTTTGAGCGTTACGAAGGAGAGCACAGTGTGACTGGGAGGGTAAGCATGCTCTTTCTTTTGATCGACGCGGAGTCTGACATTTTGCCCGTAGAAATATGGCGTTGACGTTGGATATGAGCGTTTCCTTGCTCCAGAAATCTTCTTCAACCCAGAGATATATTCATCCGACTTTCTTACCCCTCTTCCAGAAATTGTTGATGACGTTATCCAACAATCACCCATTGATGTTCGTCGTGGTCTGTACAAAGTATGTCATATATCCATCGTCACGCACACACACACACACACCTTCATGACATTCTAGAATATCGTGCTGTCCGGAGGATCTACCATGTTCCAACATTTCGGCCAGAGACTGAAGCGCGATCTCAAGCAGCTTGTCGATCGCAGATTAGACGCTAGCGTTTTGGCCAGCGGCGGTGTGCTCAAAGTTTGTTTACTTGTTCTGTCAATTATTTCGAGCCCATAACAGTTTGCCTTCTCAGTCATCTGGAGTCGAGGTTGACGTCATCTCTCATAAACGTCAACGGTAAGTTTTCCCCTACCTCCGATATGACTGCTGCTCACAATCGTTCTATCAACAAGATACGCCGTCTGGTTTGGTGGTTCCTTGTTGGCGTCCTTGGTCAGTCCCTACTAACTCTTACAGATGTCGCTTCTGATCCACTCAATTTAGCCTGAGTTTTACACTTCCTGCCACACGAAAGCTCAGTATGATGAGATTGGTCCTAGCATCTGCAGGCGTTATCAGATCTTCGGGAGCGCAACCTAGAAAAGGGAACGTACGAATAAATTCGCAACAGCAGACCACTGTAACTCTCTCTTCTGACAACACATTTCCACTCATTTTCGTTCGCATACATCAAGGCATATCGGCTCAGAACAGCTGAAATAATAATAATCTATAATCGATAAAGTTGGTTGAATTACATGGTTATGGTTATTCATCGCCCTCTTCTTCTTGCTTGCTATGGCTGACAATCCACTCACGGATCCACGTACTACTAAGTTTGGCTTTCTTCAACCAACCAGCGTCGTGATGACTTAAATTAGGCGATGTGGAGGAAATGACGTCGATAACGTATACTTCTAAGGGAGGGAAGCCTTTCTCCTTCCTAAATTCCGCTACTTTAATGGAGTGTAAGTATCACACTATATCTTTTAATTGAAGTACACACTTGCGGCCGCGCCACTTAAGGTCTCCTTGCTGACTACCAAGCTTTGAACATTGGGATCCCATCCAGTTGGTCCAGCGACATCGTGGAGTGGTACGATATCGTAAACCAGTCCCGGCTTGAAGAATGTCAAGAAGCTGCGTACTCGCTCGATGCGTTGAGGCAAGTTTTCAATGACGTGTTTGTTCGCTTTATTTTGTAAAAGAGCATCGTCTGCGAGTGGTTATAGGTCTACGCGATTGAACAAAACCACGATGAACGCACCTGTAACACCCACAATCAACTTTTTCTCTGTGATCCAAGCACCCATCGCCAAGAGGATCTTGTGCCCTGCATGGAGGTGGTCAAAGGTTCCTCCAAGTGCTACAACGGGGTAGAAATGCGGTTTTGCAGGTGTTCCAGGGGCGGGTGAACCCGTTGTGCTGAACTCCCGAAAATCAGGGTTGCGATCCCCTGCGGGCAAGAAGCATTGGCGAGTATCCGAGAGCGATTCGGGCAGCGGAACAGCTATCGAATCTGGTGGACGACAAAATTGGTGTATGAAATGGCACAAACGGGACGCACGTACCCCCGCTGACTCTGAAGACGATGTCCACCCCATCTCCGAGATGTGGATCAAGATCCTCATCTAGTCCCTTCAGCAGGACATCAACGTCCATTAAGACCTTGTTCAGGGCTTGGGCAGCTTTCGTCGCATGGACGTAGATGAATGTAAGGATCCGCTGGACCGAGTCCCACGTATCAGTGTGAGAGAGGGTTTGAGCGTCCCCGAGCACAGTACCAATGCCGCCTCGGGGGCGGTGGGAGGTGTTAAAGTGGCGAGAAAAGAGAACGATGACAAGCCTATGTCGTGTCTGTGTTGCTGCAGCGGCGACGACGGAACCTAGAAAGTGAGGGGTTGATAGATTGGGAAGGGTCGCGAGCAGGATGCCATTGTCGACGGTCTCTGGGGATGTTGGGAACGGCGACGGGGTTGCCATTGTATGCTAAATGAAAGGGTACCTAAAGCTATACTTACCGGGAGTCATACTGTAGGTAGAGTATGACGTCAGCTGTGTTTTATTCGCTAATTACAGATATCTTTAGCTTGAGCAACTGCATTGGAAACCAATCATCTTTTGATCACCAAGTCCGCAATATCTTCTCTCTTCCCTTTCTTCCTTATCAAGTTCTTCTTCCTCTCCTTCCCCACCCCAGGGTTCAAAGGGATTGCACGCCATCTGTGTGTCCAAATCAATGTAAGTATGGGTAAAAAAAAAACACAAGATCATCTTACATGCATCACTTTAGCCAACACCCGCTTCCCACTATCCGCATCCCGTTCAACCTTCCCGATGACTTCCTCTAAAACCCATTGACGCAATACAAAGCGAGGGTTCACAGATCGCATCTCCTGCCTTCTTTCCTTGTCACCATCCTCACCCCATTGCTCAGATTCGCTGGAAATACGCTTGGCGTACGTATCCAGCCAAACAAGCAACTCCTTGGTCGCTGTTTCATGATCAAGCTTGCTTGGTTCGGGCGTGACGCTGAGCACACGCGATATGTATGTGTGCAAATCCAGCGATGGTGATGTTGTCGTAGTGCCTGCCTCCACTTGGTCTAGCAGTGCTGGTTTGAAGTCGCATAGTGTCCGGAACGTAGAGTGGAAGTCGAGCTTGTGCGTCTCCATGATATCTAAGAGTGGCCTGAAGATTTGAGAGTCGTCTGTCGGGTCCTGGCGGCGAAGGCCGAGTCGCTAAAAAATTAAAAGAACATCGATCATGAACAAAATGTGATTGAGAACAAGGCAGACCTTCCGTAGGCGCTTTCCATACTCAACCGCGGCTGTCTCCTGGGCGATTCTATCCATTTCATCTCTCAACTCCATACCCTTCTTTGACCATTCGCTGATTTTCTCTTGGTCAATTCCCTCAGCCCAGCCAGAGGAGACAGCCGTTCCAAGCTCAGCTTCGGCACCGATGAGGGGTGAGAGGGCACTGAGCAATGCACGAAGTGCGTAGATGCTAAGACGTTATATGAAGCTATTGGCAGGCAATAATACGAAAGGAGAGATCGTACATCATGTTTGGTTGATGCTGACGACGATAAGTAATTGTCAAGTAGTGAACAGATATAGCGAATATGGATGTATACCTTGTATGCATATCGACCGCCTTCATCTGAATGATTGCAGATATGCCATGGATCAAAAACATCCATGAACGCGTACGGGCCTGTCGACTTCTTAGCATTGCAGAATGTGTAGAATCATAGTGAGAGTGCACCATAATCGATGGTAAGTCCGAGAATGGACACACTGTCAACCAAGTCAATGGCAGCTTTAAGAAGTGAACGCCAACTCACTTATCAGTGTTTATAACCCCATGCATAAAACCATACGCCTGCCATCCAGCGACCATATGTGCATTTCTCCTGGCGACTTCCAACACAAGCTTGGAGCCCCAGGGCTTCCCTTTTTCAACTGGCAACTTGAGTACCTGTTCCGTGACCCACTCGCCAAGAATACGCAAGGCATCCAAGTCTGGTTTCTGCTGTCCACCTCCAAAGAAGAACATATTGGTGGGGCCATTGAGTGCTTCAAAGGAGCCGATACGAATGAAAGAGGGTGAAATGCGGGTGAGAACGCATGAAGTTTCCATTCGCTCGCGAGCCACGGGCAGAGCGGGAAGGGAGACAAGGGACAGAGACCGTGTTGTAGGTATATCGAGGGCTTGCATAGCTAGGGGAAGGATCCAATGAGTGAAGGCTAAAAGCTAGCACGCAAAATCTTACCTTCTGAACAGAGATACTCGCGAATGGAAGAACGGAGTACAGCGAGCCCGTCTGCGCTCCGCGAAAAGGGTGTACGACCAGACCCCTTGAGCTGAAGTTCATAAGTAACGTCGGGGTCAGACGGGTGCGGGGTAACAACTGTGAATGAAAGAATTTGGGTTAAATAGCAGGAAAGTCCACAGATAGGAATGCACGCACGAATGGATATAGCACGTCCGTCTCCCAGCTGGCCTGCCCATGAACCAAATTGATGACCGCTATACCGAAGAGACCAAGGCGCGAAACCGACTTCAGTGACTTCTGGGGGTGACATCAAGGTTGCATGACCACTGAGAACATCGACAAGATCCTGTCGCGCCCTAACAGCCTCCTCCACCCCCGAGGGTTCGCCATCGCCGTCCTCGTTAAACTCATCTGTCAAAGTAGGGTTACCGAGCATAACAAAGGCGTCTCCAACATCGAGGTGGGGAACGCAGTCCCTCAAACCCATTTCTGACAGGCCGATGAGCTCCAGGGGTTGGTCTCTGTTATTTGGGAGGTATTTCCGGAGCAGGGCGTTGGGATGATCAGGGTTTGGTGGGCTGGGATGAACTGCTTCGCGGTCGGCCAGCCATTTTTCTATGTACGCACCCTTGTCTTCCGTGGCTGGATTAGAGCCAATCTGAGGCTCAATGTCGTAGGGGAAGGCAACAGGGAATGGGGCGACATATGAGAAGTGGCAGGGCGGGGAGAGGAGCTGATATCAAAGTTAGCCGATATTATTTCAAAATGGTAGGTGTTCGGGTATTCTCGCACTCTAGCTCTTCGTTGAAGGCTTGGAGAAGTTGTGAGGACATTTGTGCGGAAAGTAAATGGGGATGGTGTGTGTGTGTCAGGGTTAAGACGATGAATCAGTAATTGCGACGGCGACGCTATTGGCAGCGCGGAGATGGGAAACTTGGACATGACTGACATTGGTTTCATGGGAGGAATCACAACTTGAGCTATATACTACCATCACGCCACATTTTGATATCTTTCCCATTTCAACAACGACCCATTAATTACATGTATACAGCTCATGCTTGAATGAATGTTAATAACAATGAATGTCCAACTCCAATCACACCAGCTTGGCAAGGCTCAAAGTATTCTTCGTCACGTCAGTCGAAAAGTAGGCATTCTTCAAAAAGACATCGCCAACCTGCGTTTCAGGTAAACACCACTAAAAACAGAACGACAGAAACGGTTGCTTACAAGCCATTCCTGTGCACCACCAATGTTTCCTGATGTTATTCCGGAAACGCAATCGCCTTGAGGGTCGTTGGCATCGATGGGTTGGAAGGCGAGATCCCGTGGGTCGATGGAGTAGGATTGACCACCAAAGGTCAGCGCAACGCTGGCTGTGGTGGTGCAGGGCAGAGTAAAACCCCCTTGACCATCAGATTGAGCTCCAGGAATAGCAGCGTGGACTGCGGCAGCATCAGACGCTGGCGCGACTATCAAAGTGGTGCCTATGGATAGAACAATCAACAGTGTGGCCTATCGCACAACAACGATTGAATATACCAGTGTCGAGGATAGCAGTGCGTCCTTTGAGCCCGGTGTCCTTGCCATTGACGGTCACAGCATCCATGTTAGCTTCCCAGAAGCCTTGCTTGTTTACGTTAGGGACAGTAGTCAAAGTTTTAGGATCAAATTTAGTTTCATCTAGTCCACTAAGAAAAAAGGAAAAGTGGGTCCTAATTCCATGATCATAATAGAAACAAGCATACCCAAAGGTGATCTCCCCGTCATTCTTGTTGTCGGCCAGACGAGAAATCTTGTAGGAGACGATAGCATCGGTGACCAAGCCAGCCTGGGCGAGAGCCTCAATGGGAGTTAGGGTTTGTTGCTCAGAGAGAGTCTGCAATGCCTCAGTAAACCTGGTCTTGCAATCTCCATTTGGATACGTACGGATTGAGCCAGACCCATCAAACCGTCGAATGGAGTCCGGGCTCCAGAGAAGTCAACGCTCTCTACTAAAGCAACACCGAACGTGTGCGCATCTAGGGCCAGACCCGCGATATTGATGTTGTCCTGAACAATGGTTCCAGATACTTGACCAGTTCCATAAGTAACCTTAAAGGGTACTTGAGAGGCTTCAAAGGAGGTTGATGACTGAGGTCCTAGGAAGTTATGGTTGCCACATCCCCCACCATTTTGAGATTGGCAGTTTTCGGCGCCAACCCACAGGTCGGCTGATCCGGAGTCCATGAGAATGAGGAAATCACGGGGTGGCGTTCCCATCTGAACAGCAGCTAGGTACCCCACGTCCTGAGCCCTTGAAAGATGGTGTTGGTTTCGTCCATTGATTATAGAGTCGAGACTTACTCAATATCCAAACCCAAAGAGTTATTAGCAGTTGGAGTATTGGCGATAGCAACGCTATTTTTTTGCTGACCAGCGTTGCTTCCGGTGCCATTGCCCTTCTTGAGAACGGCCAAAGAGTCAGCACCAACGGGGGACTTTGGTTTCTCTGGAATACCAAAGCGATTATAACGCTTTTCTAAAGTGTTTTCTTCGCTGCGGGATACACCATTGCCATTCAATCGCCTCTCCAGACCCTCAGATCCTTCAACGGCATAAACACGTTTCTGAAGCTCTCGTTCAAGAAATTCCACAGATGGCTCAGTGCGTCCCGACATGCGAGCGAGACGACGATTACCACGGTTGATGTGTTGTTGGAGAAGCTGCACAAGCGAGGATCAGTACCGTGCAGCGTGGACTTTGAAAATTAAAACACAAACAATCAGGGGGTGGACGTTTCGCACTTGTTCCATACGCTTCAAAGGGAGTGTAACCATGCTAACGCTGGACCTGGGGTTCGGAATAGGCGCCGCATCCAAAACCTGCAAGGACAGCACTAAAACGAAGCCTGCTAGCAGAGCAGAAAAGGAGAGTTGGAGTTGCATGATGAGAAAAGCACAAATAGAGCAAGCAAGGAATGTAGAAAGCTAAGTGAATGGAGCAAACAAGAAAGCCCGACCTGGGGCGCGCGCCGTGAAGAAAAGCTGAAAGGGAAGAAAAGAAAGTTGGACAGAAACAACAAGGCTGATCCCTTATATAACATAGACACGCCAAAGTCACATGGTGGTAACCTATAAATAGTTCTCATTGCTGTGGCTCCTGCTGCAAATTACAATCGGGCCTTAGCAGCGGCGTCGTCTATTTGAGTATTCATTAGCCTGGTATCCCTCCGTATCATCTCCAAAGTGTCGCGGTAAAGATCGGTCTTGAGTGGAAGATCAGAAATTGGCCAAACTGACGTTTGTAAATTGTCCTACCTTGATCAAACCCCATACGCCGTTGGCTGCATTCGCGCTAAACTTCTCCGCAACTTCCTCAGCTTTTGCCAAAATATCTGCGGTATTTCCCTTGACGATATGGTCAAGTAGACCATCGGCGTATGCTTCAGAGGCAGTGAACCGGTGGCCCTCAAGAGCAATCTTGCGTTGCAAACGATGGTCACCGACTTTTGCACGCAGGATTGTTGCGAAGGATAGTGGCCAAATTGCACCGAAGTGCACCTGTGAGAAGTTATTTAGCGGCGACGCCGGTATGCCAGACGCTGTGGGAATCCACCTCATTCATACACAGCCATGCGTTTCGTTTGCTTCCATCAGTCATGACGCGATAATCGCATGCCAACGAAAGCATGAAACCACCAGCAAAACAATGGCCGTTAATAGCAGCAATTGTGGGAACTATAGGAGGTGTGTTAGGTCTACGGTGTGGGTGAAAGTAATTGTGTAACGAACTCGGGAAGGTTAATAACCGGGCCAACAATGGGTTGAATGTAGCTGATATTCAGATATTAAAAAAGGGTATCGTGCTTCGAAGGAACACGTACTAGGGAAAAAGTTTGGGTTTGTGACGACGTTGGGAAAGTCCAGACCTTTTCGAATAAATATTAGTGCCATGAGAAAAGGAGCTGGAATGTACACACCGTTGCTAAAGAACTTGTCCTGGTCCTTCCGACCAACAATAATGAGAGCGCCTCTGCCGGCCTCTAAATTCTTGTCCCTTTGTGCTACCCTCCATTGCTCACGCCATTCCCGCTCTACGGTGTCGAGCGCAGGCTTCAGGCCGTTGTCAACGAGTTCGAGTGTTAAACGATTGTCTTGACCGTTGTGCAGTTCAATGATCCATAATGATGATTTTGCTGAAAGAACAATGAAAATCAAGGATGAATACTATCGAAAAAGCAACATACGGTGAGTTAATGTGATCAATGGTTTTTCTGCTGGGAATGACTGTGCCATTTGTGGTTGGCGAGATGGGATATTGAAAGGCTGGCAAACCAAGGCATGTGATTTATTTCGGTTATCACGATTCTATGTGGAGGGGTCATGATTTGAAGAAATTCAGAACGTAATGGACATAGAATAAAGCTGGATTGACTGAGCACACCAAGGGTACAAAATCTAGAAGTAGGGGACTTGGTATTAAATAAAAGGTGGTACTCTTCAAATCCAAGCGTTGGTATCAGTTGATCCAAACAACCAACAATACAAATCACCCTTCTTCCGGCCATGGCTATTGACGAGGTGAAGGCTGCTGAAATAAAAGGTTAGTACTCTCGGTCCATTTTCTGTTCATTTCTTACATTTTTTCAGCCAAGTTACAAGAGAGGGAAAACAACCTCCGTGAATCATGGGTACGAGCCATGGAAACCCGTCTCGTTCAGACTGAGCTCGGGAAGTGCCAAAGGGGTGAAGGAGTCAACCACTACGAGAACTGCAAATGGTTAGCAGACAAATACATTCAAATGCTTCGTGAGAATAGGGTCCGTGGCTCGTCATGCTTTCCCTTGTTTCTCTGACCCACTGCCTGCAGGTACAAGGATACAAACATATAGATGTGTAGCCGCTAAAATCGATTTTCTGGTTCTAAGATCGCTCGATTTCCCAAGCAACATTTTATTGCACAAGGGCTCGCCTTTGATCGTCCCACTAGATAACAGGCTTACACGAGTGCTGCCGCTTGACATGCCAGGAGATAAATTTCTATCGTCTAGTGCTTCCTTAGAAGGGAGCTTACAGGTATTCAAAACATCAGGTATCACCAATTACAAAGGAATAAATTCTGCAACACTCCCATCCCAAAGAGCAGCCACGCAGGCCTTGAGACTATACTTCCGGAGGTGCTACGTATTTGAACTATTCAGATTTCACAACAAGAGCAAGACGTACTGCGGACTCTCGAGGTCCCGCAGTTGTAGAAGCCGCTTCAAAACGGGTGGTGGTTGTAGATTGCTAGGAGTTTCGGACCAGGGCAGAGGCGTTGAATGCACGAGTTGTATTCCCTTGCAAGGACCAAGATACACACCACCAATAATGTGTGACATGAAAAGGTCATCCTACAATACTGAAAAACACCTGCGTCGTATGATCTGATTAAGAAAAACCCACCTTCCAAGTCTCGTTTAGATGCCCAAGGCTGGTATAAAAACTGCGCCCTTTGCTTTTACCAGCTTGGGTACCAGCGCCTCGTTCTTGAAACCATGCTGTTGGGTGGGGTGTGCCCTGATCGAATTTTCTGGTCTCATTGTCTAAAGGAGCCGTTGTATGATGTTACCTGCTGTTATGTGGTATAACCTACGGAAGGCTTACCCATGTAACTCGATTCATCAGCCGAAAGAACGACCGTGGCACCGATAGCACGCAGGTCGGAAATAAAGTTATACCTAGGAGGCAGGGAATGAGAAACTTGTTTTGATAATGAGGGAAGACAACGACATCTCGTCTTGGACTTTCCACGCTGCAGGCAGCTTTCTAGTGCTCGGATGAGAAGGACCCACAACATTAACGGTCTAAGTACGATCAGCCTCGGAACTGTGGTGAGAGGCACGTTTAACTTCGACGCACGGTGTTCTGTAGAGGAGGATGAATCAAACAAGGTTCCTGGCAAATTACGCGTTGCTTTTCGGATTTTTAATACGACGAGAGCGGCGGAGACGTACCTAACTCGCTTCTGTAAGAACTGGTGTTCCTCAGGCAATCAGAAGCGGCATGCACTCCAATAAAATTCCCTCCCATATCTAAATACGTCTGGAATGCTACCTTTCCAGAGTCGTCGAGAACTGCACAGTGTGTGGAGAGGATAGCAAGATTAAGGGACGTCCCTGCAATGTCGCTCCAGTCCTGGCGCACCTTCTCCTGATGTGCTGAGGAATAACAACGCATCGTACTGAGAAAGGACCGCGGAAGTGAATTGAGAGTGGTGTTCTGTAGTATCGAATTGAACATTGATGGAGTTACCTCCTTGCTTCAGCGCTTCAATAGCTGTAGGAATGGAATCGTGTAGGAAACCTTCTGTCCCGGAGTATATTAGGATGCGTGCCGTTGTGATTTGCGCCACTGCGTACGCGAAGCATGCGCAAAAGATGACGAAGCTGAACACAAGTTTTTGGTGCCAAGCCCCTCTTCAGCCTGAGAATATGTCAAAACTTGCCGCCGGAGAGTTCCCTTTTTGGGCAAACATCTAAGTTGTGGAGGTATTATATGCAGTTGGGTATTAGTAGTTAATAAGGTGGGGTTACTCAAATGAAAAAGTATATGGAATACGCATTCTGCGTCAAGGGCTCGTTCATTGGGTGCGGCATTCAGGGTCTCCTCCCATCTCCTCCTCCTCTTCGTCCTCCCAAGCGTCTTCATCTCCTTCGCCGAACTGCGATGCAAATCCGTGGTCAAAGAAGTTCGGACTAGCCGGGAAAGACCGTGCACGCACATCCACAATGTCACTCTCCTCGAACTCTGCCTCGTCCACAACAGCTGGACGAGGATCAACATCCTCCTTCTTTGGGGGTAGCAGCGGGGCAAGTTTCTGCGAAAGAAGCTTGTCAATAATCTCATAAAGTTTGGACGCCACCAGCACGTACATGTAGATCAACAGTCTTGAGCCACTCCTCGTCTGGCATCTCAATATCCAGTATGATGAAGAGGTCCCCCTTTTGGTCAGGTCGTTTGTAGATAGGCATGCCTTCTCCACGGAGCACAATTGAATCCTGATGCTTGATGATTTTGCCGGGGGGGCTTGTAACTTTCACGCCGCGGCCGTCCAGGTGCGTGATCAGAATACGAGAGAAACCGATGAGGGCTTCCGAAAGTGTTACTGATACATGGGCAAGTAGGTCGTTTCCTGAACGTTCGAAAGATTCGTGCGGACTCGCCCTCAGAACGAATACGACATCGCCCGCGGGGACACCAGGCTGCAAATGGTTTGTCAGATGTCTTGGCCACAAAAAATTGACACTACTTCTTGATCACCTGCCCCTGCTAGGACAATGCGTTGACGGTCTGCCATTCCTTTTTCGACAAAGATTTCTTGTCTTGTCTTTTCTTTGACAGTCTTATCACCTTTGCACTTTTTACATCTAAGATTCAACGTCATTTTTGTAGGAAGCATAGTTTCGGGTTCTGCCATACCTTTCCTTCTCCTTGATTTTCTCGCCGTGTCCTTTGCAATCGTGACATTGGATTCTTGATGTACCTAAACGCCCACTCGATATCTATAGATCTGTGAGTTGGGATCAGGATGACTGCCTGGACAACCAACTTGTGTCTGGACAAATGTCCATCCTTTACCTTCGCAGGTTGAACACGATTTTGGTTTGGCATTTCCACGGGCGCCTGAACTGGGTAAACGAAACCAGTGTCAGCTTTTATTAACATACAGGACTCAATGTCACCCTTTGCAAACGCCACACAAAATTTCCTTCTCCATGTTCATTTTGACGGACTTTCCGTTGTAAAGATCTTCTAAGGTCACATCATAAGGTATGATAGAGTCCTCGCCTTTACCACGCCGTCTTCCAGAACCTGCTGGGCCGAAG
Organism: Laccaria amethystina LaAM-08-1; assembly: GCA_000827195.1. Lineage (NCBI taxonomy): Eukaryota > Fungi > Basidiomycota > Agaricomycetes > Agaricales > Hydnangiaceae > Laccaria > Laccaria amethystina. The sequence continues at coordinate 277,337 of KN838536.1, read as the reverse complement.
TCGAATCCGAACATGGGAGCGGCGCCGCCTCCACCAAAGAATTGCGTGAATAGGTCTTCTGCGTTCATATGTGGGCCAGCAGCACCGGTCAAACCGTCCAACCCCTCTGAATCATATGCGGCTCGTGATTGAGGATCACTAAGAATCTCATACCTTTATAAAGGGTTCAAAACAACAAATCGAGAGGAAAACATGAGTAAAAACATACGCGGCACCAATCTCCTGAAATTTTTGACCTGCTTCTGGATCATTAATATTTTTATCCTGTTGTAAGGCTATTGAGCAAAGCCTCGAGAATAGTATGGGAGCCGTTAAAACCTACTGGATGGTGTTCTTTCGCCTAATTTGAATTAGTATGCTTTCATACAGTGCACTTGAACTATAGCACCTTTTTTCGGTAAGCCTTCTTGACCTCATCTGGTGAATGCACTTGAGGATCAAAGAAAAGAGTATTTGTATGTGACGCACCTTCGCTCGCGTCTGGAGAGACACCGAGTAGCTCGTAAAGTTCAGTATCAATGGGCACTAGCTTTTTGATCAATTCAACACAGGACTTATGAACCAGGCACCTACTTCTCAAGAGGAGATGAGAGTTTCGTACAAGTGCGCGCCAACCTAAAACGACAAACGTAACAAGTCATCAACCACGTGTGCGTGACAAAAGTTGTCGAAGAAATTTGAACGAATCTCTTTCCTTCCTACATACGTACGTCTTCTTTCCTTTCTACGCCCACCATTGGCTTCCAAACAGTGAGCATTGTCCTCTTACATTCTTCACCGTGATGCTATAATTATCTACATTGTCCGATTGGTCACGGCCATAGTTGACGAAAGACAACATACTGATTATTCTCCACCATTTCTCACTATCCCATTGCTCTGTATTACTGACCATCCGCCCCTCTTCTTTAGATGTCTTGATGAAGTTCTTCTAAAACTCGTTGTCTACATACAATTGTACAGCGCTCCCTCACCACCCCTCGTGATTAGACCTGATTGGTGTACCTGTATCTAGCACAAGACAATGAACTTTTATTTCGAAGCTGCCAAAACGTTGGATCGTCTCGATGCAAAAAAAGGTTCGATAAAGGGTGTGATTGCTACACTTCCGGAGAACAATAGGAAGAGGACTGCCGCCCTCGTCATCGAGACGTTGAAATGTGAGATATTTCCTTCAAAGTTGCACATATCCGCCAAATACCAACTGTTGTTCTAGTCAAATCCGTTCTATCGGATGTGATTCATGAATCGAAGCTCATGAAAGAAGAGCGAAAGTTAACTTCAATGAATCTTGCCTTGGTTCTGGTTCACGACTTGCTGCTGTCGCGAGGCATCCAAGCAGGAGACGGTCCTATCAAGCAGGCCATTCTTCGACACAAAACCCGGCTACACGGCGAACTTCAAAAGATTAAGATTAAGCGCGGTGCGACGTCCAACCAGGATCTTGTCCAAACAGACCAACGAGCAGGTGGATATTGACTGTTGCAGGCATGAATTTGAAGGGTCTAACAAGTTACAACAGCGAACATACCCCGGTATGCGCGAGTGAACACCTCCCTTTGGTCAACCGATGAAGCCATCAAATATTTCGTCTCGCAGGGGTACTCCTTGTCAAGTCCTTTCGAGTCCAGGCAAGTAAAGCTAACTTTCATTATCATCTCTGAATCATCTTGCCCACAGCAAAGGGTTCCAAAAGGATGCTCATATACCAAATCTTCTTGCCTTTTCGCCCAACGCCGCTCTTCAGGACGATCCAGCTTACAATGCTGGTAAAATTATCTTACAAGATAAAGCGTCATGCTTTCCTGCTGTCGTCCTTTCGCCCCCATCGGAGGACAATGGCGTGGTCATTGATGCCACAGCTGCCCCGGGCAATAAGACCTCACACCTGAGCGCACTTATGGGTAATAAAGGAACGGTCAGTACTGCCCTACCGAAACAATTTCAGGGCTTTGACTGAGACGCAATCCCCTTTTCCATCTACAAAGCTTTATGCCTTTGAACGCGATCGAAAGCGTTTTTCGACCCTGAAAATGATGATTGGAAAAGCGGGCTGCAAGAATGTCACACCTGTGAACACAGACTTCCTGACAGTCGATCCTTTTGACCTAAAATACGTCCCAGTCACACATATGTTTGTGAATCACTTGTATACGTCGGGGTCCTTGAGTTGACACTGTACTCCCGGATTGTAGCTTGCTGGATCCATCCTGTAGTGGTTCGGGCATCGTGAACCGACTTGATCATCTGCTCGATGGAGGTACGGTGTCCCCAACTAAGTGATAAAGCATTGTTTGATTTGTTGTATGTTTTAGAGCCCGAAAGTAATAGATCGCAAAATGAGCGTCTTGATAAGCTAGCGGCTTTTCAGTTGTTGATGATAAAACATGCAATGAGGTGTAAGTGCTCCCCGGGAAGCCTGACCTATCGTGGATTTGAAAATTTGGGGTGATCCTCTAGTCCCCAACGTGAAGAGAATCGTGTATTCAACGTGCAGCATCCATGCTTCTGAAAACGAGCATGTGGTCCGTGATGCTCTCAGCTCCGACGAGGCTAAGGCTGGATCTTTCTCAATCGCCTCCCGAAATGAGGTGCTACCTGACTGGCCTCGAAGAGGTTTTGCCGAAGAAATGAACTCGACTGGTGACGTCGCACTTTTGATGGATTACTATCCCAGGTTAATGTACAGCTTTACAGATGCTGCCTCTGCGTTGGTGCGATGTTTACCGGGAGAAGATGCCACGAATGGATTTTTTGTGTCCTGCTTTGTACGAGACCGAAATATCACACTGAAGCGGAAACAAGATCTGGCTTCCGAAATGGAGTCAAATCCGCGCAAGAGAAAGAAGAAACGGAGGAAGAAGAGCAGTTCGATGCTCAGGTGTTAATTTGAATTCGCCTAAATGGTACATTTCAATCGTGTAGACTAAGAATAATGAAGACTGAGGGTTTTTGTTGACCACTACTTGTTGATTAGTTTGTGCCTCATCTGGAACGGAACAACGTAGAAATTGTGTGAAGGTAAAAACTACCTGGCATCGTCGATACTTAAAAGTTAACTGCTGAACGGCCAGATAAAGACAGAAGTCGGAATTACACATCAAAGGTCGGACGAGCCTTGCGCGCTAGTTGAAATTGAATTTTTAGTGCTACGAAACGGTTAGAGGTGGCTGGGAAGGGTGATCAGAAGCTTGGCTATGGTTAGCTGATTAGCTGAGTTGCTGAGCGTATTGGCCTTGATAATAAGACGCGTAGTTCGAGTATTCTTGGGGTTGATAACCTGCCGCTTGCGGGTAGCCCGCCCACTGTCCCCCAGTTGCTCCATACGCACCGGGAGCCCCGCCATACCCAGCCCCGCCATAACCTGCTTGCGGAGGACGGTAGCCTTGCTGCTGTTGATTATTGACAGGTTGCTGCCAAACCTCCGGACGACGCCACGGTGGAATATTCGACCCGCCGGCGGTAATGTCGTGACCCATGTTTGGTGCTGTCCAGGAAGATTTCATGACATCACCTGGCCCAGCACCCCCTTCTCCTAGTTCCGCCATCAGGCTTGCATACTCAGAATCAAATCCCCCTCGGTTCATCGGCGGCGATTGGCCACCCAGCGAAGGGGGAGCGTTGGGATCCTTATTGACAGTGCAGTCACGAGCCATATGACCAGCACTGCCGCAAACACGACAAATGATGTTAGCAGTGAAGTTTCGCTGTTCAGGACAATCGTATTTGCGATGGCCCACACCACCGCAATTTTGACAGATCTGGTTTTCATCGTCACGAAGCGTTCCGTTCAGGGCAGCAAGCTCCCGCAATTGATTACGTTTATGATCGTTTTGACCTTCGGGCGTAGACGCGGCCTATATGAAAAACTTAGATGGGCTCGATAATGGTCTATAGATTCATGACTTACTGTTTCAATAACCTTGTTGATCATTCGTACGCACGCGGCAACCTTTTCTTCAGTTTCCGCTAGAACAAGACAATGTAGATCTTCTTCCGCATCGTCAGCATACTGGTCAGGGCGGGCTTTACCCTCCTTTACGCTTCCCTTGCCGCGAATGCTGATCTTTGCTCCACTTTCCCGCTCCATCTTTTTCAAGCTATTACCACGAGGTCCCACAAGTAGACCGAAAAAATTGATCTCCGGAAATTCCTTGACAGGGATATATACTTTGTCAGAAGGCCTCTGAGAACGTTTTTGCTGATGGTATTCAACGGGAGGCCGGAAATTAGGGTCATTCTTCATAGCTCGATCAACTAGACGGATACGTTCGTCCTCAAGCTTCTTACGGTAGCGAACTTCACGGGTGTTTGTTCGGCGCCCGTGGGCATCGTAGGTGGGAGGGGGGGAGGCGGACCTGACGAAGACAATTGAGTATATGCGTGGTTGAAGAAGGATGAAAATACAGACCTTTCACGCTCTGGAGGTATAAAATCATTCAACCTAAGTTTGCGATTAATTTCTTCAAGTCGAAGGTGGATGGCGTAATTGTCGAGCTGAGCCTGTGAAACACCAGCAGCAGAAATCGCAGTGGGTAAACCGGGAATCTCCGTTTTGGCATCACCCCAGCGACTGCGTCTTTTCCGAGGAGCGTTGGGATCGACTGGAGTGAATTGTAATGGCAACAAGTTAAGGTTAGTCACAGTCAGCGTTAGTTTAATGTCAAGTCAGGAATCATCCGGGGTGTCTCGAATGTGAGCAAGTGCTTGCAACATAGAAAAGGTTGACCAATTCGCTGCGATAAATACCCGCGACAGTGCACAAAAAAAAACAGCAGTCATGGGATTATAAGAATAATCTTTTTGCTTACCTTTTGGGTCCCCAGCTGGGGATTCTTCTCTACCTCGCTTTCCAGGACTCTCGTTATCGTGATTGTGCGAGCGGGGGTACACGGAGGGAGATGGTTGAGCCAGTTGAGGGGGAGGAGCATCGTCGGCAGGCGCAGGTCCAAAACGACGACGTGAACCAAGTGGAACTGAGAAAAAACTCATGTTGAACTTCTGTGAAAAAAGGGAGCAAAATGTGAGCGCATACCGTCGTTGGTACCGGTTATTTGACGTGTCGCTGGCCTCCACATCGTAAGTATGCAAGAAAATAGTTAGAGAAACGTGATGGTGGTAAGAAGAAAATAGCAGCTCGAGTCAGACGTTCCACGTTGACTTGCAAACTCCGATGCTTACTCAGCTCAAATACCTACTACTCGATGAATCAGTCAATGCTGTCCAAATGCTGTCTTCCCTTTCGACCACTAAGTAGACGACTTACGGTACAGAACCATAATGTCTGGAAAGCGCATTGCAGACGGTAAGATTTTTTATCTCCTAAAACCTGCCTGAGTTTTAACCCAACCCATTGAAGGCTCACCCGAATCCTCGTATCCAACCAAGCGCGCCAGGCCTGACGATGACCGGACTGAATATCTTGATATTAATGACGAAGACGATGCAATTCCGCCTTCTCCTCCTGATACTTCTCTTGTGTTCCGTGGTGCCACTATCAACTTCAGCGCCCTAACTCGCAAGCTAGCTGAAGCAAGACGAACCAAGGACTCGAAGGGGTCTGAGAACTTGTCTGCACTCGAAGTTCATCGTCGGCAGCAGGATAACCTCGTTTCTCACATCTTTATGGATCAAGACTTTTCGTGGTTGCACCTCAAGCCGGACCACGCTTCTCGTCCTCTATGGATTAGTCCCGAAGATGGGCACATTATTCTGGAAGCTTTTTCGCCGATCGCTGAGCAAGCTCAAGACTTTCTCACCGCCATCAGCGAACCCGTCAGCAGGTACGTGCCTGTTGTCAGCCCGTAGATAAGTGGGTCACACAGCCCACCAGACCAGCGTTTATTCATGAATACAAACTCACATCCTACTCCCTGTACGCCGCTGTTTCTGTTGGGCTCCAGACGGAAGATATCATTGAAGTCTGTGCAAATCACTAAATTCATTGGTATTCAGTGCTGATTGTATCTACTCATCCAAGGTTCTGAATCGCCTATCTAAGGCGAGTAGGTCGTGAGCTTGGGAGAATTGAACCATAAACGCACTCAATTTAGGTCCCCGTTCCAGACAGCATAACGTCTTTCATTCGCGAGCGCACTCTAAGCTATGGAAAAGTTAAACTTGTATTGAAGCATAACAAATATTTCGTGGAATCAAGTCACCCTGAAACACTTCAGCTATTGCTGAAGGACAGAGTCATTCGTGAAGCTCGTTTATTCTCTGTCCAGGCCGATAGCAGCATTAAAAGTGCTACTTTTACCACATCTAAAGCCCCCGTCAGAGGAAACCTGGTTATTCCGGGGACGAAGGAAGTTGAAAAGAAAGGTGACGCGATCACGAATAAATTTGGGATTGCTGGCGGTCCTACGCCTCATGGTGCGAGCGATGCGGAGCTATTCACCTCGGTAGTGGGTGTTGATGCGGGTAAGTTTGCTGATATCTTAACTTTCATCGACAATCTACATCTCTTTAGATGAAATTGACGAGGACGACGAGAACGTTCACGCCTTTGAGATCCACGATGCAAAAATCGACGTTCGTGACCTCTGTCGCATTTTTACATACCGTCTAATCAACCTTTGTAGGATGTCAAGAAGCGTTGCAACGAGCTTGAATATCCAATGCTGGAGGAGTACGATTTCCGGAACGATACGGTTAACGCAAATCTCGACATTGACCTGAAGCCTGCAACTGTCATTCGACCATATCAAGAGACAAGCTTGAGTAAGATGTTCGGTAATGGGTATGTAGAGCACTCCAGTTATTTTACAAATATCGAACTGACAAATAATAGTCGCGCTCGCTCTGGGATTATCGTGCTTCCTTGTGGAGCGGGGAAGACGCTTGTTGGTATTACCGCTGCATGTACTATTAAAAAGTCGTGTCTGGTACTCTGCACTTCTTCGTAAGCCTTCCTTTAACCCTCGCACCAACATCTGACTCCTGTTCAGTGTTTCAGTGATGCAGTGGAAGCAACAATTCATGCAATGGTCAAATGTCACCGATCGACAAATTGCGGTGTTCACAGCAGATCAGAAAGAAAAGGTTGCTTTATGTCACGTAACCGCATGATCTTTTCTAATCAGGTCTAAAGTTTGCTGGGGACAGCGGAATTGTCGTGTCGACATACTCGATGGTGGCGAATACTCATAACAGATCCCATGAATCTAAGAAGATGATGGAGTTCCTCACGTCGAGGGAATGGGGCTTTATCCTTCTCGATGAAGTTCATGTAGTTCCTGCAGTGATGTTTCGTCGGGTGGTCACAACCATTAAGGCGCACTCAAAACTCGGCCTTACAGGTTCGTTCCAACGTTACATGTTGATATGTTACAATAATCCCCTCCGTGTTAGCCACCCTTGTCCGCGAGGATGATAAGATATCAGACCTGAACTACATGATTGGACCGAAACTTTATGAGGCTAATTGGATGTGAGTTACTGATTCTTCCACGTTACGTCATGATCTGCAGCTTACCTAAGGTAACAGGGATCTCGCTGCGAAAGGACACATCGCAAATGTTCAGGTACAACTTGGCATCAGTTCTCCTAATACTAATAAAATAACTGCCCCTCTCAGTGTGCGGAAGTATGGTGTCCAATGACACCAGAATTCTACCGGGAGTATCTCCGGGAACAGTCACGAAAGCGGATGTTATTATATTGCATGAACCCCAACAAGTTCCAGGCATGCCAATTTCTTGTTAAGTACCATGAAGGCAGAGGAGATAAGGTCATTGTATTTTCTGACAACGTCTTCGCTTTGGAGGTAATTAAGTTGTCTTCTTTGGCATTCGAGACGCGTATTCACTTCCACGACCTGTATATAGGCATACGCAAAGCGCCTGCACAAATTATACATCCATGGTGGGACGAGCCAGGTAGAGCGTATGCGGATTTTGCAACATTTTCAACATAGTCCCGAAGTCAACACGATTTTCTTGTCCAAGGTGAGTCATACATTTTGCCTTCCCGGACTTAGGGACAAGAACACCCCTCCTTTACGCCAGGTTGGAGATACATCAATCGACTTGCCAGAAGCCACATGCCTCATCCAGATATCATCTCATTTTGGGTCACGTCGCCAAGAGGCACAGCGCTTGGGTAAGTTCAACTGATCCCAGACTTGATCTTTCCCTATCTTACCCTCACCACTCTAGGTCGTATCCTCCGCGCTAAACGGAGGAATGATGAAGGATTCAACGCATTTTTCTACTCACTAGTCTCCAAGGACACACAAGAGATGTACTACAGTACTAAACGCCAACAGTTTTTAATCGATCAAGGCTATGCTTTCAAAGTCATAACTCATCTCGATGGTCTTGAAGACCTCCCTGATTTGGTCTACAAAACTCGGGACGAACAAATCGAGCTGATATCCTCAGTGTTGCTGGCCAACGAAAGCGAGGCAGATCTGGGATCAGACGTTCGAGCAGCAGAAGGAGACCTAGCCGGAACGGTTACATCCAAAGATTTCGGACCTACCAGGTTCCCAACTGCCCATCGCACCACAGGCTCCCTCACAGCCCTCAGTGGTGCTCAGCATATGTCTTACGTCGAGCAGAATAAATCAGCGAATAAGAAACTGGCACGCGAAGCAGCTCCTCGACATAAACTTTTTGCCAAGCGCGAAAAAGAGAAGGCCGCAGCGAAGAAGGAAGCTAAGGAAGCTCGGGCGCGGGCACAGGACTGAGCTGACGGTCCCTCGGTACAATTCGGCGAAAATAAATATAATTTATACAATTTGGTCGGGAATTGGCCTCATGTGATGAGTGATCGTGATAACCTTTCCTCCGAAACCTCATTCTTAATCAGCATGTTCGCTTTTGGGTCTACCCCCTGTCGATGTACAGGAGTCGACTGCCTGCCTTTTTTTCTCTCTCACAGCCCCACTAAGATGCAGAAAAGACTTTGAAGACTCAAGCCTTGTCATAGCACATCGTCGAAGGCTTCTAACGGCGGGAGTGAGTTATGGAACATTTTCTGAGAAACAAGAATCTGTTTGACTTTGTATGTACAGTTAGTCGTGTTGTTGTGATCGTCATACCATGCTCGTAAGGACATGTATGCGTCAGGGACTCACCCAATACCATAATACCATTGAAATTTCAGTCAAACAGAGATTGTGAAGGTGAAGGAAAGACAAGACCGTTTTTTTGAAGCACAAAACAGCAGGTCGCTGCCTTGCAAAAATAGGTGAAAAGTCGTGAAGGCAGAAAATTGTGGGGTAGTGTTTTTCCTGAGGGGCGTGCATACATCTGCCGGCCAGGCCCACGGTTCGATCGATTTAGGTCCCCAATATGGTGCGACATGATCCCATTTGCCCGATGCGCATCGTCGGAGGTCCCTTTATATGTTTGTTGCTCTACAGTCCAGGAAACATCTTTTCCTCCGCATTTCTGGCTCGACGAACCCCGCCAACTAAATGTCGTCGAAGCGAGGCCGCAAGCGAAACGACAATCTCCCGCCTAATCGTGCTAGAGATGTCCAGCGTGCATTCAGAGCACGACGCGCTGCTCATTTGCAGGTATGAAATTATCCCCGTCTCCGAGCGATGTGAAATTCATTCAATTCCATTTCTTTCCTTTTGCAAATCTTTTTCCGAGTTTAGGCTTTAGAGCAGAGAGTGTCAGAGCTCGAGGAAGAGAATTCTTGTCTTCGCCACGCTCTCAACCTTCCACCTTCAAGTCGGCCACCCCTCGGAAAAGGACCAACGGGTAAAGATAGACCGAAGATCTACGATGGAAGCAGCACCCACTCGTTGAGCTTCCACTCGAGTCGAGAATCGTCGACCGCAGATTCTCCTACGTCTCGAGAAAGTTCCGCGTCGCCTTCTGGGATCGCCTCACTGTCCTCCCGACCCATGCACGTCATCGAGTCGCATTCATGGAACGACTCACTGCTCCTCGACGATCAAGCCCACCCATCATCCGACGTTACCAGCCCTCCCGAATCATCATATTCCATGGCCCCCATGTCGGCACCATTGCCACTGAAATCAGTTCAATATTCACCCTACACAAATTCGATTGCCTCATCGTCACGAAATTCGCTCTCGTCAAATAATGTGTACATGGGAAACGCGAGTCACTACGGGCACAATGCCGACAGGCCATTGTCCTTCAGTTATGGCGGTCACAATTTCCCAATGCGGACTGATTTGCGCGAAGAGGCGCCTCGCGCTCAATACTCGTACGCAGAAACTTCCTTCCAGCCTCATGATCCCAATATGCATAGTCCCAACATGCACAGTCAAAGCCCATCGCCAAATTTCCATTCGCATTCTCAGCATAATCCACAGCGTGATTCCCCTATGCCATATCCCCACAAGCGAAGCCTGACCGATCCTCACGGCTTTTCAATCGGCCAAGGGTTCCCACATCTTCCCAACCCAGTTCAACTTCAGGTCAATCCTCGACCACCCGACCTTACTCGACAGGCTGACATGGGTCACTCTGTTTCCAGATCTCCGGCATATGGCCCTGATGGACGCCTGAACTCGATAGCTTAAGGCTACTGTGTATTATGCATACTTTCGCGTTCATAGGATTCCCCCCACCACACTGGACTGGACAATACAACAAACTGTCAATTGCTAAATTTAAATCTTGTATCGCTATCCACCCGCATTATATACCTAGATATGTATAAGCAACGCTTCTACCCTACTTGCTACCGTACTTTACTTTGCCTTATGCTCATCTTATTATACATTATGCAGGGTTATTTGTCGCTTTGACTTGAAAATGACTCATGATCTATGCAAGGCACAATGCATGAGGCCTTGAGGACAACCATCAAAATTCTTGAAAGGCCCCACAGCAGCGATTGAAGAATTACATCGCCGAATCTCTAGGTTTGTTGTGGATGAATAATGCGCCGCCTCAGCCTTCCGGAGCTCCAAGGCGGGGAACGATTCGATAAAACAAGTGCAGTTGAGCTGGAAATAAACCCTTTATTTGCCGGCAATGGTGATCATGATTATGTCCGAACATGCAAACAGGCACATTTTTGTTACGATGGGGTCAGACTTGGACCAAAGGTGGTATATGAACAATGGGATCAAAGATCATCAGATCGATTTAAATTTGAGGTTAAAGGGTACACCAATCCACCTTCCCCTCAGAACCGTACCTCTGCTTCAACCACCTATTGGCCTCTTTGAAGTGGCCGTTCCCGAGAAATCCTTTATTGGCGGAGAAGGGGGAAGGGTGCTGATGTATTTGTTTCAGAAAAAATGAAGCTAAACTCTTAATAATATAACACTCACAGCGCTGGTAAGGATAAGGTGCTTTATCTATTTGGGATGAGACCAGTCAGCAAAGGAGAAGAATGGACTGCCAAGCTGACCTTGTTCAACTTGGCTACCCTTTTTGCCGCCCAGCTTCCCCAAGCAAGGAAAACAACGCCTCGGCCGACTCCGCTGTCAGATCCGCCATTCTCTGAGTTTGGAAGGTTCGCGCCGCCATATCTGTCGACCACATCAATTACTTTATCTGTAAATTGTTCCCAGCCCTTATTTGAATGAGATCCCGCGTTGCCAGCCTGAACGGTTAGACAGGTATTTAACATTAATACACCGTTGTTGGCCCAACTTGAAAGATTTCTGTGAAATGGGTTAAGCAGGGTCAGTTGCATTAGCATGTAAGATTTCTCACCCATGTTTAGGCGGCTCAAACTCGGGATACTCAGCCTTCAGTTCCGCATAAATCTTCAAATTAAAAATCATTAGAGCCGGGCACTAGTAAAAGACAGTGACGAGTGAATGAGCCCACGTTTCTCAAAGACGGAGGAATCCCGACGCCGACCGGAACCGAAAAGCAAAGCCCTGGCCGCGCATCGTGGTCAGCTTCAACTTAAGGCTCAAGGGGCAAGGGCTACAGACCATGTGCTTGACCCGCCCCGTGGTATGGATCTACCTCATCTTAAGTCAGGAGTCATCAAAGTTCGGACTGTAGTCCACTAACCTTGACCAATGATAACAACCTTAATTTTTCCCAGTGGTGTATCCGACCATTTGTAGATGTTTTTCGCTGAAAGAAGTTGGCTTTCAGTCAGAGGTTTTCAATTGAATGGATTAAACTCACATGAGGGATAGACCTTGCTTTGAATATCATCCACTCCCTTAACACCCGCATCCCACAAGAATTGCTTCAAGCTTAGAAAGTATGGCTTTCTTATCTCATCTTTCAAAAGCTTCAGCCTGATCGGCCTTTTGGTTGGTTATGTGAAAAAGGGAGTCCGCGGTATAGCACGCACCAACTCTTTCCCATTATTTCACACTCGAGCTGGAGAAGCTTCCTTTCGTCGTCAGATAGAGACTCTTGAAATGAAGACAGAGAAAAAGGTATCGAATTTAGTCGCTGGATACCACTACTTTTAGAATTGGTTCCTGACGCGGTGATCTTGAGCTTCTTTATGGATTGTTCACTGGATTTCTTCCCTTGTGAACCTGAGAACATGTCCTGAAGCGTAAGCTGTCGCTTAACCGCCCCAGTTGATGTCGTTCTTTTGGCCACCGTGCCTTCAATTGTCGACGTGGCATTTTCACTTTCCTCGGAGATTTTGGTAGGTTTATTCGAGGTGTCGATGTCCTCCAGGTAAATGGTTGTGTCTCCCATCGGAGAGAAAGCGCTCAAGGAAAGTCGCGTGTCAAAGACGCGTCGTAGTTGTATGGAAGAAAGGGAACTCCAATTGGCAACTAATTGAGCGACCCAGTAATACGTAAATTAAGGGAAAAGGAGACTAGAAGTATTGGTCATGTGACAGCGTCAGCACCTTGTGCGAAAGTATCGGACTCTACACTATTTATTAGCCTTTGAATCCCCAACCGTTTTCAAACTGCCTCGCTCGCATTCCTCCCCGTCGCCTCCCTCGTCCAAACAAGCTCCAGGACGTGGAGAAAGGAAGTTTTTGAATAATGCGCAAAGGTTCCGACGAAGGCTGGGCTCAACCTCAACTCCCATCGCCACCAACGATTCCGTGAATGCTTCTGGCTTGGATTGGAGCACTAGCTATCAAGCGGGATCTTCCAGGTGCTCGAAAATTCCCTCCTCTTCGAATTTTTTGTTACGCTTACATCACATTCAGTGCTGGGTCGAGGTGTAGTTCTGATGAGGAGACTGAAGATGAGACACCAAGCGAATTGCGTGGCAGGGCCTACACACAAGCCCACCGTCTACAGAATGCCGTCGACGCTACTAGCAAGAATACCTCCACCCATGTTCGCGATACAAGCCAAGGAAGGTCGTCCGGCGACTCAGGAGGAAATAATGGCAGAAAGTTTACGCGTTCCCGCTCGCCTGCCATCATTCGTGCAACGAGCAACCTAAAGGTTTCTGCCAAGTCTCTCCGGCATATGTCGCCTTCCACCGCTCGTGCGCATCGTCTAGGAAGCCACATTTTTACAGTCTTGCCGTCAACGCTCGAATTTCATCTGCATTTTCCGTTTATATCACGACCTTGGGCATTTTCAGTCGATTGGCGCAAATTGGGAGAGTCCACACTACTTTTTCTCTCTTTACTCTACGCGGCGTCTATACTGTCAGCAATTGAATCTTCAAAATCAGCCATGTCTCAACCTGTCGATACCAATCTGAAGGTGTTCGGTGAGAGAGCCACCGCATTTCTCACAGATCAGCGCCTAATTTACATCTTATCTCCCTAGAGCTTCGCATCCTTGCCCTCTTTTCTTTTCTTTATTTTATTTGGACGCATGGTACATTTTTGGATCCTCGACCATCTGTGACCTCGTCATCCAGAGACGCAATATTATTATTGAATATATCTATAAATGGCCCTACTCGACCTGTATCTCCACGTCTATTTGAAGCAAGGGATACCCGCCGCACTCCAACTCCTAGCAAAGACGACTTCGGGTACATCTGGATGTCCGTCCCAAAAAATTATAGGCGAGTTCAACTTTCCCAGAAAGAAGATAAGGATCACTTATAATGAACAGAGAATCTCGCGACGACGGTATATTTACGGGTCTCCTGCTTGGTCCGTTAATCGCCTCCGGCCTTTTGTCTTTCACGATTCGGAAGGCGTCACATTATCCCATGTTGGAGGCCCTCCCAAAATGGTGGCTGATGGAGTCGCCCATTGTACTCTCCAATTCTATGTCATCCCTCACGGCAAGCGAAGCTGTCCTCGTATCTCGCTACAATCTAGTGGATCTGAGCACTTTCTGCTCCACTATCTTACTATTTCATGTTTGCGCTTCATGGTGGCTTGAAGGTTATTACAGCAAATCTGGGAGTAAACCTGAGGGCGAACGGGCTTCGGTTCCACGGAGTGAAGGGCGCAGAGCCCTGTATTACATCCTTTTCACCCTCACGGTCAGTGTTACCATGCTGGTGCTTCGGATAGTTCTCCAAAAATATGGAATAGGCCTGTGGAGTCGTCAGAATTTTTTGTTTTTGTTTTGAGAGGTTATTGATCAATTTCTACAGACCTCAACTACTTCGAAACTGTCGTGGTTCCACTATTTTATCAGTTTGCGTTGTACGTTGCACTCCGCTTAGCTCACCAAGGATTCACAGTCGGTGAACTGGGTTTGGTTTGCTTTGGTGGTACTGCACTCTTCCTTGAAATGCTCAACCTCACTATCGCCAGGGTATTGTAAAGTCCCCTCCATTTAAATTTCATTGTTTTAATCCCTACAAATCAGATTTGGCCAGCCACGACGCCCTTCATAAAGACATACCGTTTGCCTACACCACTCCTCATACTCCAGGTGGCGCTAATCGCTGGATCGTTCTTGACTGGTTTCCTGCTGTCTCCGTTTCTAGTGCTTTCTAGGAACAATGCCCAGCGACCTGTCCATCGCCTTCGTTACCCAGCCGAAAAACAACGCAACCGTCGTTATTACGCGCTAGGTTTCTACGTTGGCACAGTGTTGATTGTGGGTGGTCTGATAGGCTTTTGGACGAGATGGTGTCTTGGTGGACGCGATCCTTGGCTATGGGTTATCTTTTTTTTACTTGAAGGCAAAAACAAGTGGAGCCGACCTGCTTTGCTTTCCTACTGGGCACTGTTGGGATGTATAAGCGTGGCAGGTTGGAACCGACAGTTGGCGCGTTCTCGGCGGTTTAAACTGCGAAACCCTGCGAGTGAATCGAGCAATTCCTCAAGTGCATTCGAATCAGCACCACCCCCTCCGGCGGCCGAGTCATCGTCAACCTTTTCCCAGCCCTCCCCGCCCCCGTCTGCCACTGCGAAGTCGTTTCCGAATCTGCCAACACCCTTTGCTAATTTGCCCAATCTGCCGAACGGGGCGAATGTTTCGAATGTAGCAACTGACCTCTTGGACGCTGCAGACAAGCATGTACCGACTCTGGGATTGAACGCGAGACGGAAATTTTTCCATGGTCTTGCCGTTGTAATGTTTGTTCCAGGAGTTGCTGTGGATGTCAGTATTCAAGTATTAGCCTCCTTGTGTTTCTCACATTTTGGTTACAGCCCGCATTTACACACCTGTCCTTCAGCGCAGCCTTTGCATTGTTCATGTTTACAGAATATGTCCGATACTTTGCAATTTATCCATTCGGGGCATCGGTTCACCTCTTCATGAACGAGTTCCTAGATCATAGGGATGGCGGTACAGCCATTCTCAGCCATTTCTATCTCTTGACGGGGTGTGCGGGGTGTTTATGGCTTGAAGGGTGCGTCCTTTCCTATCTTCCTCTCCAACCTGCGCTGAAATAACGATTTTTCAGGCCTAGTCAGCTTCTTCAATTTATGGGCATATTGACCCTTGGAGTTGGAGATGCTGCCGTGAGTAGCCATCAATCTTTCTATGTGCTACAGGGGGAGTTCAAGATGGTTTTCAACAGGCATCCATAGTTGGAAGACGCGTTGGAGTCCTTCGATGGTCACCAACAACCACTAAAACCGTTGAAGGAAGCTTAGCGTTTGTTATTTCTGTTACAGTATGCGCTTTGATACTTCGTGTTTGTGGCTACACTGAACGATTTTCGGTGAGAGTTCTTTGCTTCGTGTTCGGTCCTCCCCTGATGTCTGGTCAGATAATATCATTTTTGATCAACGTCATGGCGTCGGCGGTGTTGGAGGCGCTCTCTGATCAGAACGATAACTTAACCCTTCCCCTGTACCTTTGGAGTATGTTTGTACTTGGAGGAATATAAAGATTACGCGGAGTTAGAAAGTAATGACGTCACGTTCCGGAGAAGGCCGGTTACTGAGTGTGGAGCAGTTGCCAAACCTCCGCGTATGCCAATTGCAAGCAGTGTATGCTGTATGTTCTCCTTTCCTATCGCCAGAGAGGTCATCTGACGTTGCTGTTTACTTGGTTTTCTTCCACCGCTGACGACGTCTGGCGTGTTACTACTTACCGTCCCAGCGGCCCCATGCTCGCCCTGATCATCCTTTAACCAGCTCTACTGCAAAACGGCCCAACGTCATGTACGATCGTCCTGCTGTAGAAGAAACAGCACCGGCGTCTTTGCCGTCCCTGCATCTGAACGGCCTTCCATCTCAACTAGCAGGTCATATTTCCAATCCACCGCGTCTCTGCAACCACGCAGTGCGAATGCGACCTCCCCGAAGGTCAAATAGGCCATCGACAGCTCCTTCCAAGGAGGATGTTGTACTGCTTCCCTCTCTGTTACCAACACAGTCCTTTACCTACAAGGATTCTGTTACCCCCTCGTTACAAACTGAAAGCAGTTCTCGCGTCACTGATACCCTCACACACCTACAGACAGTTAACGAAGATGATATCGACGTCTGCAGTGGAAACGCGAACTTAGGTATGCTGAGTCTCTACATCAATGAAGCTGCCCTTACCGATTCTTATGCATATTCTAGGTTATCTTTCCCCTCCGTTCGACTCCTCTGAGCATACCACGCCAAGTAACGAAGACGCCATGACGATAACAAATAATTCAGATTGTGATTGGGCGACATTCATAACTGCTTATGCATCTGGACGATGGGATCCACGCCGAACGCCTAACCCTCCACAAACATGTCAACGCATCCACGCAGAATCATACCGATATTCGGGCTCTGAACCACTAAAAATTGGTGTTACAAGCTCGCCAAGCAACTTTGCACGGGCTAAATTTGCTCCTGGTAGATCCACTGAGGGAGCATTGCCAAATGGCAACTCAATGGAGAGTTTGCGTACGGATCCAACTGACGAGCAATCCACATATTCAACCGTCTCTCCACCAGCTTCTTCATCCATATCAGGACCATCTCTTTCTCCGACTTCTGTAGTGAAGTTCCATGGTTTACGACCTGCAGTACCTCTTAATATTTCGGTTCCTATTCATCGGCTCCGAAATTCATTCTCTGCATCCGCCTCTACTTCTAACAACGGTGCACCCACGTCAGAACCAGGACCTTCCTCATCTGCTACCGACGTCCAGGCCACTGCTGCTACGATGCGCTGGGCAGCAGCACGCGTCGATATTTCCCCACTGGCACTTCCATCACCAGAACATGAGCTCACGGATCCCATGCGTGGCGTGACTGCCTCCATTCCTGGCTCCCACTCACAAGATGCATCCCATGACTTGGGATCGGAAACTAATCGAAGGTCACGGCTGACCAGCTTCTGGGAGGGCACGACAGACGTTGAACCCACGCGTTTGCCAACAATCGACGGGAGCCCCTCGGAGCCTGCAACGAACACGGAAATAACCCCATCCCCAAATGGGTGGGAGCCAATCCTGGCACTTTCTGGCTCTACAACTCATTTAGCTCTGTTGGGATCGATACCACCAGCGTCGGCGCCCGCCTTAGATAGTCACCATGCTGGGACCACAGGATCAACTGATTATTTTTGTGACACGTGTAGCGTTTCACCTGGGGGGACAGCCAAGGAGATAGTACCTCCCATTATTTTGCGAGATTCCAGTCCCATTCCCGAGGTAGGGACAATGTCTGTCCCTGCACTCCCGAGGAGGGTGTGTCTAACAAGGCAGACTTCATCGCCACTTCCCGTGACCTTGCCACAGGAGTCACTTTTTGCTGGAACCAACAGGATGGCATCAGAAAATTTGAACGCTGTCAAAGCTGGTCGTGCAGCAAAAGAGGAGCAGATGTATACTGAGCTAGGCTACCTTGCCCCTCCAAATCCTCCCGATGAACTTGAGCGCCGACGGGCTTTATACAAGTAAGTCCTTTCATCGGCTATTTCTGGAACAGAAATCAAACTCTTTCAAATGCTAGGTTTAATATCTGGAATACTGGATCTGATCTTAACTTTGATCGAATTGCACATCTCGCGAAGCTGGTTTTCAACACAAGAGGCGTCGTCGTATCTTTGATTGACGGAAATGAGCAGTAAGTGTTTGCTCGCAAGTTTTCTCGAACCCCGCTAAATTTTACCTCAAGGTGGTTCAAGTCAGAATGTAATTTTAACGTTGTTCTGGCTTTTAGATCTGCGTCAATGCTGACTTTTGCCCTTTTCCTTGTGTCACTTTCTGCAGGGGGTATTAAAACGCCAAGTTGTGCAAGGGCACATTCGTTTTGTGGACACTCGATCTTACAGCGGTAATTAGTTTTTCTTGGCCTCCCTCACTGACGCTGACGGTGCTCAGGGGAGACGAACCTATGGTAGTGCTCGACACACATCTTGACTGGCGGTTTGCGAAAAATGTATGTTGAAGGTTCTTTGGACAGAGCACGTGGCTGACTTCTGATGAAAAGCCCCTAGTGGTCAGTACTCCAAACATACGGTTTTACGCAGGAGCACCGTTGCGTACGCTGGATGGATACAATATTGGCACGTGCGTTGATGAAGGAGTTTTGCGTCTATGCGAACAACTGACAACGACGTCCTCAGTTTGGCCGTAATCGACGATACACCCCGTGATGATTTTTCCCCTCGACAGCGGCATACTCTGAAGGAATTTGCGGTCAGTTACCACTCCAGGGGAATTTCTTTATATTCAATGTTGTACAGGCAATTGCCATGCGTGAAATGGAACTATGGAGAGATAAGGCGAGTCACTATTAGTGGCCTCTCAGGACAGCAATGCAGATGCCTTTCGCAGATTCAACTGCGTATACGAGATCGAATTCAGAATTCAGTAAGCGTTTTTTCTTCTGGTTTCTACACTGGTATCACTGAACTCCCGCACATTCAGATGGAACAATTTAGCCGAGAATGTTTGGAGACCGACACTGAAATTCACGCCCATGGACCCCGAGATCTGATCGTCGGCTCTTCGATGGACAAGGTGTATGATCGCGCAGCAAAGCTTGTTCAGAGGACCCTTGACGTGGAAGGCGTCATTGTCATGGATGTATCGCACTGTGAAGTCCTTGAATCTATGAACGCGGAAGGTAGTGTCTCCGTTACTATGCACCATGGCGACCCGAATCTGGAGATGACTAAGCGGCAGCTTTCAACCGAGGAGTATCATAAACTCAACTCATTCTTCGCAAAATATCCTGACGGGAAAATATCAGAAGGGATCATCCCCCCGAGCTTCCGTCCATTTCTACCCACCCACATCCAGTATGCTCTTAGTAAGTCGTCGATTGTTTTTATGAAGGTGTGCTCGCTTGACATGGTTTCATAGCTGTCCCGATATTCAATATTGATAAAAGACCTTTTGCTTTGCTTTGTGCATACAACGCTAATGACCACTCAAAACGATTTGTAAGCGACACATGTTGATATGGGTGATATTTTGACGAATTTGTCTTCAGTTGGAAGGCCACGAACTGTCTTATTTGCGAGCAATCGGTAAGATGTGGCCACTTGTCAGAAGAAGCTGCTGACGGTTTTTTAGGTGTCATTATCTTGTCAGCCGTTCTCAAGCGACGTATGATATTGGCAGATAAAGCCAAGAGTCTCTTCATATCCAAGTGACCATTCATTTCATTTTCGTTTCGTTTTCAATACCTTAACCATGGTCCCAGCATTTCACACGAACTTCGCACACCGTTACATGGGGTTAGTGGAAAAGCCAAATCATCAAATTTATCTCAACAATGTCGCAGATTCTGGCCGCTGCTGAGCTGCTCAGCGAAAGTCCGTTAAACCATTCGCAGATATCGTTTATTCAGACCGTCCAAGCCTGTGGAACCTCACTCGTGGAAACTGTAAATCATGTTCTCGACTTCACGAAACTCAGTGGGAACGCTAAAGCGGGTGGGGTCGAAAATATCATCTTGCCAGCGCCGTTCGTTTCTCAGCTTACTCCTACTGGTTATTGACATCTCTCAACCCTCTCATCAGGGGTGACTTGATGCAACTGATCGAAGAAGCTATCGATGGATGTTGGATTGGACATCGTGCTCGCACGGCCAGTACTGAAGATTCAGGTATTGGGAGTGTGTATTCCCCTCCTCACGAAGAACATGGTTCCCCTGTAGCCACTAGGAGAAAGTATGTTGAGACTGTTGTCGACATAGGACATCGCCCACAGGTAAGCCAACTACATCTGGCTCCTTTGTTAGTAACTCTTCGCCCAAGGGTTGGTTTCTCCAATACGAGAAAGGTGGTATTCGTCGTGTCTTGATGAACCTGTTCGGGAACAGTCTTAAATTCACATCTGTGAGTCTCTTTGGAGCTGCTCTGCCCCAAAGTCTAAGACAACAACAGGATGGCTTCGTTCACGTAATGCTCCGCCAAATACCCTTAGGAGACGATGACCCCCCCAATAAGGTCAAAATAGAGCTTTCAGTCAACGATTCGGGCAAGGTTTGTAACATCTTCGCAATTCTCGTCATCTTCGCTAAAGGGTATCCATCAGGGAATCAGTCAGAATTTTTTGAAGGTCAGAGCCATAGTTCGATGTGACACCATACGACGCTTTATCAATTGTTATATACTAATTTAGAACCAACTTTTCCATCCATTCTCACAAGAAAATCCTCTACAAACAGGCACTGGCTTGGGCCTTGCCATTGTCAGCAGCATCGTAACATCTGAGACTGTCAAGGGTAAAGTTGATGTTTGGAGTGAAGAAGGTGCAGGGACAGAAATCAAAGTCACCTTTTTGGCTGGGTGCTCCGAGGGAGATAATCATCGCGCAGCACAGGAGATGGAGCCCTTTAATGTGGATGGCACTCCACTCCCGACGGTGTCTCTTATTGGCTTCGGCGGCCCACACAAAGGCACTCGGCTTTTGAATAACGTTATCCGTACCTATTTGACAACATGGTGGGGATTCCAAATCTACCCTGGTCCGGAGTACGGGGACATCATCATCCTCAATGAAGATCCCGCACCTGTTGTCGCAGCAACGGAAAGACGGGATACCTCGCACCCGTTCGTCATTCTTTCGGCTGCACGAGGTAGCCCCGCAATTATGTCCATTGCCGGTGAGCATGAGCGTATAGGGGGATTCTGTCGAATTTTGTACAAGCCTGGTGGTCCCTCTCGTCTCCGCACCATTCTCAAACTGTGCAATCATGCCCTCAAGATTGGATCATCCCGCGTTCCATCACCTATACTCAACGATGATTCTATCCATCCAGTCATATCAGGGGAACGAACAGGCTCCAAAAGCAACGTTCCACGACGGAACTCGGAAGAAAGCCATAGTTTCTCTCGCTCAACTGGCGCTCGAAGGCCCATGATGACGCCTCGTTCATCAACCGCACATCCTGTTCCTGTCGCAGGGCGAATTTTGCCTCCTACGTTGCGACCTATTGAGGCAGTTGACCTAGATAACACTGACACTACCGTTACAGTGGGTTCTGGTGGTACTCTGCTCAAATCTTCAATAGGATCACTGGACAAGTCCCCTCATCGCTCCAGAGTTCTAGTTGTTGAGGATAACGGCATAATTCGAAATCTTTTGTAAGCTCTGTCTCATGCTCTAATGGTAGTCTCTCACACTGTATAGGATAAAATGGCTCTCTACCAAAGTAAGCGATCACGACTTGGATCATCTCAGCTTCATTCTGAACGATCGACAGGGGTACGACTTCCGCGATGCAGTTGATGGTCGAGATGGCGTCTCTGTGTACAAAACAGAGGGCCCTTTTGAGTACGTCCCTCTTCCTAGTTTTCTATAGGCATGGCGTTGACGAACAAAAATCAGCGTAGTGCTCCTGGATCTTTCGATGCCAGTACTTGACGGTTTGTCTTCTGCCAGTTCGTTATGCATTCATATCTAAACAACAAACAGGAGTCTCTGCGACAGCCGAAATCCGTCGGATAGAAAAATCGCATCCTGATTCACGCATAACTCGCATTCTGGCTTTGACTGGGATGTCTTCTTTGGAGGATAAACGACGTGCTTTCGAAGCCGGGGTTGATGGCTAGTATGTCGTGGGTTGTATTCTATCATTTGTCACAACTCACCCATTGTTAGCCTTGTTAAACCTGTGGCGTTCAAGACCCTTGAAGAAATGTTTCGCAGACTGGGTATCTCATGACAATGACTGCCATCGTCTCCGTTCCATTTTTTCCCCGGAGGTTCGCCACAGCACTCCGGAATCGATGGCGAATTTTTCCTGCATCTTTATACGCATTGTTTCATACCGGACATTTTTTAGAAAGTATAAGCCCTATGAAAATAATGAGAGGTCCCCCATCTTTGTAAACATCTGATATGTATGTACTTCGTTTGGAATTTCATGCAATTCTGAATACGGAAGCTAATAAAGGATATAGATAATCGTTCCGTGGCAAGTATATAAATACAAATTTCACAAATTCGTCCACTTCATCCAAATTTTGATGATCGCAGTCAGCAGTACTTAATCCTCTCCCTCCCCTGAGGGGCTAGATGCGCGACCATGAGCCTGGTCTCTGTGCTTCTTCAGTAGACGATCAAGCGCCTCCTTCTGCCCAACAGCAAGCTCGCCCGACTGAATACCAGAATGGTAGATGCGCAAAAGCGAATCTACATCATCCATTGATTGGGTACGGACGTCCGCGAGTTCCTTGATCTTGGCGGTAGCATCTTTCACCTGATAACAACCAACATCCGAAATCAATCATGGGATCTCATAACATAGAAAAATCCAAACCTCGTCATCAGTGAGAGAGAGACCGAGTTGTTCGACGCGTGATTTGACGGCGTTCCATCCAGTAAGGCGATGGCTGATAAACAAAGCGTCACAACGACGTTTATCTTCGGTATGCAGGAAAGCAGACTAACCCAATGGAGACGTAGCGAGTCAAACCGAAATCCTCTGGCTTGAGGATCTCATATGTACTCGGGTTGTTCAAGATAGCCTTCGCATGGATACCGGCCTTGTGCGTGAAAGCACAATAGCCACTTTACAGGGGTCATTCGTGTCAGAATATGGGAGATGGTGTACCAAAATTGGGACGTACGTGATGGGGTTCATGAATGGCACATTCACCTCGACAGCTTCAGCAACCAAATTTTCAATTTCACGAAGCATGGGCAGGTTGTACTTGGATTTGACGTATTCGGGGTTCGCAGCGTAGAGACATGCAACGAGACCTCCAAGAGGCGTGATGCCTACGCGCTCGCCGATACCAAGAACGGCTTGAACGAAGAGTCAATCAGTGCTTTATTGGGCTAAATTTTACCTTACAAGTGTCAATGTGGGTGGCGCCAGCCTCAAGCGCGGTGTACGCATTGGCGATGGCTGAGGGCAAGCTGGTGAGTTGATGGTAGAAGGCGCAGGAGTTTAAACTGACCCATGCCGGTATCGTTGTGCAGATGCACCTCAATGTCACACCCGACAACACCGCGAAGGGTCCTCACTAGGTCATATACTTGCCTTGGGTTTGCGCAGCCAACAGTGTCAGCAATGCCTACTCTGTTAACGCCGATCTTATCAACGGTTTGATAGATTGACAAGAGATCAACAAGGTCGGAGCGGAACGAGTCCTCCGACGAGAAGCGAACTTCGATGTTCTTGGACTTGACGAACTCGATAACTTCAATGGCGGTTTTGGTGATGTATGCCATGTCCTTCCCGTGTGAGAATTCACGCAGGAATGAGGACGTGCCTATGACAACGTCAACACCGTCGACGCCTGCATGAAGAGTTAATTTCGCTGAACATCGAATGTCGAATGGATAATACCTGTCTCAACGGCAATACGGGCGTCATCCATATGGCATCGAATGTGAGTGAGGATCCTGGCCTTCAAGCCGAGCTTGCAAATGGCTTCGCAGTCGGCGCGAGACTGCTCCGAGGCTGCGGGGGATGTGAGCTCGATGTACTCCACGCCGAACGCATCGAGCGCCTTGGCAATGGCGATTTTAGTCTTGGTGTCGAAAAAGGCGTTGGCGAATTGTTCACCCTCTGCGAAAGATGAGGAAGTCAGCGATAAGCATTCGAGCATTGAAAATATAAAATAGACCTCTCAGTGTGCTTTCGATGATGTTGAAATTTGAGATATTTGAGAGGAAGTCCGCTGCTCGAGGAGCATATGGATTCCGGCGCTGCTGTTCAAGATGGGCAGTGTTGGAGCGCGTTGTGCCTCGCTTGCCGTTGGCATTACCGTTGGTCAAGGGTACTTGGACCATTTCACTTTCATCAGTGGGCAAAACGTCGGCGGTTTCGTGAGGACACATTGTTGGATGGTGGTTGGAGGTAGACTTTGTTAAATTTTTGAAAGGTGAGTCAGTGAGTATAGATCTGATGTAGATCAGAATTGCATTCGGCCGATGCAAATCATGCACATTCAAGATCATTTATATTGAAAGTATACCCAATCATTCGACTTGTATCTGTATTCGACGATGAGTCAATCGTAGGTATGTACATAACACTCAGCCGTGGGCAACCCTCCTGTGCTACCGATGTGACCGACTCCAAATTACATGACCCTTCGTTCGCATCGCGTTTCGGCGTGGACACCCTCGCAATTAAGGTCACAATA
Organism: Laccaria amethystina LaAM-08-1; assembly: GCA_000827195.1. NCBI lineage: Eukaryota > Fungi > Basidiomycota > Agaricomycetes > Agaricales > Hydnangiaceae > Laccaria > Laccaria amethystina. The sequence continues at coordinate 252,532 of KN838536.1, read as the reverse complement.
TGCCATTGCACACCGCCGGCACCTATAACGACCCCAGTATCCACATACCGAGCATATCATACGCGGAGGATAGGCTGAAGGGGGAGCACACGCTGTCAAGTATGTAGGAACACTTGAAGGGGAGCTTGCAATATTCTACTTCAAGTCAGCAGAATAGCAAGGTTGTTAGTCTAGAACACACAGATTCCTCAAGGAGTGTTGCAAAATTCTTCCGGTATAAAATTGCTGTCCGTACATTCATTGTGGATTTTTTCTTCTTTGCAGCAGCGGATGTGCCAGGAATGTTGAGGTTTCGTTTATCAGAAATGGTCTGTCTTGCCCGACCTTTCGAGTAACCACCCCCTTCGGTGTCTTCGACTGAAGCTAACAGGGTAGGCTCTGTATAATTCGACCTCTTCATTGGGATAAATAGCTTTTCTATGACTAGTCAGTGGCGCATACCTCAAGTTCATCAAGATGACGTCTAGTTCGTTTCGCGATGACCTCCGGGGCGAGCACCTGAGCTGCTGTGTTATTCGCCTGACGTGCAACTAACCATAAGACATAAATGCCTTGAGGTGACTTTGAACGAATACCCACGTTGCTCTCTACCTCTTTTCGGCGCCATTGATGTTTGTTGGATGCAACAGACGGTGATGGTCCCACTGTTTATTGGCGCTGTTTATTTAGTTTCGGCCGATTCAAGAGACGCTTGAGCACGCCATCACTAGCAACACTATTAGTACTGACACTGACAGGTACGAGCCTGGAACTAAAACTTTGAAAACGGTCGTCTAACGACGTTCACTATCTCGACCAAGTTGTCCAGCAACTTTTTACTTGAACCCACCTCATTTAAAGACCCGAGTTGCAAATCACTAGATGGCCCCTACCATCAATCTGGCCAAGAATGCAGTTCATGACCTGCCAACTCCAGAACCCGAGTCTCCTTTCAGATCGAGAAAACCTTACAGATTCTCAACTTTATGCGCAACTATCGACAATCCAGACATGAAGGATCAGTATGGCAGTAGTTCCGTTCCCATTTATCAGTCCTCCACCTTCAAAGGTGTTGGAAATCAGTTCGATTATTCAAGGAGTGGAAATCCGACGAGAAGCCACCTGGGTGCGTGGTAAATCGTATCTATTCTTTGACCCGACGAGTAAACCATTTCCGCAGAACATCACATCGCTAAAATATCGTCGGCTACTCATGCTTTTGCCGTGTCATCAGGAATGGCCGCGCTTGATGTCATTTTGCGACTTCTCAAGCCAGGGGACGAGGTTATTGCCGGAGATGATTTGTACGGAGGAACCAATCGACTTCTCGCTTACATTCGTACCCATGTCGGGGTCACGGTGCATCACGTTGACACCACCGACCCCACGTCTCTGCACGCCTTCATTCATCCTACAAAAACTGCCATGGTCTTACTAGAGTCGCCAACCAACCCGTTGCTCAAAATTGCCGATCTGGCAACAATCAGCAGAGATGTTAAAGAGCGCGCACCCGGTGCCATCATCGTGGTGGATAATACCATGATGAGTCCCTATCTGCAGCGGCCGCTTGAGCATGGAGCAGATGTAGTTTATGACAGCGCGACCAAGTACCTGAGCGGTCACCATGATCTCATGGCTGGCGTGGTCACCTGCAACCGAGATGATGTAGCCAAACAAATAGCATTTACGATAAACGCTGTGGGCAACGCGCTGACGCCTATAGATTCCTTCCTATTGCTTCGGGGAATCAAAACGCTCGCCTTGCGGATAGATCGGCAACAAGCGACTGCTCAACTCGTCGCCGAGTACCTCTACGGCCTTGGGTTCCACGTAAATTACCCGGGTCTTGACAGTCATCCGGGAAGAGATATCCACACCAGGATTGCTGATGGAAACGGAGCAGTACTTAGTTTCGAGACCGGGAACAAAGAGCTGAGTGAAAAGATTGTTGGTGGTACTCGACTTTGGGGCATTAGCGTCAGCTTTGGTTGCGTGAACAGTCTCATCAGCATGCCCTGTGTAATGTCGTCAGTGCCAGTCTTTCGACTGTATTGTCATCTTCGTTAACGGCCATTTTCTAATCTAGCCACGCTTCGATTGACGCCGCAACAAGGGCTGCTCGTGGCTTGCCTGAGGACCTCATTCGTCTATGCGTTGGCATAGAAGACTCCCATGATCTTGTAGACGATCTTGAAAACTCACTCCTAGAAGCGGGTGCTATCGAGCTCAACGCCGCACAAAACAAATATGTCCGGATTCCTGACTCCAACTCTCTGACTCAGACTGTGCATAGGCTGGACGAGGACAAAAGCAAGGATCAAACGGAATGGTTTGTGAGTGCTCCAGGAAAAGTTATCCTGTTTGGTGAGCACGCAGTTGTACACGGTGTGGTAAGCCCCTTCTTTCGATCCAGGTACAGTTAGAGTTCCATCATACCCTTCCTTGCAATTAAGGGGTAAACAACCACTTTTATTTTTCTTGCCCGGGATCTCATTTACCGGCAATTCAAGTCGCTACGAACGTCACTCACATCCCTTTTACACAGACTGCGATTGCTGCATCGGTTGATCTCCGGTGTTATGGACTTGCTACTCCTCGGAAGGATGGGAAACTCTCAGTTCATTTCGCTGATATCGACAACTTTTATCATGAATGGGATGTCGATAGCTTACCATGGGAGGCTGTGACTCCAATAGCGCTGGGTGAAGAACCCCCGGAGGTCCTCGACGAAAAGTTGATTGACGCCCTCAACAAAGGACCGTTGGGACATCTTGATGACACCCAAAGCGCCTCCCGCGGAGCTGGTCTCACATTCCTCTATCTCTATATGATTTTGTCCAATGTCCGAGATCGGTATGTTCCATGTTCATTCCGCGGTGAGATGTAGATTGTTAATTGATTCCTTTGTGGTTAGTCCGGCCTTCAACTTTACGGCTCGATCAACGCTCCCGGTAGGAGCTGGCTTAGGCTCCTCTGCATCTTTCTCGACGTGCGCAGCGACGGCATCACTCTTGGTACATCGCCGGATTAGTCTCCCAGCTCCTCCCGCGCCTTCCTCCTCTAGTCACATCCACGTCTCACATGAGGGTCGACGTGCAATTCCCCCCACCATAGCGGCAGAGGTTAATAAATGGGCATTCGTGGCCGAAAAAATTTTGCATGGCAACCCCAGTGGGGTGGACAACAGCGTTGCAGTTTACGGTGGAGCACTGGCCTACACTCGTGCTGGATTCAGTAGGAAGAGCGGCATGGAAGCAATTCAGGGGTAACTCCCGGTCATCTACTTTGGTCAGCCAGCGTCTCTGAAGTTAACCCACCCTTAGATTCAAATCTCTTGGGTTCTTGTTGACTAATTCGAAAGTTCCTCGAGACACTAAGAAGCTTGTTGCCGGTGTCGGTGAGAAAAAGGCGAACGTGAGTCTGAATTTTGATCGTGTATAGTTCTCGTTTGAGGAGTCGCATTTCAGGAACCTGACCTGGTCAATGGCATTCTTGACGCCATTCAGGGTATCAGTGATGAAGCCAGGAGGGCCTTGGCGGATCCGGAGCTTCCGCGTGATTCATTGTTATCCGCCTTGTCTGTGAGTGGGGAGCCATTGCTTCATTTTCGAGTGCGTTAAATAATGCTTAATCACTAGGCGTTGATCAAAGAAAACCATGAGCATCTTATAACACTAGGGGTGTCTCATCCGGCTTTGGAAACCATTCGTGCCGCAACTGCAAATCCCTATGGGTTAAGTACCAAGCTGACGGGTGCAGGAGGAGGAGGTTGCGCTGTTACCCTAATTCCGGATGGTAATGAGCTTCCATTTATTCTCAATTCAGGAAAGCAGCTGAACCGAGTTCAGATTTTGAGGCTGAGGCGTTACAGGATCTCATCAAAGACTTGATCCGCGAAAACTTCCATCCGTATCTCACATCTGTGGGTGGAAGTGGTCTTGGAATCCTGTCTCCGCACGCAGAACATCGGAATCCTGAACGTGATACGCATCGCCCGAGGAACGATGTTGGTCAAGTGACGCCGCCAAAGACGCCAATTCCACAGGGACAATCTCAAGTCGAGATCGTGGATGGGTTTGCGAAGAAGGCGAGCGATCTTGAACCGTTACGTCCCGCCTTTGAGGCAACTGGGACTACCGAATTAACTGGCTGGGCATCGGAACTTGGTCGTTGGTTGTACGTTTAAACTCCGTGTGCCTGATGTTTGGTCAATACAGCGGACCGCTTGGAGCAAAACATACCCAGGCTCTTGGAATCTGATCTAACGGAGGGCTTTATTAAAATCACGGAAGCACGCTGTATCTGTATCTGTAATGGGCTCGCTGTTCCGCTTACATGTGTCCCCTTCTTGACGTAGTTTGTATATCTGTAAAAAAGATTCATTACTCTAGATTAAGAGGATTAGTGGCCAGGTGACGGCAATATAAATACCTAGAAGCCTGAGCTGAAGTTCTTCCGGATGAAGAGTGATAAGCAAGCAGCACGTTAGCACACGTGTTGTGGTGGGCACTTTAATTTTGTGCCTTTTCAAGAATAAATATCGAACTCGAATTGTACGTCGACTACAGGACGAAGGCCTCCCAGCACAATTGCTGCTATGTAACCAAGAAAAGTTCAATGTATATCTATGACGTCACGATCGCTTGTGATCGATCGGCGGATTAGGATCTACAGCTTGATCTATCTCAACCGTGACTTGGAATTGCAAAAGTATTGATTTATACGAGCTGAAATTTTTGGTACAATACTAGAATACAAAGTGTATTTCAAATACAAAATGATAAAGGCCTATCGGTCAATAAATCGAATATGTAGGTTGATAAATGTGAATATAAGTTTCAAGTACTTGTTCCCGAACAATTTGCCAACCATTCACTCCCCATCCGACTCGAAATCCATGTTGTCAGGAATTTCTCGTGGGCGGAGACAGACCGCACGAGTCATTTTTATTTCTGCGTGCTTGGCACCAAAGTAACGCACAGTCTCAAAGCTCCACCTATACGACTGTCCAATCAGCAATGTTGTTGAAATCCGGAATACTGCACGTACTCTAGATTTCCTATCATCCAATATGCAAGCGCTTCAATGAATCGAGTTGGGCCTAATCCCAGTGATGGTGAGAGTCGGGTTTTTGCCGTTAAATATCTTTCAACAAGATCGCTGCAATAAACTCCGATGTAATCCGATGCCTGCTGGAGAGTCAAATTTTTCTCATTCATGAGGACGGTGACTATGTTGTTTCCAGTATGGCCTTTTGCTTGTTCCATGTCATAAGAGTAAACATCCTAGGATTCAGAAATTAGAAATTTTCAGAAAAACCAAGCCATTGGTAACTTTACATTCGCCCAACACACAAAATCGCAGGCGGCCCAGTAAGCGTCCCTAAACGCGGAGTCTTCATAGACCCCATCGTCTAGATCGATTCCGAGGATGTATTCTGCCAAAGCAAAACAAAGGAGGACGGCACTGTTGTTTCGTCGAAGAGGTATGAAAGACTCGAGGTCGAGGACTTCGCCTCGTTCACGAAGCTCAGCCTCGCGTGCGACACACTGGGTGTACTGTTCACAAAGGTCACTGAATCTTTGCGCGTTTTTTGGTCCTGCCAGCCGCAAAAAACGTATTCTAAATCTGCCAAAAAAAGATATCATTAATCGCCTGCCAGTTGAAAGAGAGCCCTAATTTAACTCACTCTTTGGTTATTTTCGCGAGGACGGAGCCATCATCCCAAGATGTGTCTTGCATGGCCTGTACGAAGATTCGTCCGGTCGCACGAGCGTCTTTGCCGTTTTGGTCGTCACTGACCTCGTCGAGAACGAAAAGGAGGTTGACCTTGCTATTCGAGTTAAATTCATATGAAGTTTGAACAGAAGCAACCTACAAAATCGCATGTTGTACGGAATTGCTCATAGCCAGCGTAGGCATACACGTGCGAACAAAGAAGTTCGTTCGCTCCCTGTACGAAAAATGCCCGCTTTCTATCGGTGAAGATGTCATAACTGTTAATCCAAGCCCTGGATTCTGCTGCTGCTTCCAGGTAGAAAGGATTCGTCGCGTCCTGCAAGGGACAGCATGCAAACAGGTCGGGAATAACAAACTGGCGTTTCGATGAAAGCATGGTGCGCAGTTATTTTGGGGTAGGAAAGAGGCTGAGAGATTGGCGTTGCTCTAAGAGCTGGTGGTAGTTTGACGGAGACTTGATCTACCTTTATACAAAACGTAGCGTGCCTGTGTAGGCCTCTGTGAGCTGATTGTCCCTTCTAACCATGCGAATGAGAAGATTCACGAGGAGTCCCGATCTCATCTCTAGAGGCACAGGACTGAGTTACATAGATCTGCAGATTTATTGGAGAAACCAGAACGAGAATTTTCATTTCCGCAGGAATAGCACTTCATGTTGGGAACCTGGTACCGATCCTTCCGATGGGTCGAACAGGTAGTCGGCAGGCCATCTGCATTGGTTCAAATGGGGAAGGGGATATTTAAAGAATGGCGGAGTCAAGAGAGTATAGAAGTAAAGCAACGTAAGTCGCACGATGTAAGTCTTGCAGAATATCTCCGACCTGTGACCGGAGGCTCCGAACGTGTTGGTCGTTAATTCATCATGGCTCATTCGTCCTTGGTGAGTATTTGCCTTCCTAAAAAGTTATAATGATCGTCATCTCGTCAAAATTAGCCAGATATTTAATTTTGAAAGTTCTGCCTGACGAGTTTTGTGAGAGAATTTTCGAGCAGTGGCCCCACCTCATCTCGCGAAAGTGTATGCGCCCCACAAAGTGAGACGGGTCTGATGAGATGAATGCGGCAATTCAAATGTTAGCCGTCCGAGGCTTACCAGGCGAGGACAGTAATCCTTCAAGACCGCCTTTTTTCCAGCTTCTGACGCTACGCGCTGTTCCTCTTTATGGTGGGGATTTCGCGGGGCGAGCAGCGCCGCAGATCCTTATTTTTGCATTGGTGAAACAAAATTCTGGCAGGATGGTTTAGCTGAGTGGGGTGCACATGCTATAGTTTACTGAACCTATTCAAAATGCTCCAGGCCTGACCCAACAAAGAGAGATCTTGATGAACAGTTCTCCGCGGTCACCATCGGCTGCAAGAAAAATTTCCTGTTCCAGCTGGGTTCAGACTCGGAGGTTAAGGGTTAGTAATAAACACGAAGTGTCTCCTTCGTGTACGTGACTACTAGACTTTGAGATGGAATATGTGATTCAATATAGGTTTAGAGAACCTACTGATATAATAGGTGGTTGTTTGATGGTAACCGAATTCTTGCCTTGCATTGCGGCACCTTTGCATCTGAAATTTTTAAAGCGAAGTAAGTGTACTCCGCGACAATCGTGTACTATGGGGAAAAACCTAGAGGAGGCGAACAAAATAACACCCTTGAGGCAATTCGGGAGATGACACTCGCTGGAGTCGAGCGCTTTCAACGAGCTTGTCCTGGTCCATCCCAGTCAACACGAAAACAATCAACAAATGAAACTACTGGACCTGTTCCTGGTGGTCGGGATGCTGCAAATAAATTCGGAGAAAGTGAGTGAGGTATACTTCGACCCAAGGAAAGTTTTCTGATTCCAAACGGCATGGTCATCGCAACAGCACCCAGCGTTGTCAACGAAAACTTGAGCAATCTGATTGACATTTATCCGGAGGTGAGTGCGAAAAAATATCAAAACTCCTCGGATGCAGCGCATTTGAACGTTATCGGTTGGGTTTCTTACCAAACCAAGACGAGGAGGAGCGTGTTCGAATCCTGTCAAAGAGAGGTTTAAGAGGTTTTTTTTCAATGCTAGATGCAAGACACGCTTTGGACACGTCGCGTGTATAAGCGTTCACTTATTTTTTTATTACCACCTATCTGTCAACTGCAGGTGGTGAAATACCGCCCTGGCCCGTAATGTCAATCAGCCTCAAAGAATGACTCTATACGACATGACTATGCTTCATTGACGTCTGATTCGGAGAGACAGCCGCGGGCTCGTTCCTGATGACGAGACTCATGTTTGGGGCAAGTTAGACGAAGGGGGTCTTACTACATACGCACGTAATAATATTCCGTGAGTTGTACATTTTCCCGGAGAATGCTCTTCCGGCGACCTTTCAATGAGGAACGTCGAGTTGACGGATGGATAGGAGGCGGTCTGGAGCATGAAATAGATTACCGTCAGGACAAGAATGTGCGGATATCTAACCAGAAAGTCACAATACTGATGCCATGACTCTTGCTAGGCGCCTCGAGGTCGCTTTGTGCGGGAGATCTCAAATCCCAGAATTCGGGATTCAGCATGGAAGATCGTTGGAGTAAGTGCCCTCGCGGTGATTGAATGGCAAAGCCTATAAGGATACCGGTGATTGAACCGGCCTGCGTTTATTAGGAGACATAGATTTTAAGTTGAGACGTTTACGCTTCGACACACCTTATCTCCTGAACACTTCGGCTTTTGTATACAAGGCCAATTTTTTTTTTGAGGCCACGTTACTGGTCTTATTCTCGGCGTGTCTTTGGATCGACCTAACGACGAGATATCTAAGAAGAAAGAGACAATCAGAGTTATGGTGCGCGCACGCTCATAGGAAGCAAGTGGAGTGAGTATGGGGATTTGTAGCCGTGGAACCCTCGGGCAGCTTCATTCAATCAAAGGAAATAGGCCTTGGCCTGAAGGACAAGAATGCCGAGGCAACGTTGCGCATACAGACATTAATGCTTGCATATAATTGGAAATCATTTAGACATTATACAAAGCGCGCGAAAAGCAAAAACGAGGGACCACAAGGAGAAAAGCCGTCCCTCTCACTGTGGTGCAAAGATGAAGTATGAGCTCCCCAACAACGATACGAGGCGCTAGAAGCATATCCGATAGCTGGCGTACCGCCCGCTTGTTTCACTAGGTCTAGTGATTTTGACGACTTGTCCTCGACGAAGCCCATAGTATCGTGCGACTGGATCCGCTAGTTGGATCCGGGGTAATTGGGTTTCTTTCAGTCGGCTGATAGTGGGTAAGTCGCTATCTTTGAACGAAACGCGTGGCGCACTATTTTTCAAGTAGGGTTTTCTTCTCCTCTGGGGTCAAAACGTCATGCCGCGGAACCAACGTGTGGTGGACGATGTTGACTAATAGATCAGCCTCCGAAAACTCCTCTAGTCGGTATTGTTGTGCCATTGCAACGATCACCTAGTAGATGCATAAGCGACGGCGTCATACGAGCTGAGCGGCTTACCTTGCGCGCCGAAGGAGTCATGTTGCCTGGAAAGACGATGATACCCCGCTGTATTGACTTTTCCTCAAGGATCCCAAGAAGTCTGCTAATGTCAGAGTATTCGCAGCGTCAATAAGGTATTCAACTTACTTTCTCATCGTTTTAACACCCACACTTTTCTCCTCCGAAAAAAATACGAATATCTGATCTGTTGAATTTGAGCGAGAGGTGGTATAAAAGTTCAACTGGTTGCGGCTGTAGTAAAAGTATAGAAGTTTATTTAGAAGAAATCAAGAGTCCAGACGACTCACTCAACGACGCCGCTGTTGTTGGCATACAGCGAGCGAAACTGTTGCAGGTCCATGTGGATTTCATCGTCGGAGACCAGGAAGCCCTGAGCAAACAGAGAGGTGAGAGAAAAATCTTGGACGTTCCCCAATCATTGCTGACTCTGTCCTTCACGAGTTCGTGTACCGTTCTATTCACTTTCCATAGTTTTGCGGTTTCGTCAACGTCGCTCATCGTTTTGGAATCTGTATAAAAGGTTTTGAAACTCCGATACGTGCTGCCAGTAAGCAACTTCCAAAAATATACAATTCAATAATTCTATGGCACCGCAAGCCAGCACAAGCAACGGCAGCTCGCCAGCGACGTTGCTACTTACGAATTCGTTAATGGTATACGGACATCATACGCCATGCATCGTATTGTTTTTGATCTGGTGTTCAGACGAAATTAAAGCCTGCCAAAATCTTCAAGACAGTCGTTGACCCAGCTGCGCCAGGGAGCAGCTTACAGCGACCACAGAGTGCTGGCCCTCGACATATCACCGGAATCACATTCGATGATAGAGGAGATCACTTGGTTACCGCTGCAGAGGATGAGACTTTTCGTCTGTACAGTTGCAAAACAGCCAAGTACGTTCTCTCTTGGCTTCTTATGCGTAACTTTCTTGAACAAAGAGCTCAGGCCACCGAAGATTTTGTATTCGAAGAAGTATGGCGTAGACCTTCCTCGTTTTACTCACAAAAGCAGTGCCATCATCCACGCTTCTACCAAGGAAGACGACACCATACGCTACCATTCATTGCACGACAACAAATACCTCCAATATTTCAAAGGTCACAAGGGAAAAGTCATATCACTAGAAGTCTCTCCTGTAGATGATGGCTTCATGTCGAGTTCGATGGATAAGACTGTGCGTCTTTGGGATCTCCGAGCGCCGACATGTCGAGGGCTGTTGACTCTCCCCTCATTCCCAATTATTGCATATGACTCGACTGGAGTCGTTTTTGCCGTTGCCGTCAATCATTATTCACGAATATTGTTATACGATCAGGCCAACTACGACAAAGCTCCATTCCTCACAATCACCCTCCAGGACCCTACTCTGGCTCAGATCAGCTACCCCCCTCGACCAATCTACATGACATCAGTGTCTTTTTCTTCGAACGGAAAATATCTTCTAGTGGGATGTTCAGGGGACGCTCACTATATTCTGGATGCATTCGAAGGGCATCTACTAGCTAAATTGGAAGGTCACGGTGGGTTGGAACGAAGGAACACCAGCGCACCTCCCAGCATCGAACCTGCAAAGGGAAGCAGCGGGGAGGAAGTTTCCTGGACACCTGACAGTAAGTATATCGTTGGTGGAAGCCTGGACGGGAGAGTTTTTGTCTGGGACCTCCAGAACCTTCCCAGTCGAACGGGAGACGTAGATCTCAACTTGCATCCACTGCGGATCCAACCACTTGTTGTTCTCGACGGTCACCCTGGGCCTTCGAGATGCGTCAAATTCAATCCTCGATACGCCATGATGTGCACAGGAGGCGCTGAATTGGTTTGTGATATTTATGATGTCTCCTTATCCTTGGCAGTAACATACTGCATTTTTTAGGCCTTTTGGCTTCCCGACTCTACAGGAGACGCGGACGAAATTGCGAAAGATCTTTTGAAGAAGAAAGGACCCGCATCATAGAAGAAAGTGAAAATTCCACGAGAAGTTGCAAATTCAGGAGGCTCTGTCGGGTTTTACGCGACTCCTGACATTTCCATGTTGGAGCGCGCTGGTCCCTCCCTCCTGCCAACAACATGTGGTTTTATGTGACGCTCTTTTTTTTGCGCTGAAACGAGAGGCTGATGTCTTTCAATAATTAATGTACTACATACATTGGTACTTCCCAGTAGCCTAATTAGTCACCTTGCTTGTCAAGGTCTATTTGCACGGTCAGAATGAAGTGTAGTAGATCGGTCTAGACTGTACAGCATGTTGTATGGTTGGGTTAGCCATCAAACGGTACCTGCCCAAGGTCATATAT
>KN838536.1:104499-237962 GCA_000827195.1 Laccaria amethystina LaAM-08-1 | reverse complement strand
TCAAATTATAATGAAAAAAGATTGAACTGAATTGAACTGAAACTATGGATCAGTGAGACAATTTTAAATTTAAGCATGCCAATGGTCAATGTGTTGATGAAATACAAGCAAGGTCATTTTTGACATTGGAACAATGTCAAACTCTAGTTTTACTGAAATGAAGGAAGTCAGCACGTGACGGTGTTTTTGAGGACGTGGCAAAGGTTCTAAACGTCCAACATTACTTCAGAATATATCGCTGTCTGACGTCCCTCCTTCCTGGAGACCTTGCTTCCACTTATCGACGTAATTCGGTGAAAATGCGCTTCGTCCCCTACCTCAGCGCCGCCTTTTCCATTGCAGCGCTCTTTACAACCGCGGCCGGTTCGTGTCCTACTTTTTGGGTTTAGTTCTGGAGTTTTGACTCTGAATAGCGGCGGACGCAAGCGAACCGGAGGTCGTTGCTACAGCAGCATTTCCGGACACGAATGCTTTCAACCGTATGTGGCCATCGAATCTTCTTGCCCTCCGATCTTGACACACGAGTCTTGCAGATGTTGTGAACGGAGAGAAAAACACAATAACATTGACGGTTGAGAACAAGTCGGAACGCAACATCACCCTTCTGAATATTGCTGGATCTTTAAGCCTGCCCGATACTGGCGTCGTGATCAAGAACGTAAGCGTGGCCGTCTGCTGTCATTGGCTTGAGGTTAACTTAGCCCCCAGCTTACCGCCCTTAAATATGGCGTCCCGCTCATCTCGTCGGTTAAGGTTCAATTGCCGTACACCTTCTACAGCGAGTTCAAGGCAAATATCATCTTGAAGTGATCTTCGTCTTACTTATCGTACCCTTAGCCTGGTGATCATCGCCTCAACATTTGGTTAGAGCACTCAGTGGAAGTAAGCCTTGGTTGATACTTCACGTTGATCGTCCATCTACTAATCTTAATGAGGTAGAATGTGGTATACAAGGTCGAAGCGTATGATTCTGTCATAACCATCGTAGAACCCGAACTCTCCATTTTCGATCTGAAATTGTGCGTAAGAAATTACAGTGCATCCATGTTAGTCTCATTATTCTACTAGACTCTCGACCTACGCAATCGTGGCTGGTCTTCTTGGATCCTTGGGTTACTTCGCGTTCCTGTCCTTCTTCCCACAAACCAAGAAAACACGCAAGGCGACGGTCCCTACTGTCAGCGCACCAGTCACAGTGACCGCAACAGGGGCGGGAGGATATCAAGAAGAATGGATTCCTGAGCACCACCTCAGGAAGTCCAAGTCCAAAAAGACAGGGGTTGCAAGTGGAACGAGTGGTGATGAGCTCAGTGGTGGTGAGACGAGCGGAACAGAAGGTAAGAAACGCAAGGGCAAGAAGTAAGCGGTAGTACAAGTACTAGACTTGGTAGTACAAAGCAGCCGATCACAATGGTTGTTTGTGCATATTTGTTACATCAGCTGTCATCGTCTAGTGTGCTCTCAGAATCATTCTTAATCCCCTTGTTCTTCGCTTTCTTGGCCATCCCGCCCACTCATTATCATACATGGCTGGCAGAGTAAGTCTCCACCGTACTTCCCGCCGTGTTCCTCACACTCATCTTGGTAGGCACAGGCACAGTTTCTGAGGGAGTACAAGCTAGTTGTTGTGGGGGGAGGAGGTTAGTCTACATTCAAGTAGGAAACTATGCGAAACGCTCACTCAGTTCTGTGCTAGGTGTCGGGAAGTCAGCTTTGACTATCCAGTTTATTCAAGCCCACTTCGTAGATGAGTACGACCCCACAATTGAGGGTGAGACTATCCCGAGATTTATCCTTCAGACGTTTACCCTGTCACATAGACTCGTACCGAAAGCAATGCGTTATTGACGATGAAGTTGCCCTGCTTGACGTTCTGGATACCGCTGGCCAGGAAGAATATGGGTACGTGTCTACAGTCTAGTTCGCAGCTTTCTGTAAATTCTTTCCCATATCTTCATCGTGTTTCGCAACGTTATTGCTAATAATGAGCCCTTTTTCAACAATTTTCGGAACACTTAACTGATCAGCTTAATGTTCCACAGCGCCATGCGGGAGCAATACATGAGAACCGGCGAGGGATTCCTTCTAGTGTACTCCATCACCTCCCGCAACTCGTTTGAGGAAATTAGCACTTTCCATCAACAAATTCTTCGAGTGAAGGACCAAGATTCATTCCCTGTCATCGTCGTCGCGAATAAATGCGATTTGGAATATGAACGACAGGTTGGCATGAATGGTCTGTTGTTTTCTGCGTATCCCGTTCCACAGATGCTCAAGTGATTCGCAGAGGGTCGTGATCTAGCGAAGCACTTTGGGTGCAAATTTATCGAAACATCGGCCAAGCAACGGATCAATGTTGACGAGGCTTTCAGTAACCTCGTTCGGGAAATTCGCAAGTATAACAAGGTGGGTGCTTTCTCCTCCTCGTCTCCTCCTTATCTAATTCAGTCTGGTCTCTTTGCATAGGAGCAGCAAACAGGTCGTCCCGCAATTGCTGGTAACGGCAGTGGACCGACAGGAGGATACACAAAAGACCAGCATGAAGAAGGGTCTCCTGGTTGCTGCGCGGGCTGTGTCGTTCTCTGATCCTTTCGCAATTCGCAATTCGCAATTTTCCTATTTTTTTTTTGTCACCGCATCCTGTTACAAACCACCCTATGCTGTATCTCTCTGTCATCTTTTATTTCTTATTTCTGTTACTTGGAACGGTTCAAAGGAAAACATTTACTGTTGGCAGGAATTTCGCAAGTTGTGTATGTACATAAGTAGATCAGGTTACAATCCATTCGTTTGCTTTTTCGTGTGGGTAAACATTCCACATGTATCATTCCAACGGGCGTCTTATCACAGGTGGGTGGGATGTTCGAACTACGATTCTAATTTTTCCGATCCCTCGTCTGGAGTCCTGGACAATTTGAATTCAGGGAGAATGTGGGGAAACACTTGTCGCTTCAACATCCTCTTCATTTACCGCACGTATTGTGTCAATCCCCAGCTCATATTTGCCCGTAACAGCACTGTTACCGCCCAATAACGATATACCCACACTTCGAATTTTTTCCTGATACATTTTTATTTGACTTTCGGACATCTCGCCCGAGTTGGTGCGTACAAAGTTGTCAAATGGTATCTGAAAGAAAGATTCAGCAACGGTCATAGTCAGTGATATCAATCATAGGTCTCACAAAGATATCTTCCCATGCGTTGTCGCGCCGTCGGAAAAAGAGTCTATGCTGCCACAGGTCGGTGGAAATAGGGCCGTCAGTTTGGATGTTCACATAGTATGAGTTATGTGTTCGCGGATCCCCAGCTATGCGCAAACGCAGAGCGAGAAAGTGATGGTTTGATACGTCTTCCATCATGTTTCCAAAGATGGTCGGTCGGTTCTGCAATAAGCCAAAGCTCGTCATTGAACTCGCCTTGCCTCGCAGATAGTTTTAACACACCATATTGCGAAAGCCAGCATACCCGCCTCTAATCTTCTTCTCCATCCCGGGCTTCACGTCTAGCCGCATCTCTCCCCAAAACACGCCAGTCGCAGCCTTTCCAATGCTGGTGTTGTGTTGTGGGTTTTCGTCCAAGTCGAGATGCACTGTTGAGTTGCCCCCAATGTCCGCGTCGCATCCCGTCGCATACTGTCGAATATCTTCTTTGGTGTTGAATGAGAACAATATCCTGGGCTCACGAGGAGGCACTTCCGCGCCTTTCATGAGCAGCA
Organism: Laccaria amethystina LaAM-08-1; assembly: GCA_000827195.1. NCBI lineage: Eukaryota > Fungi > Basidiomycota > Agaricomycetes > Agaricales > Hydnangiaceae > Laccaria > Laccaria amethystina. The sequence continues at coordinate 234,244 of KN838536.1, read as the reverse complement.
CTAAACGAATGCTCAATTGACAGTATTATGTGTTTCGACGCCTTCAGCATACTTTTTGCGAGGCTATCGCGCACAATTTGAGCGGACCGGTTAGCATAATTTGACCAGTGCGACGCCATGATGATTGATAGTGGCAACCAGAGAGTAAAGACCACAAATTACGATGGGGAGGTTTGGGAATTCATACGAATGTTTGGCTGTGCTTGGAACAAGTCCAGGTATCGTCTCAATCACGACATGAACGAAAGGTGCTAATCATACATGCAACAAGTTGTACATATCGTGGAGACTGGGGTGTAGAAGTGAACGAAAATAAATTTATATGAAGCCAGGAGTAAATGCGAATCCACACATTAAATTTGGCTGGCAAGCTAAGTTGGTCAAAGAGCCCGTTTTCGTTGTACATTCTATGGCCGATGGGCCCTGGGTGGATTCGGCGGCATACGAGGGTTAATATACATAAAGCTATCTGCCGAATTGCCGCGAAGAAGGGGAAGAGGGCGTTGCCAGCGGACAGACGCAGGTGGAACGTTGGGCATTGTCTGAAGCATCAGTGGGCGCGTAATTTGGAAGCTTCTGTTAGCTCTCAACGTGAGCCGCCTTGGTACAGAGCGGTTCGGCAGAGCAGGGGGCGACAGAGCCACGGCACCAAGCATGGGTTTCCCGTACACATCTTGAGACGGTGAATTTGAGGATATCGGGGGAGAATCCGACAAACGTGATGCGTCCGGCTCCCGGGACGGCCAAGAGGTTGATTTTGCGTGCTGGAAGTGGGTGACAAGGGGAGTCTGCGTGATGAACTGGCGGAACGTTGCAGGGTCTATATTGAACAGGCCCCGCTCAGTCATGGTAAGTTCCGATGATACCGGTGAACGAGTAGGACGAGGAGGCAAGGGAAGTCCCAACGATCCTTGGCGGCGGACACGATTTGTCAAATTCCTACTCGTCAAAAATTTCTGCGTGGCTTTTTCAGAGTTGACAACCACGAGACGATGTTCTAAGGCAGGGGTAATAGGACTCCCGATCGAAGGAGAGTTGGGATAGCTGTAAAAGCTTTGAGCGCTTGCGTTGCGTTCGTGATGCACGGGGAGAAGATGTTGGATTGAGTCCGCTGTGGAGGATCGAGAGGGGGGTGCAGGAGAGCGGTACTCATTTATCTTTTCCCCTAGAGCGGATCCCTGGTCCCAAGTGAAACGCTCTTTGTTAATTCCCGCTGATACAAAAGAACCAACAGTTTCCAAGTCTTTTCGAGTTGAGCGTGCACTGAAAGCGGGGCCTAACACACGAAATGTGTTGTAGAGAAGAGCCACATCCGCAATGCCTGTCGTCGCAGTGAGCTTCAATTAACGTGTCATTGGCAGATCAAACTCGCCCAAGCTAAACCAACATGTGCTAGCAAAGACCATGGCCTGTGATGGAACGGCAAAGCCTGAAATTTCGAGCAACCTCGTTACAGAGTATGGCACCAGGAAGGCAACATATGCTGTGATCGGAAATCAGAACTTATTTAATTTGTTTAGAAAAGAAATGCGCTGACCAACTGGGTACCTGAAAACAGAAGACCGTCAGCGAAGTGCAACAATTTCAGACCGGGTAGCAGACCATATCATGCTTCGCGCGACACGAGCAATAAAACGGTGATAGTTTTCGCCCTCAGCACTAGTCCGACGCTCGTTGGGGTCGAGGGTAAACTTAACACCACCTTTGATCTCGAGAGTCCCTCGGAGGACGAGAAAAATAAGGGAATATAGGAGAGCTGACAAAAACGAAGCAACGAAGATCTAGAATATTATCAGCTGGTAAATACCAGGAAGTCAACAAAGACGTACAGGAAGCAAGTGAAAGAAAAGCTGGTGTCTGGGATACACGTCTCTTATACCACAGGCAAATCCATTTGCACCATAAATATGCCCTTCTGGATGAGGAAGAATGAATGGCACCGCTGCTACGCCTAAAGTTTCATATTCCAAGGCGGATGGGTATAAAAAAAACCGAATACCTGTCATTGTGGCTATCGTCCAACCAATGATGATTATGGTGCGACAAATGATGACGGATTGTCGCTTCTTGAGGATCAAAGAATTAAACGTGTGTACCGCAATAGTCACAGTAAAGTAAGCAGATGCCCAATTTCCAATCTGCATAACGGTGGCTGGAGGAAATCAATTATTCCGTTTGCTGAATTAAATAACTATCAACAAACCCTGCGCTCGACAAATGTTGCCTACGGAAAAGTTATTCTCAAAATAAGACATGAAAGTTGATTGCTTACCTTCCCTGATCCCGTGTAATAGCAGCCAAGGAAAACTAATCAGCCCAGCAAGACTGTTGAATGTCATGGCAAAGAGCAGACAAGCTGCATAATTTCCCAGTTGTGTGTGAAAAAAAACAAATTCTTGCCGTGCGTTCGTGTTGCGGGTAAATATGTGTCGTACGGCCAGCCAGATCACCCTTGCAGCAACAGATACCAGACCTAATGTACAGGTTAATGCGAAAACATTGACAACCTTCAAAGGAGGTAAGCATGGCATTGGGAAAGAGATAATAGGACATACTACTGCGCCTGAAAACTGACTTGAAGGAAAAGGAACGAAAGATGTTGAAGACATAATAGCGCCAGGCTTGGAATTCAGGCTTGCGGAAGGCGATCGGCAAAAGAATGTAAAGTCCAAAGATTAACAGCTATCGATGTGGTCGTCCCGCGCCAAAATCAACCGTAAGAAGCCTCTTGAAGAAAAAAAAGAACCCGTCCAGAACGAAAGATGGGGAGCGACCAGGCAAGAGAGTTAGAATAAGGAAGTTGCTGCGAATGATAACCGATGTTTATAATTATTTGGTTGACAAGATCAAGGGTTGACACTGTCGACGACAACCATCAAAGCCACAAGCATGGGAAAAGGAGAATAACGGGAACATGGAGAGGAGGAACAAGGGCACGCGATGCCTTATCGAGCTTGAACTTTGGCCTTGGTTGGGTGTTATTTTCGACCGAAAAACTTTTCAATTCCCGCTGGTTCCTTTCGCTGTTTCTTGTTTATGTTCAGAGGCCTGGGTGTCCCGACGACAATAGGAACTTGGTCAGACTCTCTCGTCAAATCTTGGGCGAAATGAAAGTCTTCATGCTCCATCCTAAGTGCTTTGAGAGCCACGTCCAAGTCTACATCTGGCGTAGTGTCGGGGAGGCGATATGTTTTGTTACATCGTGGACAAGTGTACGAAGGACGAACGTTTGATTGATCGTCGAGAGTCCTTGTGTTGCCAGATTGAAAATGCTGGTCGGAATTGATGCCATCTTCCCTTGACCGCTTATTCACTCGACTGCTCTGTAGGAATCCCTCAATGCTCTGTTGACCCACCTCAGTGACATCTATTCCAGTGAATGCCAGCTGTACACTGGATACATTCATAGCCACATTGTTGCCAACAAGTTCTTTCCAAAGCTTGTCGCCAAGAGTCGCAATATAGTCTACAGTGATTTCACGCGTGAAAGGGAATGGCGCTTGCTTGGAACGACCAGCCTCATACCCTTTAAAAGTGATGAGGTCATTATTATGTCTCGCAAAGTTTAATTTTTCTATGGTTCACCTTTACGTGCATGAAGTACAATAGTCTTGGGCCACAAATTTGGAGATTCTTGTCGAGCATCGTTGAGCCGCAGAGCTAATTCAGCAGCGAGAACTCGAATCCAGTGGTGTCCCTCAGAAGCGTTCTTGATTGGTTTAGGAAGATTCTTTGAAGCAAGCATGCTCTTATTGAGAACAGATCCTTTATCCTTAACCTCTGCTCTGTCAATGCCACTATAACACCGGGTTAACGATAAATGGGCTCGGCAGCTCTGCGACGCACCGAAGGACCTCATATACCCAAATCGATTCCTCGCCAAACTTAGCTTGCATGTCGTCTAATAGTGTTCAGTGTTGCGGAAGCTCCAGTGCGGAATGAAACGCACCCAAATCAATCGATCTAAACAAAGAGGAGTTTGCGAACATCTAAGTCGAGTGCTGCAGACTTACAAAAGATCACCAACGGTAGAAGCATCATATTCTTGGGCGAAAGCTTTTCCGAGTTTGCCACCAAGAAAGCGAATCTTCATATGGGCTCAAATATTGTCACTTTAGCGGAAGGCCGCTGACGCACCTTTTGGAAAGCGATCGGTTTCAAATAATTAGGTATCGCTGCATTCCGCAGAATACTCTACATCGAGCAGACATGATGAGATTTTTGCACAAGAAATGACGACACCTGCCTGGCTGTTGGGCTTCTTGTACGACGCAGTGAGCTACAAAAGGGTGAACATAGGAAAGTCAATTCCCGTAAAAAGACAAACTTTCGCTAAGAATTTGTTTCTCGCGATGCCCTGTAATATAGTTCAAAGCTGAAACACAAAAAAGCGTGAAAAGCAAAACTCACTGCAGAGGTGCTATATCCCAGTTTCTGCAAGACCTGCGCTCTCGCGCTTGTCATAAGCTCCGCCGCAATTGAAAGAGCTACGTCATGCCACGTCGGTATTAATTCTTCATCTTTCCAGGACAAGGACACATCCGCCTGAACCTTGACCTTCTCCGGACCCATGTCCTTCTCTTGACCCTTGTTTTCTTCATCGACCTGCTCACTTGAAGGGGGCGGTTTGATAGGTATGACCCAGCCAAGGTCGTCCCAACGGATAGGCGGTGGGGGTGGAAGGGGGGTATCAACTCCCTCAGGAGCGTTTGGCGGAACCGTGGCCAGGTATGGATATCGTTGGAGTAAAATCTCCCGAACGGGTTTGGAGAAATCAAAGAAAGCCTCGTCAATGGATGCTTTCTCTATGCTACGGTATTTGAAAAGGAGGTGGAGATCGATGTCAAACAAAGTTCCTTACCGACTTCGCATCCAACCAACAACTCCTTGAACAATTTAGCGATTTTCGTGCTTTCCCTCCGGTAATAGTCCAATGACACCTTTCGAGCTATTAGATTGAATGTACTCCTACGCAAGGCATAATGTTACGAACCTTATGTGTTTTTGTATCGACATTATCCCAGTATCCTGGTTCCTTCTCGCCCTCCTTGTAAGTTGCGACATGGACGACCTTCAAATCAGGACACCGCTCCAGCGCGTCCTTTAGCTTGTCCATCCTTGATATTCCGAACTTCCGTGCTGCATAATTTACAGCAATTAGAGCCTCCCACTGAAGAACGACAAGTGGAGTCTCTTTGTCGACCTCAAGCCGCACCATCTCGCATGCGGCATAAAACGCGTCGCTATCGCAAAGCGCTATAACGCGTAATGGGTCTCTTACACCAAGATTCTGCGCAAAGAGGTGGCGATAGGTGATGATTGGATTGAGATCATCGAAATCTCGTTCTGTAGCTTTTGCCTTGCCCATCCAGGTCGACTTTTTGGGAGAAGACGACATCAAACCCCGCTCTGAATGCCTTGGTTGATTAAGACAAGAATAAGTAATCAATTTCGAAGTGTCACGGTGGACAACACGCAACACGCAAATAACACGTCACGAAATTTGCACATGACTCCAAAGTAACTATTTATACATTGAGTTCCACTTTCTGATATTTCCCTTACAATTCAACCTTCTTGAGTGCGCCGGCTGTGCTAATGTCGATGGAGAGGAGATCCTGCAACCACTTGAGTACACATTTTGCAGTAATTGGAATTGTCATACCTTGCCCGCTCTGATCTCCTCTGGCAAGGGCATGAAGCCTAGCCTCAGGAGCTCCGAAGCCTTGCTGATAACTGGGTCATTCTGCATGCTGATACCCCAAAGGAGTTAGCCGTAAAGTTAAGACATTTTATAGTAATTACCTTGCAACGGCGACTACACTCCCATTTTTGATGTAATACGCCACGAACTGGTAGAGTACTATGAGTATCGAGAAGAATATAGAATGTTTGTCCAACCTTCATCTCCTTGGGGTCACCTTTGATGATGATATCTTCATATTGGTGACCCACACCGCAATAGCGCAGCTGTTGACCCTCTTTAAATAAATAATTACTATGCAAATTAGAGAGCCAAGATAATCCATGAACGCACGAGCACTCCAAAATATCGGAATCTTCACAAATGGCTGTGGGTTTCCAGCGATCGTCTTTCCTACAGCGCGGCCTTGATTTCCAGCGACCTAATTGGACTGAATGTCAAGAAGGTACGGCAACAACCATACAACAACTACGTACATTCCAGTGTTCGATTCTCGTAAAAGTGCCGTTGACCTGAGGATAATGAGCAATATCACCTTTTGAGAGTCAGCGCCATGTACGGTGTGCTTCATATCGTAGAGCGCTCACCGATCGCATAAACATCGTTCACATTTGGCCCTTTGGTCACCCTCAGATATTTGTCAACTTTGATTCCACCATCTCGCTCCAGTTCAAGACCACTGTCTTTTAAAAACGCCGTCGACGGAGAAACCCCAACACCCATAATAACGAAGTCCGCAGGAATGGACTCCCCATTAACCACAACAGCCCCGGCAAGCTTGGGATTATCCTCACGTGGAATGATTTTTTCCACCCTAGTCGACATGTGGAATTTAACTCCTTGGGATTCATGATACTGCGTATTTTAAATTGTATCAGTGAAATCAACGAAAGAAATCGGTAGAACTAACCTGTTTTAAACCCGCCCCGATTTCCTTGCCGAGAACAGTCTCGAAGGGGAACTCTTTCCTTCCAATGACGTCGATAGATGCGAGTTTTTTCTTTGCGACGGCAACAACTAGCTCCATACTAATGAAAGAGCTCCCGATGACCACCAATCGCTTTCCTTCCTTGGCAGCTTGAAGAAAAATACGATAAACTCAAATGAGGGAGTGAATACGACCTCGCTTACCAGCATCCACTTTTTTCGAATCCGAAATTCCTCTGAAGGTATAGACATTCTCCAGCTCGGCACCTTCAATGGGAAGTCGTTGAGGAGTTCCCCCAGTAGCCAGAATTAACTTATCGAAGGGTATGGTATCCTTCCCGTCGTCTAGGAGCACCACCTTTTTCTCAAAATCGACAGCGGTGACTTCCTATAAGACCTGGATTCAGTTTCAGAAATCAAAATTAGTGATAAAAACACTCACGACCTCGAAACGAACGTTTGTCCCATATTTAATCTTGAGATCGGCCGCCGTTCTCCACTCGATTTTTGTGGAATCGGTGATTAGGGCTTTGCTGAGCTTGGTTCTAGTTTCGCAGTCGTTTGTTGTCAGTCAACTGCAGAGTTTCACTACCAACCTATCTATGGGTGTGTGCGTTTCTTTTGTAAGAATGGTAATTGGATCTACATATCCATGCTATAAATAGAGCAGAGTTCGTTGCATGGTTGTAAACTAAGCTGTGACAAAAACACGTACCTCTCTCAAGCTTTCGACCGCGTGGAAAGCACCGGATCCACCGCCAACAATTACGGTCCCCTTTCCCGAGCTGTCAACACCAGTGGCAAGCAATGTCGGTTGGCGCGCCAAATTGTTCTTTAGGGTATTAGCGGGATTGGCTGTGACGTGGATTTTACCATCAATAACGCGCGTCTTGAAAGAGTGGAGGGCCATGGGAGCAGGAGCATCCTCTGTAAAATGAAAAACCTCAGTCATGAGCATTGAAGACTTTCGCGGAGCCTGTCAAGCATTGACCGATATCACCAGTGCATACATTAAAGCATGCTGGAAAGGCATCAGGTTGGCTCAACAATGAGCACCAGTAGACAGACCTCCATGCCAGGGACTGTAGAGTAACTGTGATCCAAACACATTTATAATTTAAATGTAATTCACTTACCATACAACTCGGCCATCAGAGGTCAGGACACCCTTGGCCAGTGGCGCCCCGTAGTGCGTACAGAAAGCGCTAGTTGCATGGATCTTTTCGCCTAAGCGAGACAAAAGAATCTTTCCTTCCCCGAATGCAACCTCTTGCCTGAGAGGCCATCTAAGTTCCTTGAATAGTACGGCCGAATGTTCTAGCCTTACATCTGACCATCGTGCAACTGGTCTTCGTCGAGAACCGCAATGGTCTTGGTGGACATTCTGCGCAAGCCAGATGGGAGTTTAAAGTGAACAGGAGATGGGTATTGTAATTGTGCAAAGATGGAGGTGCGATAAGATGTAAACCGCATCCACCAGCGTGAGCCAATCAGCGTTATTTCAGCTGTGACTTGTTCAAGTTGTTGCGTCATCGACAATGACGCTACATACACGCACAACTATGTTACCTTCAACGGACCTCTTCATCTCCATCGCAAGAATGCATCGCAAGTCCGAATAATTATTTGAGGCCGTGCCTCCAACTGAGTTAGATGCCAGATATTCAAATCCATCGAAATTTCGCAAACTCAAACGATGCGCGCTACACGCAAACATTTCTGGTCTTGTGAAGGTACATAATACGAAAGTAATCACTGAAAACAACGGTCTATGAAGCACACTTATTTAGGCAGGGAAACCAGGCGTGCTTGTCTTTGATGGTGAAATGGCTTCAATACGAACCTTTCTGGAGGGTGCTCGTGGTGAGTACTTGACACCATCACTTCGGATCCAAGCTTAGTTGCCGCAGGCTTGCGCTACCTGAATTTTCATCATGTAGACACGCAGCCTCTTCCCCTCTGTCTGAAAAATCGTGTCGCGAACGCGAAAATTGGTCTGCACGAGGTAGCGGGTATGCATTGCCTTGTCAGCGCATTGGATGCGCTGGCACTTAAAGATTGGTTCAGAGAGCAAATGGGGATGAGCAAGGGATCCTAAGTAAGCCTACCCTATGGAAGATAACAACTGTGGGATATGAGGTACACTGATCCCTCTCAAGCTGGCAAAGTCCAGAACACCGCTCTGGTTCCCCTCGCAATCACTTCCGGTGACCCACATGGGTGGTTTGGCATTCACATCGTAGGCACCCATCGTCCTCGCCAAGAGAGTAGACTTGTCCCTGAACCTGGCGGCCAGAAAATAAAGAGAGCAGGCAGAATAAAAGTGGCGACTTGGTGACGACTTACATCCGCCTTGATCCTCAAAGTATTCTTCAAATCAATGGGTTTGGACTATCCCATCACTCGGCCTTTCCCACAGGGGTGGCGATGGTTCACTCCACTGTCCTTCGTGGGTGCATTCATTGCTTTGGTGTTTCTGTGCACCATAAATGGTAAAGTCTGCGAAATGTATGAAGGTTGTTACCTCTTAACAACTCGTTATAGTGGCGTTGACTGGATATGAAACTGTGACTGTCTTCCAAAGCGACTTCAATGCTACCCAATCATTCTGGTATGACAAATATATGCCATATCGCGTCCCCATTCCTGGAACACTGTGTGATCCGCACGTCATCAATGTCGAAGATCCATTCACAACAAATTACACCTTCTTTGAGTGGGCCATTGAATCTATCACTGGAGCCAATGCAGGCAATTCTGGCATTTCTTATAAAGGCGCCACGCTGGACGACTTACGTGGATGGAGATCTTCGGACATGGTCGGTCGCTTTTACCGTGGTAGTGCAATGTCAACACGAGAACTTTCAGCGCAAAAACATCTTTTACTATTGCGGCTCTACCAGGGAGTTACTCGCCTCTGTTCGGAATGGTGAAGTCGGCTGAAGGGAGTGCTATGCGTCCTGCCGCTTTCGATGCACTGTATGTATGCTTTACCGCCTAGTTTCGCATGATTTAACCGACAGATATGTAGTCAGGCTTCAGACAGCAACATTAGATCTCGGAGGAAGAACTTTTAACGCCCTCCTGACTTCCAATTACACAAGCCCCGTCGCCGTGTCCGTCCAGGTAGACATCACACCTTGTCCCATGTCACTCGGTTCTTCTGCGGAATGTGGTCTAGCAGCCCCGAACTTCACCATATCCTCCGCTGCTGTTGTCATGTCCAACGTTTCTTTTTTCCAAAACACCGCTCCTGAGCCCGTCACTGTCTTGGATGATAATATCAAGCTCCCCATCTCTAATCTGTTGCAAACTGTCTACGCCATCATTCGAGTGGAACTCGGAAATCCCAGCCCAAACAATTTCATTCTCCACCCAAATGTAACGGATAATATAATCGTGTCCACATTTCCCGCCACGCCACTAAACCAGGGTGGGGATGCGTTGGTCTCGGGGCTTTATCAGGAGTGGACAAACCCTGACCCAGAAACGAAGAGGTATTTGCCTGTGAGCGTGTCTGAACCAGCAAATATTCAAGTAGTGTACCCATGCCGATTCCAACAACAGAAGACACCAAGCCAACTTTTCATATCAGTGTTGGTTGCGACATTGAGCATGTTTTCCACGGGGTGGGCTGTATTCATGGTCTTGGCTGTCTATTTTGCGAAGCGGAAAGGTCCTTAGGCAAGTCTGGTTCGTCGACTATCTTGCTGCCTCGTTAACACTTCTTCGCCTCTAGCGAATCAGTGTCAAGGGCATAGCGACGTTCAGACGCATCAACGATCGAATTCAAATGACGGACACCCTCCTCAAACCGGGGATACAGATTACAAAGATTATCAACCAGTTTGAAGCCTGATCTCTTTAGACTCCGCGCTTGGCCACGGAAGATTGTTTTTATTGGGTTACGGCGGCTCTACATTACTGTGAAGAATCCGGGAAGACCTCAACGGAACCTACATAACATTACGAATGATCTTTCATTAGGTTACGGTGGCTCTACATTCGTATGATGAATCCGAAAAGACCTCAATGGCAATAACGGAACCTACTTAGTACTGAATACATAATATTGAACGAAACTGCGAATGATCATGACCAGCCCTTCAAATAAGTTCTCTCCGTCGTATATATTATATAGAGAGAGAGGGGGAGCGGTCAGGTCAGACATGTGAGTATCCCATACCTACTAATAATAATGTACATGATTGCAAGGGATGATTAAGCTATGAGCGTAACGGGTCAACGCCCTGCTTCAAAATCAAAACGCGAATATTTTCAAATTGAATTTAACGAGAGTATTATTCATATGCATAAAGCCCTGTCAATACAAGCGACGAAGCATAGAAAGGAGTCCGAAAACGACGACGATACAATGAATATGGGGTATCATGCATGTGACTTGCAATCGTCGACTGTTTGTTGGAGCATCATGCTACATACACGCACAAATAACTATCTTACCCTCTTCATCTCCGTCGCAAGTCCGAATATTATTCAATGCCATGCCTCCTACTGAGTTACATGCCAGATATTTCAATTCCATCGAAGTTTCGCAAAATCAAACGATGCTCGGTACACGCAAACATTTCTGGTTTTGTGAAGGTACGAAAACAACTGTCCATTTACTATTAGCTCACTTATTTTGGCAAGGAAACCAGGCGCACTTGTCCTTGATGGTTAAATAGCTTCAATACGAACATTTCTGGAGGGAGCTCGAGCCTCGTGGTAAGTACTTGAGTCTTGACATCATAGTTGTCGCAGCCTGGATTTTCATCATGTAGACACGCAGCCTCTTACCCTCTTTCTGAAATATTGTGTCGCGAACGCGAAAATTGGTCTGCACGAAATAGCGGGTATGAATTACTTTATCAGCGCATTGGATGCGCTGGCACTTAAACATTGGTTCAGAAAGCAAGTGGGGATAAGAAAGGGGTCCTAAGTCAGCCCCTCAAAGACCCCCAGCTGCTTTATTGAAGATAACCAATGTAGGACATGAGGTGCACCGATCCTTCTCAAGTTGACAAAGTCCAAAACAGCGCTCTGGTTTCGGCTCGCAATCGCTTCCGGTGACCCGCAAGTGAGTATACTTGCCCCTGACCCTGGCGGCCAGAAAAGAACGAATTTGTATGGGAGACCCTCACATACGAGATGGGAAGGGAGGCACCCACCGGGCGTTCAAGAGTTTGCGGTACGCAAAGTTTACACGGGTGTCCACGGGGTGTCCATGCTGTGCAAGTGCAAACACGACCAGTACAAAGGAGAGCAAGCTCTCACATAAAGAGAGCGCGCAAAATAAAAGTGGCGACTTGCTGACGACTTACATCCGCCTTGACCCTCAAAGTATCCTTCAAAGCAATGAATTTGAACTATCCCATCACTCGGCCTTTCCCACGGGGATGGCGATGGTTCACTCCACTGTCCTTCGTGGGTGCATTCATTGCTTTGGTGTTTCTATGCACCATAAATGGTAAAGTCTGCGAAATATATGGAGGGTGTTGCCTTTTGACAGCTCGTTATAGTGGCCTTGACTGGATATGAAACCGTGACCGTCTTCCAAAGCGACTTCAATGCTACTCAATCATTCTGGTACAACAAATATATGCCGTATCGCGTCCCCACTCCTGGAACACTTTGCGATCCGCACGTCTTCAACGCCGGAGATCCATTCACAACAAATTACACCTTCTTTGAGTGGACCATTGAATCTATCACTGGAGCTGATGCAGGGAATTCTGGCATTTATTATAAAGGCGATACGCTGGACGACTGTGATATCTCGACCATTTATGTGAATGCAGATCTTCGGACATGGTCGGTCGCTTTTACCGTGGTAATGCAATGTCAACAAGAGAACCTTTACGAGATCAGCGCAAAAACCTCTTTTACTATTTCGTTTTTACCAGGGTTGCAGTTGCCTCTGTTGGGAATGGTGAAGTTGGCTGAAGGGAGTGATATGCGTCCTGCCGTTTTCGATGCACTGTATGTATGCTTACCGCCCAGTTTCGATTGATTTAACCGACAGATGTGTAGGTTTACGGCAGCAACAATAGATCTCGGAGGAAGATCTTTTAATGCCCTCCTAACTTCCAATTACACAAGCCCCGTCGCCATATCCGTCCAGGCAGATATCACACCTTGTCCCATGTCACTTGGAGCTTCTGCGGCATGTGGTCTAGCAACCCCCATCTTCACCATCTTCTCCGCTGCTGTTGTCATGTCCAACCTTTCTCTTTTCAAAGACGACGCTCCCGATCCCATCACTGTCTTGGATGATAATTTGAAGCTCCCCATCTCTAATCTGTTGCAAACTGTCTACGCCATCATTCGGGTAGAACTCGGAAACCCCAGCCCAAACAATTTCATTCTCCACCCAAATATAACGGATAGTATAATCGTGTCCAAGTTTCCCGCCACGCCACTAAACCAGGATGGGGATGCGTTGGTCTCGGGGCTTTACCAGGAGTGGACAAACCCTGACCCAGAAACGAAGAAGTATTTGCCTGTGACTGTGTCTGGACCAGCAAATATTCAAGTAGTGTACCCATGCCGATTCCAACAACAGAAGACACCAAGCCAACTTTTCATATCAGTGTTGGTTGCAACATTGGCCACGTTTTCCACGGGGTGGGCCGTATTCATGGTCTTGGCTGTCTATTTTGCGAAGCGGAGAGGTCCATCAGGCAAGTCTGGCTCGTCGACTACCTTGCTGCCTCGTTAACACTTCTTCCCCTTCAGCGAATCAGTGTCAAGGGCATAGCGACGTTCAGATGCATCAACGATCGAATTCAAATGACGGACACCCTACTCAAATCGGGGATACAGACTACAAAGATTATCAACCAGTTTGAAGCCTGATCTCTTCCCACTCCGCGCTTGGCCATGGAAGATTGTTTTTATTGGGTTACGGCGGCTCTACATTACTGTGAAGAATCCGGGAAGACCTCAACGGAACCTACCTACTAAATACATAATATTGAACGAAATTACGAATGATCACGACTGGGTTGACAGGGCATTGAATTTAACAAGAGTATTATTCATATGCATAAAGCCCTATCAACACAAGCGAGGAAGCATAGAAAGTCCGAAAACGACGACGATACAGTGAATATGATGGGGTATATACTATCATAGTACTTATATATGACCAAAGCAAGAGCCGAAAAAAAAAACTAAACAAACGAGGGTTGACGTCGAGGCCAGGGGGTATCATTCAAAGCTAAAAGTCGACAACAAAAAGAGTGTGGGGGTTCAAAGGCGTCGAGGTCTTAAACTGTTATTATTCAGCATCCCCTGGTGACCGGTGAAGGGGTATTATAACTGGCAGAATTGCCAGGGGCATTAACAAAAGAAAGGAGTGGTTGCAAAGACGCGGTCTTGTTCGACACGCTCGAGCAAGCGAGCGGTCGACGAAGAGAGCTCAAGGAGAATGGTCCACGAGCTTGGAGGGGAGGCGATGGTGGTGTGTCCACCTCGACAATGTTGTATAGACGGCGCTTGGGAAATCTAGAGTGTATCAAAAAGGTAGTCGGTAGCGGACACTCCTGTTCCTCTTCAGGAGAGGGGTCGTTGGTAGAGTTTGGACCAGTGGGTGTGTCGTCAGATTCTGCGTTATCATCTTCTTCAGTACTTAAAGCCAGAGACTTCCTGCAAGCTGGAGGGACCTTGAAGAGGTAGCGTGAGTTCGAAAGTACGAATTCAGGCACAGGCGTATCTTCGCCCCTGGAAGATAAGGGGAGAAGCCAAGACCGAAACCGTCAACGCTTCGGCTGACCCACAGAAGCGAGTCCGAGTCCGAGTCCGAGTCCAAAGCAGGAGAGAAAACGGGAACAGCACCGCGCGGAGAGTTGAAGTTTTGTTGTTGAGATTGTTGCAACACTTGAACGAGAACAGCGCTTTTCGGCTTCCTGGGTAGTTAATCTTCTGTTAGTCGGGGCCATATCAGATGGGACGATGTCGGCAGTTTCGACTTGGGGGTAATCATAGGGTGGTGCGTAGTTGGGAAGCGAGGCGTTGGCAATGCGACGATAGGGGAGATAACGTCTTGAAGAACAGTGGCATCAACTTGCCCCGCCGTCTGTTCATAAACAGTGACGGTCGCAGTCACATCGAAGGGCCGGCGTTGAACAATGAGGACGGGCGCGTTGGCAGATGACAAAGGAGTTGCGAGCTCGAAAGGCGAAGCGAGGATGTCCAGGTCTGCAGAACAAAGACGGGGTTCGTCTTCCAAAGCGTCGACCATTGTCAGGTCAGGATTAGAAGGCGAGGACGAAGGATAAGAAGACTCAGGCCTAGGAGAAGAAGCGCAAGAAGACGGAGGCACAGGAAAAGAAGGTTCCGGCGAATGACAAGAAGACTCCAACTGATCAAAGACGATACCAAGACCGCTCACAAACCTCGTCATCGCTCGAGACACAGGGAGGTCGTAGACGGCGTCGAAGGAAAGTGGGGTCTGCTTCTCGAGCGATGAAGCTGGAGAGGGGACATTCAGATGATGATGATCGACGTCTATGAGCTCAACAGGAGATCCTTTGTAATATGCCCCATTGACATTGTTAACCTGCATCTAAATGCCAATGAGATGAAGGAAAGGAGATGTTAAACAAACACGCACACTGTCATCAGTCTTCAGGGGATTCCTGAGGCGACGATATAAGGGGCCACGAATTTACTTGCGACCGTAGGCGTACACGAGCGACTCGCCATAACCTTGAGCGCACGTTCAACAGCAGAAGACGGTTTAGACTTAAGGAGGCTCTTGCATAAGATGTCGATGGCATCCTTGGACTCGTCTTTGTCAAGCGCATATGGCTCCAGGATGGTAATGAGAGGAGACCAGCTCCTCGAACATCGGAGTGTGTAACGGTCCTTCGCCTCCCCCACTCTCACACACGTGATGTGTTGGTAATCACTTACCTTCCGTATATTATGGTAGTCTCACGACTTAGGGCAATGTGCCATTGCCCTAAGTCAGCGCGAGAGCGCGCGGTAGCGCGCTCTCGAGCCCCTAACCCCCCTAAACTTAACTTAACTAACCTACCCTAACCTCCTAATCTAACTGAGAACGCGCTACCGCGCGGGGAGAAAAATATCCCATACCCTAACCATTCTAACCCCCTAACCTAACTGAGAACGCGCTACCGCGCGGGGAGAAAAACAACCCTAACCATTAATTTAACTCTAACACCCTAACCACTTAATCTAATGTATAAGTAGATAAAAGGTACTTGCCCCAAGTGGGGCAAAATAATTACACCGCTGCGGAATGGAACCAAGATCATAACACATATGACCAAGCACCAACAACATCACAAGATTTAACCAGTACACCATTGTGGCATGTATATTTATTGGACAGTGTGAACTATTGCTTATACTATTTCCATTTGGGGAAATATTATTTGTCATACCTTCCTTTTAAGGAAAGTAAGAGTGGGGGAGAGCTGGGCCAAATTGAAGTCATTGGGAAGATTATATAGAGGAATAAATGGAAAGTGGCCATGGGGCGATCGATGTTCATTAGCTGCTTAAATTGCTTTCTGGGACTTGAATAGAATCCTGTTGACTCATACGCTAAGATGGGGAAATAACAGATGTATTACATTGCAGGGGGATGAGGGCACATACAGAAAACCTGAAAGACCAATGACAATACTAAGCACCTACAGCCTCCAGAGCAACGGCAGCAGAAGCGGTACTCTTCGGGGGCGCAACGTCTACTGCTGGTTCTGCCTTCTCTAGCGACATGTCGTTGGGATACGCAAGCTTTGCTTTCTTTTTCTTCTTAAGCAACGCAGCTGTCACAGCATTCTTCACGCCTTCAGACAATTCCCTGCTCTGTTCCAGATACCCGATATCGTCAAAACGATGTTTCTTTTCCGTCAGTTGGAGGTTCAATGCCAAGTTTCCGCTCGAGTGCGTCGGGTTTGGCCCTTTGAGCTTCCGCCTTTGCTGCGAGGCGCTCTGGCTCTGATTCGAGGTATTCTGCGAGCTTATAACGACAATTCAGGATTGGAAAAAGACGATAATAATAAAAGATGCACTTTTTGGCCTCTTTGATGGTACTCAGCCTTCTTCCTGTAAGATCCCTACACGAGCCATTGTTGCTGGTCTTCTTACTGCTCATCCTGCCACCAGCAGCACGCAACTGACTCCCAAAGCCACCCTTTCCTTCAAGAAGGGAAGGAGTAAGGCGAAGGGTAACGAGATTTAAGGTGGGGTTGGGGGAATGGACGAGTTCGGTTGGATAAGGGACATGGCCTGCGTGTGTAGAGAAACAGAGGAGTGATTGAAGTGAGGACCGGCAGAAATGGATATTTGCACGTCAGGAGTGGGAATAAGTCTGATATGCAACTGTCATAAGCAGGAGAGAAGAGGAGAGCAGCAGCGCGTGGAGAGTCCAAGTCTTGTTGTTGTTGAGATTGCTGCGACGCTTGAATGTGAGAACGAAGCTTTTCGGCTTCTTGAGGAGCCATTCATGTTCCTTGAACTACGGCCGAATGCCCGAGCCTTACATCTGACCATGGTCTTCGTCGAGAACCGCAATGGTTTTGGTGGACAGGCCAGATGGGAGTCTAAAGTGAACAGAAGATAGGTATTTTAATTGCGCAAAGATGGGAGTTCGACATGATGTGAACCGCATCCAGTGTCACCTGAGCCAACCCTTGAGAGCGATACGGCTGTTTGTCGAAGCATCAAATCAAAGGTGCTACAATGCGCTACATACACGCACAAATAACTATGTTACCTTGATGATTGCAAGTCCGAACAATCACTTGATGCAACTGAGTAACATGCTAGATATTTCAAATCCATCGAAATTTCGCCGATGCGCGCTACACGCAAACATTTGGGTCTTGTGAAGGTACGTAAATCGCTGAAAATAACCATCTATTTAGCTGACTTACTTAGGCACACTTGTTTTTGATGGGGGCGCTCATCATCCTCCGCAAGAGATTACCCCTGTCCCTGACCCTGGCGGTCAGAAAGAACGAATTTGTATGTGAGTCTCTCAAGGTCTCTCACCTACGAGATGGGAAGACAAGCTCCCAAGCGGCGTTCCTGGGCGTTCAAGAGTTTGCGGTACGCAAAGTTTACACGGGCGTCTTTGCGGTTGCGGAATTCGCATGGGGTGTCCTCCCTTCATTTTGGAGTCAGTTAGCAGTTCAAAGGGCTTAGGGAAGCAAGTTTCCCAATAAAGAGAGCGGGCAGAATAAAAGTGGCAACTTGCTGACGACTTACACCCGCCTTGCACCCTCAAAACGGTATTCTTCAAAGCAATGGGTTTGGACTATCCTATCACTCGGTCTTTCCCACAGGGATGGCGATGGTTCACTCCACTGTCCTTCGTGGGTGCATTCATTGCTTTGGTGTTTCTATGCACCATAAATGGTAAAGTCTGCGAAATGTATAGAGGCTGTTGCCTTTTGATAACTCGTTATAGTGGCCTTGACTGGATATGAAACCGTCACTGTCTTCAAAAGCGACTTCAATGCCACCCAATCATTCTGGTACAACAAATATATGCCGTATCGCGTCCCCACTCCTGGAACACTTTGTGATCCGCATGTCTTCAATGTCGGAGATCCATTCACAACAAATTACACCTTCTTTGAGTGGACCATTGAATCTATCACTGGAGCCAATGCAGGGAATTCTGGCATTTCTTATAAAGGCGATACGCTGGACGACTGCGATGTTTCGTCCATTTACGTGAATGGAGATCTTCGGACATGGACGATCGCTTTTACCGTGGTAGTCCAATGTCAACAAGAGAATATTTACGAGATCAGTGCACGAACCTCTTTTACTATTTCGGTTTTACCAGGGTTGCACTCGCCTCTGTTGGGAATGGTGAAGTTGGCTGAAGGGAGTGATATGCGTCCTGCCGTTTTCGATGCACTGTATGTATGCTTACCACCTAGTTTTGATTGATTTAATCGACAGATGCGCCATCAGGCTTCAGACAGCCGCACAAGATCTCGGAGGAAGATCTTTTAATGCCCTCTTAACTTCCAATTACACTAGCCCCGTCGCCGCATCCCTCCAGGCAGACATCACACCTTGTCCCATGTCACTTGGTTCTTCTGCGACATGTGGTCTAACAACCCCCAACTTCACCATCTCCTCCGCTGCTGTTGTCATGTCCAACCTTTCTGTTTCCTCAGACACCGCTCCCGAGCTTGTCACTGTCTTGGATGATGATCTCAAGCTCCCCATCTCTAATCTATTGCAAACTGTCTACGCCATCATTCGAGTGGAACTCGGAAATCCCAGCCCAAACAATTTCATTCTCCACCCAAATGTAACGGATAATATAATCGTGTCCACATTTCCCGCCACGCCACTAAACCAGGGTGGGGATGCGTTGATCTCGGGGCTTTATCAGGAGTGGACAAACCCTGACCCAGAAACGAAGAAGTATTTGCCTGTGACTGTGTCTGGACCAGCAAATATTCAAGTGGTGTACCCATGCCGATTCCAACGACAGAAGACACCGGGCCAACTTTTCATATCAGTGTTGGTTGCGACATTGAGCATGTTTTCCACGGGGTGGGCTGTATTCATGGTCTTGGCTGTCTATTTTGCGAAGCAGAGAGGTCTATCAGGCACGTCTGGTTGGTCGACTATCTTGATGCCTCGTTAACACTTCTTCCCCTCCAGCGAATCAGTGTCAAAGGCATAGCGACGTTCGGATGCATCGACGATCGAATTCAAATGACGGACACCCTATTCAAACTGGGGATACAGATTACGAAGGCTATCAACCAGTTTGAAGCCTTACCTCTTTCGACTCTGCGCTTGGCCACGGAAGATTGTTTTCATTGGGTTATGGGGGCTCTACATTACTATGAAGAATCCGGAAAAGACCTCAACGGCAATAACGAAACCTAATACATAATATTGATCGAAACTAAGCCTGTCAAATGAACGATCGTATAAGTACCCTGTAATAATGTACACAATTGTAAGGTGTGGTTAAGCTGTGAACGTAACATGTAACAGGTCAGCACCCTGCTTCAAAATAAAAACGGGTAGCAAGCAGCATCGAATATTTTCAAATTGAATTCAACGAGAGTAATATCCATATGCATAAAGACCTATCAATACAAGCGAGGAAGCATAGAAAGTCCGAAAACGACGACGATACAATGAATATGATGGGGTATCATGGTATATATGATCAAAGCAAGAGCCGAAAAAAACAAAAACAAACGAGAGTTGACATCAAGGCCAGAGGGTATCATTTAAAGCTAAAAGTCGAAAACAAAAAGAGTGTCGGGGTTCAAAGACGTCGAGGTCTTGAACTGTTATTCTTTAGCATCCGTTGGTGACTGCCAGTGGTGAAGGGGTATTATAACTGGCAGAATGGCCAGGGGCATTAACGAAAGAAAGGAGCGGTTGCAAAGACGTGGTCTTGTTCGACACGCTCGAGCAAGCAAGGGGTCGACGAAGAGATCCCAAGGAGCATGATCCACGAGCCTGAACGGGAGGCGATGGCGGTGGTGTGTCCACCTCGACAATGTTGTAGAGACGGCACTTGGGAAATCTGGAGAGTGTCAAAAAGGTAATCGGTAGCGGAGATTCTTGTTCTTGTTCAGGACAGGAGTCATTGATAAAGTTTGGACCAGTGGGTGTGTCGTCAGATTCTGCGGTATCATCTTCTTCAGAAAAGCCAGAGACTTCCTGGAAGCTGGAGGGACCTTGAGGAACGAGCGTATCTTCATCTCCAGGAGATAGCTCAGAGGGAAGAAGCCCAAGACCCAACCTGTCAACGCTTCGGCTGACCCACAGAGGCAAGTCCGAGTCCAAAGCAGGAGAGGAAAGGAGAGGGGAAGCGCGCGGAGAGTCCAAGTCTTGTTGATGTTGAGATTGCTGCAGCGCTTGAATGCGAGAACAGAGCTTTTCAGCTTCCTGCGTAGTTAATTTTCTGTTAGTCGGGGTCGGGGCGATGTCGACAGTTTCAACTTGGGTAATCATAGGGTGATGCACAGTTGCGATGCGACGAGTTGGCAATGCGACGATAGGGGAGATAACATCTTGGAGAACAGTGGGAGCTAGACGAGGGCGAACGAGCGTAAAGGCGCTAACGCAGATCTGAGTAGAGGGGGAAGAGACTGATAGCTGTTCCGGAACGAAAGATTCATGAGAAGGCTCGGTTGCGGGTGAGGTAGCACGACAGGCGTAGAGAGCGTTCAAGAACCCCGATAATTGTAAAGACCTATTAGAAAGGAGTGCTTTGTATGAGCCACATTTGAAAGGCTTCTTGAGTATTTGGTGTTGAGGCGCATCAACTTGGTCCGCCGTCTGTTCACGAACAGTGACATCGAAGGACCGAGGTTGAACAACGAGGACGGGCGCGTTGGCAGATAACATAGGAGTTGCGAGCTCGAAAGGCGAAGCGAGGATGTCCAAGTCTGCAGAATAAAGACGGGGTTCGTCTTCCAAAGTGTCGACCATTGTTAGGTCATGATTAGAAGGCGAGGGCGAAGGATGAGAAGACTCAGGCTCAGGAGAAGAAGGGTCAAGATCAAGAAAAGAAGACTGAGGCACAGGATAGGAAGGTTCCGGCGAAGGACAAGAAGATTCCAACTGATCAAAGACGATACCAAGACCGCTCACAGACTTTGTCATCACTCGAGACACAGCGAAATTGTAGACGGCGTCGAAGGAAAGCAGCGTCTGCTTCTCGAGCGATGAAACTGGAGAGGGGACACTCAGATGATGATGATCGACGTTCATGAACTCAACAGGAGATCCTTTGTCATTGTTAACCTGTATCTAAATGTCGATGAGACGAAGGAAAGGACACATTCGACAAACACGCACGCTGTCATCCAAAATACAGTCCTCCGACCAGTCTTCAGGTGATTCCTGAGGCGACGATATAACCACGATAGGGGCCACGAATTTACTTGCGACCGTAGGCGTACATGAGCGACTCGCCATAACCTTGAGTGCACATTCAACAGCAGAAGACGGTTTAGCCTTAAGGAGCCTCTCGCATAAGATGTCGATGGCGTCCTTGGACTCGTCCTGGTCAAGCGCATATGGCTCCAGGGAACGAGAGGGGGCCAGCTCCTCGAACATCGGTGTGTGTGACGCAAGTCTGCTGAAAGCAGAGTGGAAAGGCGTGTAGTCGCTAAGGTCGGCACTGGAGTTCCTGGAGATATCGTCGAACAGCTAGGAGGTAGATGAGGATGAAGAGACAGATGACGACGTGGAGAGAGATTGGGAGTCGGGGTATACTAGAAGGAGAGTAGACATCAGTAGTAGATGGTAGTGGAAGAGAAGGAAGATGTGTTGACGAGAACTGAAGGGATGGGGAAGATTATATACAGGAATAAATGGAAAGTGGCCATGGAGCGATCGATGTTCATTAGCCGCTTAAATTGCCCTCTGGCCTGGGACTTGAATAGAATCGTGTTGACTCATGCGCTAAGATGGGGAAATAACAGATGTATTACATTGCAGGGGGATGAGGGCACATACAGAAAACCTGAAAGACCAATGACAATACTAAGCACCTACAGCCTCCAGAGCAACGGCAGCAGAAGCGGTACTCTTCGGGGGCGCAACGTCTACTGCTGGTTCTGCCTTCTCTGGTGACATGTCGTTGGGATACGCAAGCTTTGCTTTCTTTTTCTTCTTAAGCAACGCAGCTGTCACAGCATTCTTCACGCCTTCAGACAATTCCCTGCTTTGTTCTAGATACTCGATATCGTCAAAACATGTTACTTTCCCGCCAGTTGGAGGTTCAATGCCAAGTTTCCGCTCGAGTGCTTCGAGTTTGGCCCTTTGAGCTTCCGCCTTTGCTGTGAGGCGCTCTGGCTCTAATTCAAGGTATTCTGCGAACCTAGAACGACGATTCAAGATTGGAAAAAGACGATGATAATAAAAGACGCACTTTTTGGCCTCTTTGATGGTACTCAGCCTTCTTCCTGTAAGATCCCTACACGAGCCATTATTACTGGTCTTCTTACTGCTCATCCTGCCACCAGCAGCACGCAACTGACTCCCAAAGCCACCCTTTCCGCCAAGAAGGGAGGGAGTAAGGCAAAGGGTAACGAGATTTGAGGTGGGGTTGGGGGAGTGGACGAGTGCGGTTGGATAAGGGACATGGCCTGCGTGTGTAGAGAAACAGAGGAGTGATTGAAGTGAGGACGGCAGACATGGATATTTGCACGTCGGGAGTGGGAATAAGTCTGATATGCAACTGTCATAAGCAGGAGAGAAAAGGGGAGCGGCAGCGCGTGGAGAGTCCAAGTCTTGTTGTTGTTGGGATTGCTGCGACGCTTGAATGTGAGAACGAAGCTTTTCGGCTTCTTGAGGAGCCATTCATGTTCCTTGAACTAGGGCCGAATGCCGTAGCCATACATCTGACCATGGTCTTCGTCGAGAACCGCAATGGTCTTGGTGGACAGGCCAGATGGGAGTCTAAAGTGAACAGAAGATAGGTATTTTAATTGTGCAAAGATGGGAGTTCGACAAGATGTGAATCGCATCCAGTGTACTCCAGTGTAGCGTGAGCCAACCCTGGGTCGTCATTGTCAATTGAGAGCGATACCGCTGTTTGTCGAAGCATCAAATCAAGGGTGCTACAATGCGCCACAGACATGCACAAATAACTATCCCATATATACCTACTAATAATGTACATAATTGCAAGGTGTGGTTAAGCTATGAGCGTAACGGGTCAGCGCCAATAAAAACGCGAATATTTTCAAATTGAATTCAACAAGAGTATTATTCTTATGCATCAAGCCCTGTGAAAACGACGACGATACAGGGGTATCATGCAAGTGACTTGCGTCGTCGACTGTATCATGCTACATACACGCACAAATAACTATGTTACCCTTCATCTCCATCGCAAGAATAATTATTTAATGCTGTACTGAGTTACATGCCAGATATTTCAACTCCATCGAAGTTTCGCAAACATATCTGGATTTGTGAAGGTAAGAAAACAACTGTCTATTTTAGCTCACTTATTTAGGCAGGGAAACCAGGCACCGTTGTTTTTGATGGTGAAAGAGCTTCAATACGAACCTTTCTGGAGGGTGCTCGAGCGCTAGCCTCGTGGTGAGTACTTGAGACTTGACACCATCACTTTGGAATTAACCTTAGTTGCTGCAGCCTTGAGTTACCTGGATTTTCATCATGTAGACACGCAGCCTCTTCCCCTCTTTCTGAAAAATCATGTCGCGAATGCGAAAATTGGTCTGCACGAGGTAACGGGTATGCATTGCCTTGTCAGCGCATTGGATATGGTGGCACTTAAACATTGGTTCAGAGAGGAAGTGGGGATGAGCAATGGGGTCCTAAGTATGCCCCTCAAAGACCCCCAGCTGCTTTATTGAAGACAACAAATGTCGGACATGAGGTGCACCGATCTCAAGCTGGCAAAGACCAGAACGCCGCTCTGGTTTCGGTTCGCAATCGCTTGCGGTGACCCTCAAGAGAGTATACTTGTTCCTGACCCTGGCGGCCAGAAAAGAACAAATTTGTATGGGAGACCCTCACATACGAAATGCTCCACCGGGCGTTCAAGAGTTTGCGGTACGTGAAGTTTACACGGGTGTCCACGAGGTGTCCATGCTGTGCAAGTGCAAACACGACCAGTACAAAGGGGAGAGCGCTCCCACATAAAGAGAGCGCGCAGAATGAAAGTGGCGACTTCCCGACGATTTACATCCGCCTTGCACCTTCGAAGTATTCTTCAAAGCAATGGGTTTGGACTATCCCATCACTCGGCCTTTCCCACAGGGGTGGCGATGGTTTACTCCACTGTCCTTCGTGGGTGCATTCATTGCTTTGGTGTTTCTATGCACCATAAATGGTAAAGTCTGCCAAATGTATGGAGGCTGTTGCCTTTTGACAACTCGTTATAGTGATCTTGACTGGATATGAAACTGTCACTGTCTTCGAAAGCGACTTCAATGCTACCCAGTCATTCTGGTACAACAAATATATGCCGTATCGCGTCCCTACTCCTGGAACACTTTGCGATCCGCACGTCTTCAATGCCGGAGATCCATTCACAACAAATTACACCTTCTTTGAGTGGACCATTGAATCTATCACTGGAGTTAATGCAGGGAATTCCGGTATTTCGTATGAAGGCGATACGCTGGACGACTGCGATATCTCGACCATTTACGTGAATGCAGATCTTCGGACATGGTCGGTCGCTTTTACCGTGGTAATGCAATGTCAACATGAGATCAGCGCAAAAACCTCTTTTATTATTTCGGAGTTACCAGGAATGCAGTTGCCTCTGTTGGGAATGGTGAAGTTGGCTGAAGGGAGAGATATGCGTCCTGCCATTTTCCATACGCTGTATGTATGCTTACTGCCTAGTTTCGCTCCATTTAACCGACAGATGTGTCATCAGGCTTAAGACATCAACGCTAGATCTCGGAGGAAGAGGTCTTAATGCCCTCCTAACTTCCAATTACACAAGCCTCATCGCTGTATCCCTCCAGGCAGACATCACACCTTGTCCCATGTCACTTGGTTCTTCTGCGGCATGTGGTCTAACAACCCCCAACTTCACCATATCCTCTGCTGCTGTTGTCATGTCCAACCTTTCTGTTTTCCAAGACACCGCTCCCGAGCCCATCACTGTCTTGAATGATGATGTCAAGCTCCCCGTCTTTAATATGTTGCAAACTGTCTACGCCATCATTCGGGTGGAGCTCGGAAACCCCAGCCCAAACAATTTCATTCTCCACCCAAATATAACGGATAGTATAATCGTGTCCAAGTTTCCCGCAACGCCACTAAACCAGGGTGGGGATGCGTTGATCTCGGGGCTTTACCAGGAGTGGACAAACCCTGACCCAGAAACGAAGAAGTATTTGCCTGTGACTGTGTCTGGACCAGCAAATATTCAAGTAGTGTACCCATGCCGATTCCAACGACAGAAGACACCGGGCCAACTTTTCATATCAGTGTTGGTTGCGACATTGGCCACGTTTTCCACGGGGTGGGCTGTATTCATGGTCTTGGCTGTCTATTTTGCGAAGCGGAGAGGTCCGTCAGGCAAGTCTGGTTCGTCGACTATCTTGCTGTCTCGTTAACACTTCTTCCCCTCCAGCGAATCAGTGTCAAGGGCATAGCGACGTTCAGATGCATCAACGATCGAATTCAAATGACGGACACCCTACTCAAACCGGGGATACACACTACAAAGATTATCAACCAGTTTGAAGCCTGATCTCTTTCGATTAGTCGCTTGGCCACGGAAGATTGTTTTCATTGGGTTATGGTGGCCCTACATACTACTATGAAGAATCCGAAAAGACCTCAACGGCAATAACAGAACCTACTTACTAAATACATAATATTACGAATGATCATGACCAGCCTGTCAAATGAACGGTGGTGTAAGTACCCCGTAATAATTGCAAGGTGTGGTTAAGCTATGAGAGTAACAGGTCAGCCTCTAATCGGCCCTGCTGCGAAATTAAAACGCTTCTACTGGGTAGCAGCACATCGAATATTTTCAAATTTGAATTTAACGAGAGTATTATTCATATGCATAAGGACCTATCAATACAAGCGAGGAAGCATAGAAAGTCCGAAAACGACGACGATACAGTAAATATGGGGGGGGTATCATTTATGTATGATGAAGGCAAGAGCCGAAAAAAAAAAACGAAAGTTGAATCCAAAGACGTCGAGGCCAGAGGGTATGGGTATTATTCAAAGCAAAAAGTCGAAAAGAAAAAGTGTGTGTGGGTTCAAAGACGTCGAGGTCTTGAACTGTTATTGTTCAGCATCCGTTGGTGACTGACAGTGGTCAAGGGGTATTATAACTGGCAGAATGGCCAGGGGCATTAACGAAAGAAAGGAGTGGTTGCAAAGACTTGCCCTTGTTCGACACACTCGAGCAAGCGAGGGGTCGACGAAGAGAGATCAGGGAGATTGATCCACGAGCCTGGACGGGAGGCGATGGCGGTGGTGTGTCCACCTCGACAGTGTTGTAGAGACGGCGCTTGAGAAACATAGAGAGCGTCAAGGTAATCGGTAGCGGAGATTCTTGTTCTTCTTCGGGGGAGGGGTCGTTGGTAGAGTTTGTACCAGTGAGTGTGTCGTCAGATTCTGCTGTCTCGTCTTCTTCAGAAAAGCCAGAGACTTCCTGGAAGCTGGAGGGCCCTTGAAGAGGTAGCGTGAGTTTGAAAGTGGGATGCGGTCGAGTATCATATACGAATTCAGGAACGGGCGTATCTTCGACCCCGGAAGAGAGCGCGGAGGGGAGAAGCCCAAGACCCAAACCGTCAACGCTTCGGCTGACCCACAGAGGCGAGTCCGAGTCCGAGGAGAGAAAAGGGGAGCGGCAGCGCGCGGAGAGTCCAAGCCTTGTTATTGTTGGGGTTGCTTCAACGCTTGAATGCGAGAACAAAGCTTTTCGGCTTCTTGGGTAGATAATCTTCTGTTAGTCGGAGTCATATCAGACTGGGCGATGTCGGCAGTTTCGACTTGGGTAATCATAGGGTAGCGCATGGTGGCGATGCGACAATAGGGGAGATAACATCTCGAAGAACAGTGGGAGCTAGCCGAGGGCGAACGAGCGTAGAGGCGATAATGTAGATCTGGGTGGAGGGTGAAGAGACTGATAGCTGTTGCGGAACGAAAGATTCATGAGAAATCTCGGCTGCGGGTGAGGTAGCGACTGGGCGAGGACAGGCGTTGAGAGCGTTCAAGAAGCCCGATAATTGTATAGACCTATTGGAAAGGAGTTATTTGGCTGAGCCGCATTTCAAGGGCTTCTTGAGTATTTGGTCTCGAGGCGTATCCACTACCGTCTATTCATGCACAGTGACAGTCGCAGTGAAATCGAAGGACCGAGGTTGAACAACGAGGACGGGCGCGTTGGCAGATAATATAGGAGTTGCGAGCTCGAAAGGGGAAGCGAGGATGTCCAGATCTGCAGAAAGCTTCGTCTTCCAAAATGTCGACCAATGTTAGGTCAGGACTAGAAGGCGAGGGCGAAGGATGAGAAGACTCTGGGACATGAATTTTCCCATCAATAACGTGCGTCTTGAAAGAGTGGAGAGCCATGGGAGCAGGAGCATCCTCTGTAAAATAAAAAACCTCAGTCATGACCATTGAAGACTTGCGCGCAGCTTGTCAAGCACTGACCGATATCACCAGTGCATACATTAAAGCATGCTGAAAAGGCATCAGGTTGGTTCAACAATGTGCACCATTAGACAGACCTCCATGCCAGGGATTGTAGAGTAATTGCGATCCAAACACATTTGTAATTCAAATGTAGTTCACTCGCAATACAACTCGGCCATCAGAGTAGGCCAGGACACCCTTGGCTAGTGGCGCCCCGTAGTGCGTACAGAAAGCGCTTGTCGCATGGATCTTTTCGCCTAAGCGAGACAAAAGAATATTTCCTTCCCCGAATGCAACCTCTTGCCTGAGGAGCCATCTAAGTTCTTTGAACTACGGCCGAATGTTCTAGCCTTACATCTGACCAACGTGCAACTGGTCTTCGTCGAGAGCCGCAATGGTCTTGGTGGACAGGCCAGATGGGAGTTTAAGGTGAACAGAAGATGGGTATTTTAATTGCGCAAAGATGGGGGTTCGACAAGATGTGAACCACATCCAGTGGAGCCAACCTGCCAATTTCAAAACCGCTGTTTGTTGAAGCATCAAATTAAGGGCGCTACAATGCGCTACATACACGGACAAATAACTATGTTACCTTCAGCGAACCTCCATCGCAAGCATTGCAAGTCCGAACAATTATTTGATGCTGTGCCTCCAACCGAGTTACATGCTAGATATTTCAAATCCATCGAAATTTCGCCGATGCGCGCTACACGCAAACATTTGGGTCTTGTGAAGGTACGTAGCCGCTGAAAATAACCACTTGTATACAGAACTGACTTACTTAGGCGCACTTGTCTTTGATGGAGGCGCTCATCATCCTCCGCAAGGGATTACCCTTGTCCCTGACCCAGGCGGCCAGAAAGAACGAATTTATATGCGAGTCTCTCACCTAATAAGAGATGGGAAGACAAGCTCCCAAGGGGCGTTCCTGGGCGTTCAAGAGTTTGCGGTAAGTATGCAAAGTTTACACGGGCGTCTTTGTTGTTGCAGAATTCGCACGGGGTGTCCTCCCTGCATTTTGGAGTCAGTTAGCAGTACAATAGAGAGAGCGAGCAGAATAAAAGTGGCAACTTGCTGACGACTCACACCTGCCTTGCACCCTCAAAACGGTATTCTTCAAAGCAATGGGTTTGGACTATCCCATCACTCGGTCTTTCCCACAGGGATGGCGATGGTTCACTCCACTATCCTTCGTGGGTGCATTCATTGCTTTGGTGTTTCTATGCACCATAAATGGTAAAGTCTGCGAAATGTATAGAGGCTGTTGCTTTTTGACAACTCGTTATAGTGGCGTTGACTGGATATGAAACCGTGACTGTCTTCCAAAGCGACTTCAATGCTACCCAATCATTCTGGTACAACAAATATATGCCGTTTCGTGTTTCCACTCCTGGAACACTTTGTGATCCGCACGTCTTCAATGTCGGAGATCCATTCACAACAAATTACACCTTCTTTGAGTGGACCATTGATTCTATCACTAGAGCTAACGCGGGGAATTCTGGCATTTCTTATAAAGGCGATACGCTGAACGGCTGTGATGTTTCGTCCATTTACGGGGATGGAGATCTTCGGACATGGTCTGTCGCTTTTACCGTGGTAATCCAATGTCAACAGGCGATCCTTTACGAGATCAGAGCAAAAACGTCTTTTACTATTTCGTTTTTACCAGGGATATACTCGCCTCTGTTGGGAATGGTGAAGTTGGATGAAGGGAGTGATATGCGTCCTGCCGTTTTCGATGCACTGTATGTATGCTTACCGCCTAGTTTCAATTGATTTAACCGACAGATGTGGCTTCAGGCTTCAGGCAGCAACACGGGATGTCGGAAGAAGAGCTTTTACTGCCCTCCTAACTTCCAATTACACAAGCCCCGTCGCCGCATCCATCCAGGCAGACATCACACCTTGTCCCATGTCACTTGGTTCTTCTGCGGCATGTGGTCTATCAACCCCCAACTTCACCATCTCCTCCGCTGCTGTTGTCATGTCCGACCTTTCTTTTTTCCAAGATGAAGCTCCCGATCCCATCACTGTCTTGGATGATAATATCAAGCTCCCCATCTCTAATCTGTTGCAAACTGTCTACGCCATCATTCGAGTGGAACTCGGAAATCCCAGCCCAAACAATTTCATTCTCCACCCAAATGTAACGGATAATATAATCGTGTCCACATTTCCCGCCACGCCACTAAACCAGGGTGGGGATGCGTTGATCTCGGGGCTTTACCAGGAGTGGACAAACCCTGACCCAGAAACGAAGAAGTATTTGCCTGTGACTGTGTCTGGACCAGCAAATATTCAAGTAGTGTACCCATGCCGATTCCAGCAACAGAAGACACCGGGCCAAGTTTTCATATCAGTGTTGGTTGCGACATCGAGCATGTTTTCCACGGGGTGGGCTGTGTTCATGGTCTTGGCTGTCTATTTTGCGAAGCAGAGAGGTCCATCAGGCAAGTCTGGTTCGTCGACTATCTTGATGCCTCGTTAACACTTCTTCCCCTTCAGCGAATCAGTGTCAAGGGCATAGTGATGTTCAGATGCATCGACGATCGTATTTAAATGACGGACACCCTACTCAAATTAGGGATACAGATTACAATGATTATCAACCAGTTTTAGACTCGAACCAGTCTCCAAGGGGTTCAATTGACTATGTTGAGCATGAGGGAGTGGACGGAGGGACTTTGATGGATGAGTCCAGATTGGGACAGAATGAGGCGGGTAGTGAACCCATGGAATTACGAACCCAATAACGGCTGGTGTCGAGACTAAACCAGTTTGAAGCCTTGTCTCTTTCGACTCCGCACTTGGCCACAGAAGATTGTTTTTATTGGGTTACGGTGGCTCTACATTACTATGAAGAATCCGAAAACAGCAATAACCCTACGGTCCCTACCTACTAAATACATAATATTGGACGGAATTACGAATGATCATGACCGGCCTTTCAATTACGTTCTCACTATATATATATATAGAGAGAGAGGCTGCTTCAAAATAAAAACGCTTAAACTGGATAAGCAACGCATGGAATATTTTCAAATTTGAATTTAACGAGTGTTATTCATATGCATAAAGACCTATCAATACAAGCGAGGAAGCATAGAACGTCCGAAATTGACGACGATACAGTGAATATGATGGGGTATCATGGTATATATGATCAAAGCAAGAGCCGAAAAAAACAAACAAACGAAAGTGGACGTCGAGGCCAGGGGGTATCATTCAAAGCTAAAAGTCGATAACAAAAAGAGTGTGGGGGTTCAAAGACGTCAAAGTCTTGAGCTGCATTGTTCAGCATCCGTTGCCAGTGGTGACTGGGGAAGAGGTATATAACTGGCAGAATGGCCAGGGGCATTAACGAAAGAAAGGAGTGGTTGCAAAGACGCGGCCTTGTTCGACAAGCTCGAGCAAGCGAGGGGTCGACGAAGAGAGCTCAAGGAGCACGGTCCACGAGCCTGGACGGGAGGCGATGGCGGTGGTGTGTCCACCTCGACAATGTTGTAGAGACGGCGCTTGGGAAACCTAGAGAGTGTCAAAAAGGTAATCGGTAGAGGAGATTCTTGCTCTTCTTCAGGAGAGGGGTCGTTGGTAGAGTTTGGACCGGTAGGTGTGTCGTCAGATTCTGCGGTATCATCTTCTTCAGCAAAGCCAGAGACTTCTTGGAAGCCGGAGGGACCTTGAGTAACGGGCGTATCTTCGTCTCCAGAAGATAGCTCAGAGGGGAGAAGCCCAAGACCCAAACCGTCAACGCTTCGGCTGACCCACAGCGGCGAGTCCGAGTCCGAGTCCAAAGCAGGAGAAAAAATGGGAGCGGCAGCGCGTGGAGAATCCAAGTCTTGTTGTTGTTGAGATTGCTGCAACGCTTGAATGCGAGAACAAAGCTTTTCGGCTTCCTGGGTAGTTAATTTTCTGTTAGTCGGGGTCTGGGCGATGTCGGCAGTTTCGACTTGCGTAATCATAGGGTGGTGCATAGTTGCGATGCGACGAGTTGGCAATGCGACGATAGGGGAGATAACATCTTGAAGAACAGTGGGAGCTAGACGAGGGCGAACGAGCGTACAGGCGCTAATGCAGATTTGAGTAGAGGGGGAAGAGACTGATAGCTGTTCCGGAACGAAAGATTCATGAGAAGGCTCGACTGCGGGTGAAGTAGCGACTGGGGGAGGACAGGCGTAGAGAGCGTTCAAGAAGTCCGATAATTGTAGAGACTTATTGGAAAGGAGTGCTTTGTAAGAGCCACATTTCAAGGGCTTCTTGAATATTTGGTGTTGGGGCGTATCAACTTGCTCTGCCGTCTGTTCATGAACAGTGACAGTCGCAGGTTGAACAACGAGGACGGGCGCGTTGGCAGATAACATAGGAGTTGCGAGCTCGAAAGGCGAAGCGAGGATGTCCAAGTCTGCAGAACAAAGACGGGGTTCGCCGCGCAAAGCGTCGACCATTGTTAGGTCAGGATTAGAAGGCGAGGGCGAAGGAGAAGACTCAAGCTCGGGAGAAGAAGGCTCAAGATCAAGAAAGGAAGACTGAGGCACAGGATAAGAAGGTTCCGGCGAAGGGCAAGAAGACTCCAACTGATCAAAGACGATACCAAGACCGCTCACAGACCTTGTCATCACTCGAGACACAGCGAGGTTGTAGACGGCGTCGAAGGAAAGCGGGGTCTGTTTCTCGAGGGATGAAGCTGGACAGGGGACACTCAGATGATGGTGATCGACGTCCATGAGCTCAACAGGAGATCCTTTGTCATCGTTAACCTGTATCTAAATGTCGATGAGACGAAGGAAAGGAGATATTCGACAAACACGCACGCTGTCATCCAAAATAAAGTCCTCCGACCAGTCTTCAGGGGATTCCTGAGGCGACGATATAACCACGATAGGGGCCACGAATTTACTTGCGATCGTAGGCGTACACGAGCGACTCGCCATAACCTTGAGCGCACGTTCAACGGCAAAAGACGGTTTAGCTTTAAGGAGCCTCTCGCGTAAGATGTCGATGGCGTCCTTCGACTCGTTTTGGTCAAGCGCATATGGCTCCAGGGAATGAGAGGAGACCAGCTCCTCGAACATCGGTGTGTGTGACGCAAGTCCGCTGAAAGGAGAGTGGAAAGGAGTGTAGTCGCTAAGGTCGGCGCTGGAGTTTCTGGAGATATCATCGAACAGCGAGGAGGCAGATGAGGATGAAGAGACGGATGAGGACGTGGAGAGAGATTGGGAGTTAGATCCGTGAGACGGCATGGCGGGCGGGTATGCTATAAGGAGAGTAGACATGAGTAGTAGATGGTATTGGAAGAGAAGGAAGATGTGTTGACGAGAACTGGAGGGATGGGGAAGATTATATAGAGGAATAAATGGAAAGGGGCCATGGAGCGATCGATGCTCTCTGGCCTGGGAAGTCGTGTTGACTCATGCGCTGAGATGGGGAAACAACAGAAGTATTACATTGCAGGGGGGTGAGGGCACATACAAAAAACAATAATAACACTAAGCACCTACAGCCTCCAGAGCAACGGCAGCAGGAGCGGTACTCTTCGGAGGCGCAACGTCTACTGCTGGTTCTGCCTTCTCCGGTGACATGTCGTTGGGATGCGCAAGCTTTGCTTTCTTTTTCTTCTTAAGCAACGCAGCTGTCACAGCATTCTTCACGCCTTCAGACAGTTCCCTGCTCTGTTCCAGATACTCGGTATCGTCAAACCGATGCTTCTTTCCCGCCAGGGTTGGAGGAGGTGCGTTTGGATCTCCCGGTTTGCTTGAGGAAGAGGAAGGTTCAATGCCAAGCTTCCGCTCGAGTGCTTCGAGTTTGGCTCTTTGAGCTTCCGCCTTTGCTGCGAGGCGCTCTGGCTTTGTTTCGAGGTATTCTGCAAGCCTATGACGAAAATTCAGGATTGGAAAAAGATGACGATAATAAAAGACGCACTTTTTGGCCTCTTTGATGGTGCTCAGCCTTCTTCCTGTAAGATCCCTACACGAGTCATTGTTGCTGGTTTTCTGACTGCTCATCCTGCCACCAGCAGCACGCAACTGACTCCCAAAGCCACCCTTTCCGCCGAGAAGGGAGGGAGTAAGGCGAAGGGTAACGAGATTTGAGGTGGAGTTGAGGGAGTGGACTGGTGTGGATGGAAGAGGGACATGGCCTGCGTGTGTAGAGAAAGAGAGGGACGATTGAAGTGAGGATGGCAGAGATGGATATTTGCACGTCAGGAGTGGGAATAAGTCTGATATGCAAGTGTCATTTGGGACGGAGAGCGTTAATGAAGGAAATGGCGCAAATGCTTGGATGAGGATGCTCGTCATCATATTGGATGAATAAACATTAGCAAACAATCTGCCTTTTAGCCAATAATAGTCACATGCGGTCATCATCATGCCTCTCGACTGGCCCATCCAATTGTGTGTGTTTTCGACGGCAGCAACGTACATTGCGTCCATTATTACAGGCAATGTCTCTCAAGTAGATCGTTTGTGGACTCTTCTTCCAACGATTTATACAGCCTACTATGCCCTGCTTCCCCTCTTCCCTACTTATCAGCCTTTCCTTCTCTTTCCATACAATCCCCTTGGTTCGACAGATTACAACCCAAGAGCGCTCTTGATGTTCGCTATCGTCTTCCTTTGGATGTGTAGACTAAACTACAATGCACACCGACGTGGTTTATTCAACCCGTAGGTACCTTCCTTCATCCATCCTTATCACCAATCTGACGTTGGTCAATCAGAAAAGGAGAAGACTATCGCTGGGCAGTTCTTCGCAAGCAAATACCGCCCTGGTTATTCCAAATTGTCAATCTCACCTTCATCTCCGCCATTCAGAACGTTTTGCTTTTGCTCTTGGGACTTCCTACTCGCACAGTGGCACTCTTCCAGCCACGTTCATCCCTTGAGACGTCCGATTACGTTCTGGCTTCTTTGGCTCTGCTCGTGCTTTTCTTGGAATTTACTGCAGACAATCAACAGTACGCATATCAGACTTACAAACATGCCTTCCTGGCCAAAGAGAAGGGCGCCACCGACGTCAAACCGTACGACGAGTCAAAGCAGTGGATTGGTGCACGTCTTTCTTGGACTCCTGATGATGCCCGCAGAGGTTTCATTACCAGAGGCCTCTGGCGCTACTCAAGGCATCCCAACTTTGCTTGCGAACAACTATTCTGGGTACGTCACTCTTGAATCTTTTCCATGTGCATAATAAAACTCATCAATGAATATACAGTGGATCATTACATTCTTTCCCCTACTTGCCTCTGGCCCTCCAAATTTACCAACCAATGCCGACTTTCCCCCTCTCCGCATCATTATCCATGCCCTCCAATTCCCAGATCTCCACCACCCACTTCTAAATGGACTGCGCACAAATCTTCTGGACGCTGGACTCATCCTTCTTCCCGGTGCTTCTCACTCGCTTCTGTTCCTTTTCTCCACGTTGTACACAGAGGCAATTACCAGCAGCAAATACCCCATCGCGTATAACGCGTATCAGAAACGAGTTGGTATGTTTCAGCCATCCATGACTGCAATCAAGGCAATCGCTCTAAAGTTTTCTGGGAAGAGGGCGCAGCAGGATGTGGATAGGCTGGTCTGGGGTGATTCTCAGGAGAGTAAGAAGGAGTGATTTATACTTTTTTTTTGGATTTACGTGCATAAGACGCACAGGATACTTGTATTTGTATGTAATTGTGTTGTCACCATGTAATCTAGTGTAATTTTCAGAATCTCTCCGGATTCGAAGCGATCAAATGCGTTCTCCACTCTGCTGGACTCTGCACTATGCTAGAGCCACGCAACGCAGATGCCTCGCCACCATCGCCACCACCCGCCCCGCCCGTATCCCTCAAACCGTCATTGAAAAAGTAGTCCAAAAGTACGCCGTAGGCCTCCCAGAGGGAAAAGGAGTCAAGGCAGGGGACTATGTCATGATTCGCCCCGAGCACGTTATGACACACGACAACACTGGACCCGTCATCACCAAGTCTGCTTGCTTCTCCTTATCTCTTCCATCATCAGCTAACTGCCATCGTAGGTTCAACTCTATAGGCGCAACACACATCCACAACCCCTCCCAGCCCGTCTTCACCCTCGACCACGACGTACAAAACAAGTCGTTCAAGAACCTATCCAAATACGCGTCCATCGAGGCCTTTGCCAGGAAAAACTCTATCGACTTTTACCCCGCCGGGCGAGGGATTGGGCATCAAGTCCTTGTAGAAGAGGGATATGCGTTCCCACACACTCTTACAGTCGCAAGCGACAGCCACAGCAACATGTACGGCGGCGTCGGGTGCGTCGGCACACCCATCGTTCGTACAGACGCTGCTGCGCTCTGGGCAACGGGAAAGACATGGTGGCAGGTCCCACGGATGGTCAAGGTCGAGTTGAGGGGGGCGTTAAAACCGGGTGTTACGGGCAAAGATGTGATTGTTGCTCTGTGTGGGTCGTTCAATGAGGATGAGGTCCTCAATGCTGCGTTGGAGTTTACGGGCGAAGGCGTTGCTGGCTTGTCCGTGGATGATCGGTTGACTATCGCGAATATGACGACGGAGTGGGGGGCCCTTGTTGGTGTATTCCCCGTCGATGACACTCTGCTTCAATGGTACGATCGCACCCTTGCGAAACTCGAATTACGGACATTCTCCTCGCCTTCTTCGTCGGCTATACCACCGCCTCCCGTGCACCCTCGAATAAACAGGCAAAGATTAGACGCTCTTAGAACGGCAAACCTCTCGTCAGACCCAGATGCCGAGTATTCCTCGCACTTGGTATTCGATCTATCCACCCTCGTGCCACACGTATCCGGCCCCAACAGCGTCAAAGTCTCCACCCCACTCCCCCTCCTCGAAGCCAACAAAATCGCCATTCAAAAGGCATATCTCGTCAGCTGCACAAACTCCCGCGTATCGGATATAGCAGCTGCAGCAACTGTGATGAGAGGCCAGAAAGTCGCATCAGGAGTCGACTTTTACATCGCTGCTGCGAGCTCAGTCGTACAGCAAGAGTCGGAGAACCTCGGTGATTGGGACGCACTGATACAAGCTGGAGCGAAACCTCTTCCTGCCGGGTGCGGACCTTGCATCGGTCTTGGAACAGGGCTGTTGGAAGAAGGGCAGACGGGTATCAGTGCTACGAATAGAAATTATAAAGGGCGTATGGGTCATCCCAAAGCACAAGCCTATCTAGCCAGCCCAGCTGTCGTAGCTGCAAGCGCTATCAACGGATACATCTCCGGCCCTGCCTCCTTGTACTCTTCACCCCCCGCACAAACGCCAACGTTCTCCATCTCCCAAACCTTTCGCTCCGCCTCTACCACCCCAACCGACCCCGAACCTCTCCTGGACGGATTCCCCGCCTTCTTCTCCGGACCCCTTCTTTTCGCGCCACAAGACAACTTGAACACTGATGGCATCTACCCCGGCAAATACACCTACCAAGACGACATCACGCTCGAGCGCCAGGCCGACGTCGTCATGGAGAACTACGATCCCGGATTCGCGGCCCTCGTCTCATCGCTGCGCACCACGCTCCTTTCCCCGTCCCCCGATGCACAGACGAAGCCCGGAGTGGTGTTGGTGGCGGGGTACAACTTTGGCACGGGCTCCTCCCGCGAACAAGCTGCGACGGCGCTGAAAGCCGCTGGGATCCCACTGGTCGTTGCCGGGTCGTTTGGTGACATATTTAAGAGGAACGCGATCAACAATGGGTTGGTGTGCCTTGAGTGTCCAGAGCTGGTGCAGGACCTTACCGAGGCCTATGCGAAGGATGGGAAGAGAGGTGCTGGTGGGAAGCAGGGGGAGTTGACTGTGGATAAGGGGCTGCATGTGGAGGTTGGGATGGTTGATGGGAGGGTTTGTGTGAGGTCGTCTGCGGAGGGGAGTGTGAAGACGTATCATGTCAAGCCGGTGGGACCTAGTGTGCAGGAACTTTGGCTTTGTGGAGGCTTGGAAGGATACATTTTGAAAGAGATTCAAGGAAAAGCACAGGTGTAACCCTTGCTCTCAAATTTGTTCTTCGTGTAAATGTATGTATAATGTGTCCAATAGAAATGTAACTCCTCCTCTTTGCAAAAAGGGGGCGTTGGGGAAATAGCTAGGGATACAGAGCACTATTATATGATATATATATAAAACGACCATAAATATACGACACAACTACTTGCGAGAATCACCAAAATCAAGAGCGGAATCCAAGCCCCTGACAATCCTTTCCAAAGCACCAGGCTTTTTCTTCTTCGACGATGACGGACCCTGGACCACCACGGGCGACGCAGCTTCACTCACAGACTTCAAGCTCGAGCCAGATTTAACTCGTCGCAGGATCTGCTTGGCAGCTGACATCGTCGTCGGACTCCTTATCTGCGGAGAAAGCGCCCCGGAAGGAGTAAGATTCTGACGAGACGACGACGTCGCAAGCGACAACTTTGGGCGCTGCAGTTTTCTTGCCAACGCGTCCTGTCTGACTTTTTCTTTCTCCATCTCTTTCGCACGCTCTTTCTCCTTGGCTCGCTCCTCCTTCTCTCGAGCCTTGTCTTGCTTCTCTTTTGCCTTTCTGGCTTTGTCGGCGTCCTTGTTAAGATCGCTCTCCCTCTTCCGTAACAGTCCTCCTTTCGAAAGTACGCTTGTTGAACGATTTATTGGTCCTCCAGCCAGAGGTCCAGTCAATCCTGCCGAGCTTACTCGTCGTGGAGTTGACGCTGGCGTGGAACTAGAGGAGGGCATACCCTCTTGCTCTCCTGTTACTAAAATTGGTATCTTTGATGATCCAGCAGGGGAGGATGAAACCATGGCCAAATGGGGGGTCTGGACGGCAATGCTGTTGAACTGGAAAGGGGAGGTTGTCTCCGATGTGGTCAACTCGGTAGTGCGTTCGTTGATCACAGATCCTTGTTCTCGTTTCCCACCAAGCATACGAAGAGGCTCACTACTCGGGAACAGACCGACGGTGTGCGTGAGGGTCGGCATGCTTGGACGGCGAGGGGGCGGTTCCTGAACCAGACGGGCATCGTTCCTAAGGCCTGCATACATGGATGCTGAGTGGTGAAGGGTAGAGTGTCCAGTATACCGGTGGTGTCCCAGGAAAGGTTGCGGTTGTGAGTGAGAATGGCCATGATGCGAGAGGCTCGAAGGAGGTGATGTTGAAGCTGAAGAAATGTCAACGGGCGAGATCCCAAAGCTAAGGGTACCACGACGATGGACGGCAAGGGATTCATTGGAAGATGGCGATGATAAGGTTGTCGTAGTCATAGGACGTGATGAGCGTTGACTTCTGAGGTGTTGCTGGTGGTGTAATTGCTGATGATGCTCATGCGATGTTGCCACGAAACCCGGAAGGGCGGTACTTGTGTAGAGAGAGGTAATGACACCACATGGCTCCATATCCCTTTTCCGTTGCCAGTATTTCCGACGCTCAGCTTCCGGGTTGATTGGTGGATCGTCTGAATCATCGCTCTCTCTTGCCTTGGATGATACTTGGGCTTCCAAAACTGCTGCTTCGTCACGTTGTGCACGGACTCGGTTTTGCCGATGAAGGTCACCCATCCATCCTCGCCATTCCACTTCACTCATTTCCTCCTCGCTATCACTGACTTGGATGATATCGTCGCTGCCATAATTAACGCTGCCTTCCTTTTTGTCGCTGTCACTACGGATTGTTTCCTCATCGTTGACATGCGATGGCCTTCGTATGGATAAGGTCGTTACTGTTGACCTGCGCGACCTAGAGTCAAAACTCTTCAAGCTCTTCTGTCTCTTCTCTGGCTTCTTATCCATTTGAAACGACGGCCGGTTACCAAAAAGGATCAAATCCAACGGACGTCCTCTTTCACCCATCCCAGCCGCTTGAGCCCGCTCCACGACTTCTAGCCTCCACTCTGGGTAAGGTAAGGGTTCGAAGGGCTTTCGACGATTTGAAGTATTACGAACACCAAAGGAGGCAAGAACGGGAGGGTGTCTTGATTTAGATTTAGTGATATGGAAGGGAGAACTCGCAAAATAATCGCCATCGTCGTCTGCATCAGACTCAAGGCAGAAAGCTCCATGTGAACTAGATGCCAACCCAGCATCCGAGGTGGCGCGTTTGCGTGTTGTGGGAGGAATGTCCTCGTCGACTTCCTTTTGGGACGCGAGCGTGGTTGAAGAGCAGAACGGAGGATGGCCTCCCAGGGGACGGCCAGGACTGGCAGCCGAGGTTGGTTTTTCGAATGACAGACCAGGGACAGAAGAGATGAAGGAGGAAGAGGAGGGAACACTCAAATGGCGATGAAATATACGAAGGATGCTCGTATAGGCTAAGGTTGAAAAGCCGTCTGTAAACAGAGATTATAGATTCAAAACAGAAAATACCGACCTTGTTCATTGCCCAGATCCAGGATGATCCATTCTCCATGCTCGTCGTCCTTCCGGCGTTCATAGTTGTGCGCCCTATCTCTCTCTTTCCCTTTCTCTAGTTTTGCCCGACTAGATTGTTCCTCCTTTGGCTGTAGTTGATCTCCACCTTCTCCCTCCTGCTCGGTTGGGTTTGGTAGGGGTCCTGATTTCTCCCCTCTCTCTTCCCCGTGCAAATCCACCTTCCCAACGCGATCATAACGATACCCGTAACGATAGCTAGGTTTGTCTTTCCCAGTAGTCCCCAGCCCTAAGCTAAGATCTGACTCGCTGCCTGAGCAAGTACTGTGAGCAAACACAGGAGATGACAATGCTGAAGACTCGGCCATGTCTAAACCTCCCTGTGCATCTGGCTTAAGACTTCCACTAAGTACTTCTGAACCTGGTATGGTGATAGGAGGGAGTGAAGTTCCACGATTGAGCGGAGATGGACAATTATTTTCCGAGTCTCCAGCAGGTTCATTGTCTGAGCTAGCTTGAGAGGAACCCATCGCTCGGTCTTCTTCCTCGACATTTGCTTCCAAGCGATTAACATCATATTGAGGTTGATGCTTGGTGATGTCCAAAGCCATGTCCCCCTCCACAGCATCGGAGTTGCCTCCATCACTGTGGGCAGGTTCAACAACAGACGCGGCAAAATTAGTTGGAAGACCTTGTCCTCTGTCACTTGGCTTCCGCGCCTGTCCTGTATTAGTTCCAAGTGAAAAACTTTGGTCCCTTCCCTTGTCCCTCTCTTGTTCTTCCCTCTCCGTCTTGCTTGATCGCCAGCTCAAACCAATTTCATCCTCTTCCTTCCTTGCCTTGTCTTTCTTTTCTCTTGGCGAGCCGAAGAAGCCACTCACAAGCCCGCTTTTGCCATTAGGGTGAGCACCCGATCCCGCATTGAAATTCGCAGTGGAAGTAGCGGCCGATGAACTGAAACCAAGACCGAGAGCAGGATGGCTTGATTTACGCGCGTATTGACTACGAAGCTCGTCGAACAAGCCTAGTTCAACATCCTTGTGCTTGGATTTGGCTTTAACTTTTTCCGCTTCTCGCCTCTTTTCTCGCTGTTTCTCCTTCTCTCTGTCTCGCACATCTTTCCTACCGGGTTGGACTGAACCTCCCTTCTCTCCGCCCAGTCCTCCAGCCGCAATGGCCACCATCGCAACTGTGGGTCCCCCACCCGTGCTTCCCCCAACACCCCCTGCAAGCATCGCCAGACTAGGGCCAGTGCTTGTATATTGCTTTCCTTCGGTCTCCTTCTCTTTCCTGGGGGAAGGTTTGTGACTGACCTTGCTAGATCCTTTTACGGTACGAAACCTAGCACAAACAACCCTCAATCCCGCGCTTTCCGCCTCTTCGCGAGAAAAAGGGATATAGCTCCTGTCGAACCTCTTATCAGGCCCACCTCGAACCCTCGAAATATTACTTTCCCCATGGGGAGACGATGAAGATTCCGCAGGAAACATTCCACTCCATGGATCCCCATGTCCGTTGGCAATAGAATTGCCGCGCCGGTGAAAGCGAGCGTCTTCCCGTGGCGAGGATGGTGGAGGAGGTGCAAATGAAAATGGTTTTGAACCACTTTCACCGTTTTTCCGTGCCGAAACGCCCAGATCATCCCACTTTGCTGGCTTATCATGAGGACGGAGACCTTCCTTGCGACCTTCGCGATCCGCGTTAACTGTACTTGAAGGTCGCACATATTTATTGTGAGTGTGTCCATGGCTTTTCGACGATGGGTGGGTCCGAGCTGAGCGCGCAAGGTGCTCGGCTCCACGTAGCTGAGTGAGGGAAGAGAGTGGCATGCGGTGGCTGGGTGTTGGGTCCTACGATGTGAGTGTAAAATCAGCGTCATTTAAACAGATGTTCAAAAGGCAGAAAATAAAATCAAGCATTGAATGAAAACCTATGTGAAACTGAAGCCCACCTGAGGATCTCTGGAAAGGGTCACAATTCCATCCCTGATGACGACCCAGCGCTCCCTCCACTCTAATCTTGTCTTGCGCCTCTTTCTCACATCGCCAACCTCCTTATGATTTCTCTCCCCCGTCACGCTCCCTATCTCAACAGTCCCAGCGACTGTCATCGAGCCCAGCATACTAGCAGAGTACGTCCCATGCTTATTGTATGAGTGAAATGCCCCAGAAGGGTAATCAAATTCATCTTTGTAGACCACACGAAGGGCACGAACCCAACCTTCCCAGTAAGGTTGGATATATTTCAAGGAAACGAGACGGGGCAAGGGAATTAAAATCCGTG
Organism: Laccaria amethystina LaAM-08-1; assembly: GCA_000827195.1. Taxonomy (NCBI): domain Eukaryota; kingdom Fungi; phylum Basidiomycota; class Agaricomycetes; order Agaricales; family Hydnangiaceae; genus Laccaria; species Laccaria amethystina. The sequence goes on along the minus strand of KN838536.1, from coordinate 191,858 downwards.
TTTGGCTTTGTTGAAGGGATTTAAAAGACGTTGGAGGGGGGGAAAGTATTAATGCATTTTCGAAGCATTCTTTAAAACAGGCTTGAGCAGAAGTTGCAACAGAGGGATGCAACTCGAGGAATTCGTGTGGTGCAAGCTCGTACCACGATATTTGGAAGTCGTCTTCAAGGATTTGTCCGGTCGTAAATCGTAACAACGTATAGTTCTCGTGGGTTGTGCTGTTTAAGCCCAATGGTGACGGTGGTTTGTTGGGGGACGCGGAAGAGACTCCCCTACGCTCCCTGTCCAATGCTCCAAGAGAGGATATACTTCCTGAGTTTTCAACGTGGCCAAACCGTCGTGGGTTTGCTGATGAGATCGGGGTCCCAATCGCTATCGTCGATGAACCCAATTTAACCAGCCCACCACCGCCTTCATGGCTCCCCTCATCGTCAAAGAGATCGTCATCGTCACCATCCCACTCATCGTCCTCTTCGTATCCCTCCCCGCCATCTTCCCCACCAGGCTCAGCAATTGAGTTCGCCTTTACAGATCCCTTTGGGAGGCTTGTCGAAGCAAACTGGATGGGGCTGATAGGTCGGAAGCGAGGATCAGGCGCAAATGTAATTGGAGAAGATGGCCGTCCCCCTTCTCCACCGTTGTCTGTAACATCAAGAGGCGCGGACTTGGCAGGAAGAATAGGTGGAATAAACGGTAATCCGACGCATTTAGCCAGCAAGTACCGCTTGACGTCTTTGACTTTCCACTCAGGGTCAAGATGAGCAATGAGCCATTGGTCGCGTTGGACTATGAATGATTAATGATAAAACTGGGGATGAGGAGGAAGGCGGCTCACTGAACCGACATGCGAGAGGCAACAACTTTCGACAGAGTGGTGATGACGACCCCTCCATAAAAACGTTTCGGTAGTTCCTTGTATCTTCCTGCGAGTAGCAGATTCTCCTAGCGAAGAGCGCCGTCCGTCATAAAGGAAGTCGTCGTTGCTCAGATGGAGAACTACAATGTATAAGTACAAGCAACTTCGAATTCCGCGCGGGGTTTGCCATCCAATATTGAAACCTTCACACTCAGCCTGGCTCCAGCTCAACATCCGTGAAGGCCACAAAACAGCCTCTTCCTTGTGCTGAATTTAATAGGTAGAAATGTGCACGCGAAGTGAGTACCGCAACATCACCCTTGTTGTCGAAATAGCCCAATTGGCTGGGCAGTAAGTTCGTGTAGTCTAAGTACTCCTCATGGGTCTGGCGGTGTCACATGTAATGGGTACCAATCTACCCCATAGTTGGTTCCAAGGTGAAGAAGACGGCTTGGCGAGCAACTGCATGTTCCGACGTCATCTTCGCGCAGAGAGTATGCGAGGCATTACCCTTCAGGACCCCATCCGGTAGGGCTAAAAAGAGATGGAATGGACTTCGGTCGACGTTTCTCTCCGAACCTTTGTGCCCCAGGTTGTTGACTGTCGATTACGATTGACTTTGCGTTTCTTTTGCAACTTTCATTTTCATAAGACAAGGAATTTCGCAGTTGATTCTAAGCTGCTTCTGCCGTTCTATCTTGCCTCCTTTGCTTATGACTACCTCATATCAGCCCTTGGGATAAAACACGACGCAGGTTTATGAAGGAGAAATTACAGACAGCAAGTGTATTCAGTGTTGTGTTCTTGAGCATACAAAGTGGAAATGCAGCCATACGTTGCAAAGCACAAAGAAAGTAAAAAATAAATTTGCCTACTGGATATATCCCCTATCTTCAATCAAAGTTTCTTCTTGAATTTGGAAGCGTGTTGGATTGCCCCCTCAATGTCTGACGCTGATTCTGTGGCACCTTCCTTCTCGAGCTGACGCTTCTTGGTTAGTGAATTATGTGCCCGTCTAAGAACTGCAACGTCATCCTGAATAGCTTTGACATTGTAGGAGTAATATGGAAGATTGGCTTTGCCATCTGGTGGGTTTCGAAAGACATGGTGATGTAATATCTCAATTGTCTTTGGACATTGGGAATTAGGTGGTAGGATCTATATTGTAGGCATGATAAGATACTATACACGACAAAGAAAAAACCAGATAAACCTTGAATACATGGGTTGCATGGGCTATGTACTTGATGTAGACCTCATCGGTAAGATGTCGAAATGAGTGGAATTGAGATGGGTCATTTCCATGATCTTTCCTCACCAACACCGAGGGAACCTGGCCATCCTCCAAGGAATCAAGAATTTCAATATCCAACTCCCAAAAAGTCCATGTCAGTTCTTCAACTGGTCCGTCCTTCCCAGTGTACTTGATATCAATTCCATTGGCAAGCTGAACACCGCCATCTGACAAAGTAATCCATCGTCCACAGTCCTCAGCAAGCTTCTTCTCTGCCCCTGAGTGTGCAACTTCCCAGACGACAGTGGGAACACCAGCAAGTTTGGAACTAGGATGGGCCTGGATGAAAGACCTATGTATCGAGAACATAAAAATCTGGGGATTTTGCACCGTTGTCTGCCATGGGGATGTCGGTGGAGCCGTATGGGACAATAGGAAGTGTCAGGCCAACAAAGTGAGATGGGTTGCATCCCAAGTTGAATAGGAGTGGACAGATTTCATGTGCGGCCGAAGGGTATCGGAGAATGAGCTTATTGGGAACGTAGTCGATGCTGCGAGGGCAGCTCGAATAAAGACTGCCAAATCCGCATTGAGATTACTGTGCGTACCGTAGCCTTTCAAATCCAGGTATTTCATTTTGTGCCACCCTTGCCTGCAGGTTGCGGAAAAGCTCAGGTGTCACGCCAGGTATGGCCAATGACCCCTGCTGTTTCCCTCAAAAATGGGTGAATACAGTCCAGAACTTTGTTGATATCGGATGAAACATCATTTGGGGGTTTTGGATCACTTGTGGCTAGGCCTCCCAGTCGATCAGACGCGTATGCTACCATTGAGAACCAGAGGCGAAACGTTGAGGACGTGGGAAAATGTTTAACATCCCATATTTCGTATGCAAAGCAGAAGACATAGATGTGTTTCTACGGTGCTAACATTTCAAAGAGCCGCGTTCCAAATGCTTCTTCCTTTGACAGTCGAAAGAGGAATCTTCTCAGTAGCGACCAACACAGGATCAGGTGCGAACTTCTCGCTCAAGACGGCCAATTTAGACCGATACTCATCCACGCCGATGTACGCTCCGCACATACGGCGTCGACCATCGAATGCTGAACGACCATGGAGAACACGGTGGTTATCCAAAACTGTGCAGAGTTATGAGTATTTTGTTGTACTTCGAATTGTGAGCAGAACGCTAACCGACTGCTGTGCCAGGTTGCAACTGGACCCAATATTGAGAGTCCGGACTTGTTAAAGACTTGTTCCATGTCCTGATAGCATCATACCTAGGGTGTACTGGCATCAGTTATGGCTCAAAGGGTGGAGAAAGAACGAAGACTACCATTTCTCGACAAGATCTGAGGTCAAATGATTCATCACACTCCTGTCGTCGTTATTCCAGCGAACTTGCGTGAGCTCGCCCGTGAACGCGTCGTGTCCTAAGACAGGATAGCCCAATGGCGGACTGGGCCGATACAATGCGGAAGGTTCACCAGCTGCATGAGCTGGGATGGGTATGCGTGACAGGAGATCATAAGCTTCTGGATGGAGTTCCTTCATAATGGTTGCGACATAAAACCCGTCAACGAGTAACGAGGCACCCCCAGTACCTCCCGTATGAGAAAGAAGGTGTAAAAGTTGTAAACCACATGGGTCCGTCTGATAGAAATAAACTGAGTATCGATGAATAACCATGCAAGCTACGTACAAAGTAGGTGTTGTCCGTATGTGCGCCAAGTGCCAGTGTTGTATAAGCCGTGTCGCCTTTGGCAAGGTCGGAAGTAAACTCCCAAAAACGACCATCTGTTTTGAGTGTCAGACTCGTCAACGACGTCGAAAGGATTGTCTCATACACTGTGTTTCTCGAATAAAGCCGATCCGCTCTGACAGCGCCTCTGTAGCTTCTAGGGTTTCGGGCACCCCACTCACAAACGAAAATCCAAATCGGTCCTTGTCGTTATTATTAATAAAAAGGAAGGCAGGTAATGCTGGTAACATACGACGTTTGAGAGCCACTTAAATAGTCCTTGATCGTCTTTTGCCATTACTTCTTCGTACGCAATTGTTGGGGGTGACTTTTGAATTTTGGAACCCCACAGTACTTTTCTGGCATACTTTAGCCTTCGCTAGATGTAACAAATGGTTGACATTCTTACTCTTGCGAAGCATCTTTGCCACCAAGCGAAGGATCGTATGAATGTTGTTGAAGCCAGGACCAGGGATACAGGGACACATGCGGGTCTTGCGAAGGCCCTAATTGTGCATGTTAAACTTGAGATAAAAAGATAAAACCACGAGGAACGTACAGGTTACTTCGAGTCCCTCAGCCTTGGCCTCGATATGTAAGGGGGCAATGTCAGTTGGTATCTAAATGCGTCGATTAGGGAGGTAATCAGAGAGATAAAAACCCATACTTCAAAGGTATCGAGCAACCGCTGCTTCGTTACTGGATGGAAACATTTCGGACATCGGCAGTGGTCTCTCAGCCAGATATTGTGACTGTAAATAGACGTGTAGGAAAATCTAAAGGAGTTCGTATGATACTTACAACCGAGACCAAGTGCGCGTATCCCATCCTATAGCGACCTTCCCAGCATCGGCGCTAATGATGGGTAGATCATGATCATCGCTTGTGACAACGGCAAGGCGTTGGGGTGGGCCCGAATGAGTCCTCGGCGCCACAGTCGTTTCCAAAGAGGCAGTTGAACGGGTACGTGTATTTTGAAGAGAGCCATTCCACGACAAGGACGTAATCTTCCATTAATGCGCAATCAAACAAAGACTCAGAGAGATTATAGGTCACGACGCACAGGTATGCTCCTCGACGTGTTAGCAACCACCGGCCTTTGATTAACAAGACCACCATGGGATCGCCTGGACAATGTAGAGAAAAACGAAGACCTCCACATTACTTAGAGTCTAACGGGATGGTAATTGATGGAGTGGGAAGGCAGAGTCCCTCCACGAATTCCAAATTTGACATTACGGGTTTTTGGTCGCAAACCTCGAGAGAGTCGATGATACTGAGAAGACAAGGCAGGCGGCTTGACGAAGCTCGACGCCCCGTTACATATACCTAAACTTTGGACTGATCTCCACCCGATTGCCCAGTGTAGTTCTCCAGAGTACAGTGATCTTGTCAAGGGTGGTTGTACAGTATGTAGAAATTAGGATACTCTGACAGGTTTTTATGCGTCGTCTCCTGTACCGAAATTTGCTTCAATATTGAAGCGAAGTATCATTGACTATTCATTCAAGGTGTCGGCAATCGATCGGCGGATATCGGCCGAAGCTGTGACTCGAAAGTTACCCAACTTTTCCCCACTCAAAATTTGTCCAACCACCACCATGGCTTCCCTTGCTCGCTCAGCCTCGCAATCTTTTCGCGCCTCTGCTCGTTGTGCGCCTCGCTCTCTGGTCAAGTCTGCCGTGCGTCCCACACAGGCTGCGTCTTACTCCCTTTTTGCTCGGGCAGCTGCAGCCAAGGTTGAACAAACCTCAACCGTCCGGGTTCGTCAGATGTAAAATTCTAATTCTCGCTGATATATCTCTAACGCGTTGTATAGGGTGTACGTGGTATTAAGACTCTCGACTTTGCTGGCACCAAGGAGGTCGTCTATGAGCGTAGCGACTGGCCCCTAGCTAAACTTCAGGACTACTTTAAGAACGACACTCTTGCCCTCATTGGGTATGGCTCGCAAGGTCATGGTCAAGGTTTGAACGCTCGTGATAACGGTCTCAACGTCATTGTTGGTGTTCGCAAGGACGGCGAGAGCTGGAGACAGGCGTTGGAGGATGGCTGGGAAAGTTTTTCTCTAGTATCGGAAGCAATTTGTTAGACTTACATCCTGTGCAGGTACCTGGAGAAACTCTCTTCCCCATCGAGGAGGCTATTAACAAGGGTACCATTATCATGAACCTTCTGTCAGACGCTGCCCAGTCGCAAACATGGCCTCAGCTGGCACCTCTCATCACCAAGGGTAAAACTCTTTATTTTTCGCACGGTTTCTCCGTTGTCTACAAGGACGACACACATGTTATCCCTCCCAAAGATGTGGACGTTATCCTCGTAGCCCCCAAGGGTTCTGGCCGCACCGTCCGAACCCTTTTCAAGGAAGGTCGTGGCATCAACTCTAGCATTGCCGTGTGGCAGGATGTCACTGGCAAAGCGAAAGAGAAAGCCATCGCCCTTGGTGTTGGTATTGGCTCTGGCTACATGTATGAAACCACCTTTGAGAAAGAGGTTTACTCTGACCTTTACGGCGAACGTGGAGTTGTAAGCAGTCTTTTTTCTTCGGAACCATTATAAAGTTTGACGTAGTTTTTTTCTAGCTTATGGGAGGCATTCGTACGTTCGCGAGATTGGTGTGACCCTAATGTGACTAATATTTTCTTCACAGAGGGTCTCTTCTTGGCACAGTACCAGGTCTTACGCAAGAACGGCCACTCGCCATCAGAAGCCTTCAACGAGACTGTCGAGGAGGCAACACAGTCTCTTTACCCTTTGATTGGCCAGAAAGGGTACGTTTGGATTTTCTTTGCAACTAAATGTAAACTGAAGCTTTCGATTCCAGCATGGATTACATGTATAACGCCTGCTCGACCACCGCCCGCCGTGGAGCCCTTGATTGGGCTCCCATCTTTGAAAAGGCCAACGTCCCCGTCTTTGAAGCTCTCTACGAGAGCGTACGAAATGGAACTGAGACTCGCAAATCGTTGGAGTTCAATGGGCGCTCCACATACCGTGAAGATCTGGCCAAGGAGCTCGCTGTTATCGACAATCAAGAAATCTGGCGTGCGGGTGGGTTTCTTGTCGCTTACACCCTAATGGTTCATGGCTAAGGCTATAATTTATAGGCAAGACTGTGCGGTCATTGCGTCCCGATTACAAGCCGGAGTCAGAGTAAGGAGTGCTTTGTGTAACGATGGGAAGGGAGGACGAAAAGTACCTTGGGTACACTTATCTCATGACCATATTTTTGTAATTTATATTGATACCAATCATTTCGGACATGAGTCAGTGATCAGAATATTGCATCATGTCTTTTATCAACTCCTACAAGCCACCCGTGCTGCAGAGGGTCACCAGCACGCTGTTCGACGGGCCTTACGACCTCAACAGCAATATTCCTATCCCACCCTCGCTGGAAACAAAGCGAGTCAAACTCGTACCATTCCTGCCTGCCATCCATGCAGAAGTATTCTTCGCAGCGTATAGCGCAGCACCGGAGCTAGAACGTTATCTGCCTGCTGCATGGCCAGACTTTCCCTCTCTTCTCACGTTCCTCGAAGAATACCGTACCAAACCTGACGCCATTTTTTTCGCCATCCTCGACAAGACCAAAGATCCAAGCCTCGAGAAGAGTATGGCAGGCATCATCGGTTTCATACACTGCTCACCACAGAATCTGGCCCTCGAAATTGCGCCCGTAATTATTCTGCCGGCATTCCAGAGAACATTCGTGTCATCGAATGCAATTGGTTTGATGATGAAATACTCGCTGGACCTGCCAGAGGATGGGGGTATAGGGTTCAGACGCGTTGTGTGGTCGGCGAACCCAGGTAACTTGGCGAGCGTTAAAGCGGCTGAGAGAATGGGCTTTACGCACGAGGGGGTGAAGCGTTGGTCTTGGGTCCTTCCTTTGGGGAAGGACGGGGGCAAAGCACCTGTGGACGGAAAGAGGGGTCAAGGTCAAGGAAGAGACAGCGTAGTGTTTGCCATGTGTTGGGATGATTGGGAAGGGGGAGGAAGAGAGCATGTGACCAAAGTGATTGATAGGGTATAAAATTGTTGATAACTGCGAGGATGTGGCAATGAATATCCACCAAAAGATTGGCGAGTACAAACGCACTGTAGACTCAGATCAATGCATGGGATACCCATCCCCCACCATTCCCCTTGTAACCCTCCGTCCCATACCAGGGGAGACATGCATGGGCATGCCTGGCATACTCCCACCTCCCATACCCATTCCACCCATTGGGTGACCGCCGCCCATCGGATGATCCATCATATGCATACCACCCATAGAACCCATCCGCACGGGCGTGGAAGGAGCTTCGCCACCAAAGTACTGTCCGGGAGGATTGAAAGGTGCACCACCAGACGATGGATAAGGCCCCGGCCCCCCTCTCACGTTCATAGCTGGCGAGCTAGGATATGAGTAATTCGCTGGAGGTGCGTGATGTCTGTGTGGGGACGACTCGTGTCCACCATGGCCCATATGGCCATGCATGCTCGACATATGAAAGTCTCTATCCCGATGCGGGGTTCGGTTGGAGAGGGTTGGTTGTTGGTTTTGGTGCACTTGCTCCTCCGGATTTTCATCTTCTGTCACCTTTTTTACAGCTTCTTGAAGAGGAGTAGAATCATAATACAAGTCGGAATATTTATCAACTAAAAACCTGGCAGATGGTCATTGAAGAAGTCTGCAGCAATAAATTTGTTACTCACTGCTGTGTACCGACATCCCACTGTGGACCACGTTCAGCACGAGCGGTCATTAGAAGAGAGTTCCATTCTGACGCGCTTTCCTGCATTGGCACATCAACCCTGGGCATCCTCAAGTTGGAATAACATACGCACAATGGCTTGGGCCAAGTCAGGGTTTGGTTGGGAGGTTTCAGCACGAATTCCTTTCGCTTGGGCAATACTTTTAATCTCTGCAGTTAATTTTACGCCTATCCTTTGAGCGTTATGACGGGGAACTTTCACTTTGATGCTTTTGGTTGGTTTGCTGGGCGCCATGGTAGTTCAAGTTAAAGAGAATGATTTGTTTGCACGTGGCTTGCTTTCAACTCTCTCAACATTGACCCGACGCGCTACCCATCTACTCACAACTTCTTGCTCTCTTATCGTGCTATCTATTTGGTTACGCTTACGCGCAAGTTCGCACATAACGGGGGCTACTTATTCAAGCCTCACTTGTTGATTATAGCTGAATGTCCCGTCGCGGCGGTTCAATCCTCAATGGAGCTCCTTCACTAGAAACTTCTAATCAAGCCCAAATTGACGATCTGGTGCAAAGAAACCGCACCATCGAGCATACGAACAAACGACTTTCCGAACAACTTACTCGCGAAATGTCCCGTTCAAAAGAGGCCCTGGAAACAATGCGTCAGGAATGGGTTGATAAACGCCAAGAATGGCACCAAGCATCTACCGATCTACTCACGTTATGCCGCATCGACCAGAAGCGTGTTGAAGTGGAACTGGAGAGGGAGAGGTCGAACGCTCTGCAAGAAATGAAGTTCACCCGAGATGAGAAGTTGTTGAGGCTTCAGAGGGATTTCAGAATCAAGCTCTTTCAGATGAGAGAAGAGGAATTAGAGAGAAAGATAGAAGAGATTGAGGCGGAGAAACAAAGGAACAAAGGCAGTAGTGACTTGATTGTTCGGAAATTGGAAGCGAAGTGCGCAGAGTCATTAATCCAGCTCAAGGAGGAAAAGGAAGAACGGGCTGTAGCTGAGCGCGAGAGGGATGAAATCGAGGTGCGTTCACCCTTCTTATATCAATGTATCTAGTGCAGATGTCTTCACAGAGAGAGCTCACTAAACTGCGTGAAACACATGCTATCCTTCAGGGATCGGCGGAGTCGATGAAATCAAAGCTCGAACGCGTGAAACTTCAATTCGAGGGCTCTCAAACAAAAAATACAGAGATTCAACGTGCAAATGACGACCTGAAACGAGCTAATGCCGATCTCATCCGCCAATTAGAGAAATGGCAAAATCTCGAGACAAAGGAAGGTGAAGAAGCGGACTCTGAACGAAAGAAACGATTGGCTCTGGAACTCGAAGTCAAAGGACTCAAGGAGGACCTGGCCAAGAATGGTGAGCAGAAAGAGAAACTGGAAGCTGATCTCCTGAAAGAGAAACGCCGCGTGGAAAGGATGAAGGGTACTGTGCGGGAGTGGCAGGTCAGCCTCTCACTTTTCGTAGATGGGCCCTGCTATTGTCCTGAACTTAGGCTATGTTATAGGCGGAGGCTAAATCTCATGAAGAGGATTCGGCCCAGTTGAAAAAGCAGCTATCAAATGCCCAGAAACAACACCACAAATTGAAAAACGACCTCGAGGTGGAACGAGTCAGGGTTTTATCCCACTTAACCGAAGTACGTGTAGTAGCAGTAACGGCACGGGCCATTGATTGACAACTAATCCAACTTAGGAAATTGAAGAACAGCTTGAAGTGGAGGAGGTCAGCGATTTGGTCGAAAACCCGTCCTCTCCTCCAAGTTCACCCGCCAAACCCGCTTCCAAACAAGGTCTGCGTCCGCAGGCCGCCCCTCGCAGCAAACGGGGTGAGGTCCTTGAAAGTAAGACAGAAGCAGGCCCGTCGCGCACCACTGTCCGTCAAGAAAAAATGAAGAAAGCCACAGATGCAGAGACTGATGTCGAAGAAATGGCAAAAAGAAAGCCCCGGAAGATCGCAGCACAAGATAGTGATGTCGAAATCATTGATGCGAAGAAAAAAGGTAAAGGTAAAGCGAAAGCGATAGACGCTGAGGACGAAGAAACAGAGGCGGTACTCCCACCCAAAAACAAACGGAAACGTGCCACCCGTCAAAGCCATGATGATGACGATGTCAAGATTGTTGGTGAGAGACGGGCGCCCACAAAGAAAGGCAAGCCGGAGAGCAAGAGAAAGGAAGCATCTGCCAAACCTCCTTCTACCAAGGCGAAAGCAGAGAGCCGGGCCAGAAGCATTCAGCCTTCTGGGGATGAAGAAGATGAGAGCGCGGAAGGGCCTGCTCGGAAGAAAAAGCGAAAAATCAACATATTTCCCGCCACAGCTGGGGTGTTCAATTTTTCGAATGTACGTTACTGCACGGCTTTCATGGGATCCGTCGTAATCTTATATTTCTTGTTCTGTGGCAGGCTAAGGGTGGCGGTCTGGATATTCCAAGTGAACTGTCGCCCGTCAAGGAGTCCGAACCCGTCCCAAACCGTAGTATCACCAGTAGCTTCATGAACTCAGTTATAAGCCGCAATTGGGGCGGAAAATCATAGATTTCGACTCATCTCACATACTTATCGAGTAACGAGAAATTAAGACTGAATCTCAAGTGCTTCGGCCAAGGTTTAAACATAAAGAGAATTCGAGCGGTGTGTTGTATTTATCATGATGAACGAAGATACATTTGAGGAACTGTCGCCGTCATCATGAAACTCCTCTCTACGTAGAATATCTGTGATTGGAGCGATTAAGGAGGCTGTATAGTCTGTCCACCACATCATTTAAAGTGCGCCTCGTCCGTATTTCCTTGTGAAGCAAAACGCCAACATGAAACGAGGGAGCGCTGTGGTGGTACAACTTTATGGGCATTATTTGAAAATTGCTGCTTTATATTCAGCGCCGGCAAGTACCATTCCCACGGCATTCAGCAGCATTTGCTTGGCAAAGTTGGCATTCGCTGTCAACAGTAGCCGTTCAAAACGTGCGCGTGAAGTGGGAGCATGTTATTTATATAATTTCTACTACTCTCTCCCTTTTCCTATTTGATAAACGTCCACCATGTTTTCCATGTTGAAAGCTTGGTTTTCAAATGTTTTCGGGGAACCACCGGTTCCCGCCTTGAACAAGATGCGGCTAGGGCCTGAGGGCGCGACGCAAAATCCACTCATGGTATTCTATTGCTCTCTATCTCTCGTCGGTCCAAGTCAATATACGTCCAGATCCAATTCTTCACTTGGGACGCCTTGCACGACAACCTGAGCTGGTGGAAACACGTCGAGGCCGAAATTCCACGCCTTTCCGAGCTCGGCGTCACTCAAATTTGGCTCCCTCCTCCGAACAAGGCTGCCGAGCCCGTATGTCCTAAGTGTTATTTATATACGACAACGTTAATTCCGCTATAGCATGGACGCGGCTACGACGCGTATGACTTGGTGAGACCCGTCCTGTATTGCCTACGGTGCTGAAATTCTGGCAGTGGGATTTAGGTGAATTCAACCAGAGAGGGGCAGTGAAAACTCGGTGGGGAACGCGAGAGGATTTGCTTAGTGCTTGCAAAACCGCGAGGGAGCATGGAATAGACATCCTCATAGATGCTGTCCTTAATGTGCGTTACACTATTGACAAATCTTTCGTTCTCACATACCTTTGAACTCCCAAAGCATAAACTCGGCGCTGACGCGGTCGAAACCTTCTCCGCTATTCCAGTCCAGTCGGAGAATCGACTGAAAGATGCAGGACCTGCGAGAGAGATACAGGTGACCCCTTCCATCGCACAAGCACTCGTAAATAACTCAAAAATGAAAAGGGTTGGACAGACTTTCACTTTCCAGGAAGGGCAGAAAAGGTGTGTTTCTTTTAGATTTCGCGACCCTGCCTATATATATGTGTTGGTCAGTATAGCGCTTTTCGTTGGACACAGGCTCACTTTACTGGTAACTTCTCCTGTTTTCTCTTTCTTCTGAACGGCAACATGTTAAATCTTACTTAGGAGTAGACTGGGATGATCGGGGCAAAGCCAATGGAATATTCCGTCTCGTTGGTCCTGGCCATAAAGGCTGGTCGCGTCACGTTGACAGCGAACTTGGGAACTACGATTTTTTATTGGGAATTGATGTGTGTGGAGTTTCCTGATGATGAACTTCACCTTGCTGAAGCCACCACAGATTGACCACCGTCACCCCGCCGTCCGAGAGGATCTTCTTAGTTGGGGTAAATGGATCTTGGAGGTCTGCGAAGTCATTCTCCGCGGTATAACCAATCTAAGTTGGATATTAGACTACGGGCGCATCGGGTTTCCGCCTTGACGCCATTAAGCACATAGACAAGAAATTTCTGCTTCACTGGGTCAGTCTGGACATTCATTCTAACCTTCAAACACCTGACATGGTTTTAGATTCAGTCAACACGAGCAAGCTGCGGAAATCCCAGAATGTTCGCTGTTTGTGCGTTCAACATATCCACTTTTGGTCATGCACAGGAAGCACTGAACCCTTCATAGCCGAATACTGGTCTGGAAAGTGGGTTCTGCCAATGCCAGTTCATGATAGTCTGTTCATTTCATAAAGTCTCAAGTTGATCTTGCCGTATATCAAGGCGTTCAAGGGAGAGGTAAATGCTACTCGTCATGAATATGCAGACAACTCAAGTGTAGTCGCAGACGGCGTTCTTTGATGTGCCATTACACATGAATTTCAACCAGGCTAGCAGACAAAGAGCCCGTTACGACCTGCGAAACCTTCTGAGAGGTACTATCGTCCAAGTCAAGCCTGGCGACGCAGTGACTTTTGTGGATAACCACGAGTGAGCAGCATTTAATTGTTCCAAACATCAGCTCAAATATTGTTCTTCTAGTACCGTAAGCAGACATATGTGACTCTGTGTCGTGTCTTCTGACTGAAAATCTTTTAGGTTGAGGGAAAGAGTTTGGAAAGCTGGGTATATCTTCCGACTCGGACCTATCTTTCCTGTATGTCTCAACGCATATACAGGTCGAAAGCCATTTTAAGGTGCAAGCATACTCAATCATCCTCCTCCGTGGTTCCGGATACCCGTACGTCCGACGGCTCCTCCCTAACCCCAGTATTGATTTCCCTGGTTCCATAGATGTGTCTTCTATGGAGACCTATACCCGAACAAAGAATGTTACAACGAAGAGGTTGCGCGGAATGTCAAGTTGTTGATGGACGCTCGGAAAATGTTCGCTTACGGAGATACGGAAGACTATTCTAGTGACAGGAACTGCATCGGCTTTGTCCGAAGGGGAACTGCCACGCACCCTGGATGTGCTGTGATACTAAGCAATAAGCAAGAAGGGCTAGTCTCTTCCTAACCAATTTCCATCCCAGGGAAACTAAATATTTTGGGATAGGTCAAGATCTTATGTCCACGAGCTTCGCATGAATGTTGGTAAAGTAAGTCATAACTACACCTGCACCATCTTGTTCAGTTGGCCGAACCCACTCCAGGAAAATGGAGGTTCAACTTATCGAAGCTTCATGACGCAACATGGCCGAGTCGAGATAGATGCAGAAGGTTGGGGAACATTTTCGTGTTTCGCGAATCATGTCCAGGTCTGGGTCAAGTTGGAGCGAGAGGCATAATTTGAACACTTCGTTTCGTATACCAAAGTGCCATATAGCATAGGGTAGACCCGGTTTCGATGTTCTTCAGACATTACACACCAGCACTGTCGAGCTTTATACCACCATTTTTTCAGCGCCTGGGCTGGCTCCACGCCAGCCGGTATACAGATCTCGTATCTTCAGATTCTCGCCATATTCGTCCCGAACTCCACGACGTTGCGATCCCTTCTTGAGCTCTGGAAGTACCACGACTCTGCTCATTTCCATAGCCGCTGCCTCCTCACCCAGCACCACCAAATTCTGCCGATGAAGTTCACCGTCAAAGAGTGCCGCAGTTTCTTCTAACGTCCGACCTGTATGACAAATATTTCTTGAGGCGGAGAGGCAGCAGCCAACAGAGAAGGGTCTACCTTTGGTTTCCACAATAAAAATTGCGACGAAGGCAAGCTCGACTATAAGCCAGGCACAATACACAATGTAGTATTGCCAGCCGATGGCAGCGAGCGCCCAAGGATTCACGAATTGGTTGAACGCTACAGTCAGCATTAACGTTATATTCTGATTGAAAGTGAGCGAACTATTATACCCATTCAGAATAGAAAAATGCGCACCATGATAGCGAAACCCTTCGCTCTGACCCTATATGGTAAGATTTCGAGGGTATATGCGACGACCATTGGAGTATAGGCGATATCGTAGAAGAAATAGAAAATGAAAATTAGGGGTATCGTTGCTTGACCAAGGAATCAACACATCAACATAGACAAGGACGAAGAAATTCTACCTATTCCAGCCGCAGGGGTATGGAGTGTGTTGTAGAGTGCTGTTGAGATTGTCCAAGCGGAAAAACCTAAAAGTTGGGATTGTCAAAAAATTGCAAAAGATGATTGAGGCGAGGTACGGACTGATGAGCATTCCACTGTTCGAAACGATAAAAAGTGTTCTCCGCCCTGCCCAGTCGACCAACATAGAAGCTGAGAGCGCTACCAAGAAGTTAAAAATCTGGACGATAATAGGTAAGTTGACAAATGTGCACAATCTTCATAGATTCAGACCTGAAGGTTGCCATTGATTGCTCCCTTAGAATATTCGTCAATGGCCACACGCGAAAAATGACACGAGAACATACCTTCGCGGCTGCACTCGTGATGCCCACACCATCCAATACTATATTAATGTAATAAGAAACTAAACCGTTGCCACTATAAGAAATCAGTTTATGCACATCCCTCCAAGAAATTGATCCTAAAAAACAGACCTCCATTGAGAAAATATGGCGATGGCCATTATTATCATCATTCGTTTCCTATTGCCCGGCGTCGAGAACAAAGACCAGTATGACGTTCTCCGGTTAATCTCTGCCTCCATCTTGATTGCATGCCGGATTTGAGCAACCTCAAACACCACCAATGGATCATGCTCGTTTCCACCATTTGCGTGATATTTTGCGAGGACTTTAGAAGCTTTTTCTTCCTTATTCAGTTGTAAGAAAATGACGGCGAAACAATGAAGGAGAATCTCACCAGTCCCCTGGAAATGAGCCATCGAGGAGACTCGGGAATAAACCTGACAACGACGTAAGCTGTAGACATAGCACTGGCTATAACACCACAACTCACCAGACTGATGCGACTTGAACCAAAGGAAGGAAAGCTTGGACAAGGGTTGGCACACGCCACGACCACATACTTTCTTTAGCGCGTATATACGACCCGAAGCACGCCTTGAAAGGGTTAAGTAACTGAGAGAAGAAGCCAGTGGGCAAGAGCTTACCCATGCTGAAATTATGCTACCGAGATACCAGTTAGTGTTATACATGGAAGTGATTTTCCCCCGCTGAAAAAGAAACGCCGTCAAGAAATGTAGAAGTCGTGGAAGGTCTGGTTCAAACCTGTGTTGGATACGACAGCTCTATCAGAAGAAGGGGAGCAGCATTCGAACAGAAGCATAGACCGAACCCAACTGTTGTTAGATGAAGGTAGGATAAGAAGTAAGGGGCATAAATAGTCTAACTTACTTGTTATCCGGGCGCCGATCAGGGTTGCGACATTGGCAGAAGCCGTCTGTAAACCCACCCCAGCAAGCATAATTAATGATCCCAAGAATAATCCGGCGCGTCTGCCAAAAATATCCGAAACAAAAGGCGCGATTGGCAGGCCCTAGTGAGAGTCTCGTGAAAAGTTTCAGCAGAGGTCACAAATGCCACGTACGCATAGATTGCCAATAAACTGAGCAGAGTTAATGAAACCTGAAAAAAGTCATAAAATTTCTCACAAAAGCACATCGTTCAAATGGCGTACCCAGGAGCTTTCCTGAGGGATAGTGAAAATAACGTTGCCAGCCCGGCAAAATTTGTAGGCCTATCGTAATATTTGAGTGGCATTGAGAGGATTCTTCTAGTGATCCTACCGTTGATAAGAGATGAATCGAGGCCGTTGACGGCGGAGGTCATAAGAGGAATTAAGAGACAGATGTTCAACAGGATAATACCTGCATACCTTGAGTTGAGATCACGATATGCCAAGATAAGTGCAGGAGGCGGGTATACTTACCACGATTCTTCCACCATCTGCCCTTGTCGGTGAAGTCCACCACTGACGATTCAGGTAGTGCTCTTGAAGTCATATCCTTACTTTTTGCTCGCCAGACGAGGAAGACCTGTGCGTACTCGTAGGAACCGACCCGAGGGAGACCTTAGTTGAGGTGTCTAGCGGATTAAGAGGGTGGAGAAGGGAGACGGGGCTTCAATTCGCTGTCGCGCCATCCTCGCATTTCACTCGGATATACCTCGCTCGCGCGATCGTTAAACGATGCGTGACATGGTTCTTTACGGTCGTGACCAGCGGCTTATTTGTGTAGTTGGTTCGCGTATGTAAGGTACTCGTCGCGAGTCTTCACAAGTCTAGGACATAAACAATTGTAATTTCATGAATTCGCATGGAGCTGCACAGCTCTAAGTCGATAGCGAACGGGAACTGCCAGTATTGAGTGAGGTTACCAAAGCGAGTTGTGTTAAAAGCCGTACTTACTCCTGATTCATGTTATTCGCCGTTACCGTTTGTCGAGGGGGAGGCGAATGTTCAAGTTGAGCGAACTGATTTTCGGGGTGCGCCTTAACCGGTAACCGATCATGTGAAATTCGTCGGCTTATACCCCGCCTTTGAACAGAGATGCCGGCCAACGGAACTTCAATACCCTCATACTCTCATTGACTACCACCATGGGACGACCTACTGAAACTCCACAATCGGTCAATAGTCTTACCGTGCACGACAATCGTACCGGGAAGGTGTACAATATTCCGTCTGCAGACTGTTCTCCTGGTGCTGTTAGAGCTGCCGCTGACGTTTATGACAGGATAGTCGACAATAGTATTCCAGCAACTGCCTTTAAGACCATACAAGCACCGCGTGCGCCTGACGAGAGAGAAGAGAACGAGACGGAGAAGGGTTTGCGCGTTTCGGACAAGGGTTTCCTGAACACCGCTGTGTTGCGGAGTGAAATAACTTTCATTGACGGAGACGCTGGAAGTGAGTATTTGTTGTTTTTATTCGCGCTTCTCGCGTCTTTGACACCGAACAGTTCTTCGTTACAGGTATTGGCTTTGTATATTTGGTAACCGGACCATGTTGAAGCATTAAGCAGGGGATATCCTATCGAGCAGCTCGCCCTCCACTCCTCCCATCTTGAAACAGGTAGCTTTCATTTTTACTTTTTATCGCACCAACCTGACCAAGTTTGCCTTCCAGCATATTTACTCCTTTACGGATCACTACCCACTAAGTCACAATTCAAGGTTTTCGAGACTGAAGTCTTGCACCACGGTGTAACCCACGCCGATGCGGAGCAATTTTGTCGATCCTTCCGGTGCGTATAGTTATATGGTGACATCGGATCTATTTTTCATTACGCCTTTTTGTCTAGTTACGACGCCCATCCTATGGCAATCCTGACCAGCGCATTTGCCTATCTTGGTTCTTACTATGGGGAGGCCAACCCTTCTCTGCAAGGTTTTTCAGAAGTTATCTACACCTCAATAGACGTAAATATTGTTCTTAGGTCAGAACCTCTATACCAGGGGCAACGCAGCCTCCCTGGAAATCATGGACAAGCAAATATATAGATTGATCGGAAAGGCCACTACACTTGCTGCGTACGTTAATGTCCTTCAGGTCTTGCTATTGTTAATAACAGTGTTAGCATGGCGTACCGCGTGCGTCAAGGCCGAGAATTTGTGACGCCTCCCACGGGGTTCAGTTATACTGGCTCGTGAGTTTTGGCGTTACTAGATGTTACAAGGTCTCAAGCTATCCCTCAGTTTTCTGTACCAGATGGATCATCTCGGGGAAGAAAACTATACCCCAAATCCCGTTCTCGAAAAAGCTTTGGATGTTCTCTTCTTATTACACGCTGATCACGAAATGAATGCGTCATCGACAACGGTTTTACAAACTGGAAGTTCCCTTGTCGATCCATACTCTGCCATTGCGTAGGTTTTATAATCATGAACTCAAGGTTCGGATTTTTAACACCACTTTTGCAGGGCCGGTTGTGCATCATTATAGTGAGTCTTCTCGACCCTACAGTTGGATACACGTCAATAACATAAGTTTAGTGGACCCCTTCATGGTACTTTTATCGTCGTTACCCCCTGAATACGTATTGATTGGAATAGGTGGCGCGAACGAGGCCGTTATTCGCATGCTGATTTCTATTGGAAAGTAGGCAGCGGACCATCATGTGCACTGTCGCAATTTGACCATGTATGCAGGCCCGAAAATGTCCCCGCTTTCCTTGAGGCTGTCAAGAAGAGGGAAAAGGTGCTATCCGGATTTGGTCATCGAGTCTACAAAACCGTGAGTTGTACGCTCCAACGACTTCGGGCTGTTGCTAATTTTATGATGCAGTCAGATCCTCGTTCATTTATTGTGAGAAAAACTGCGGACGAGGTGTTCAAGATGTATGCTTACCTGTTTCAATCTGGACATCAGGTCTGACCGTTATAAATAGCACAGGTAAAGATGAACTCCTTGAAACGGCCATGGCTCTGCATGCTGCCGCTATGAAGGACGAGTACTTCATCAAACGCAAGCTAGCACCCAATGTTGACTTCTGGTGCGTGTTATTGATACTGCGCCCGTTTATTTATAGCTAATGACCTTGTAGGAGGTAAAGTGGCCTAGTTCTAGTGAAAGGACAGTCGCTCACGCACGAAACTGCAGTGGTTTGATCTACCGCGCGATGGGTCAAGTCGCTTATCCCTGTTGCATATCTCAATACTAACAGCGCCTGCAGGTTTCCCTCTTGACTTTTTCCCAGTTTTATTCGCTGTGCCACGAGTCGTGGGATGGCTGGCGCATTGGCGGCAGGTAGGCACTGCACAGCTCTATCGCTCATGAAGTTGATTGATCTGTAACAGATGATGCTTCAAGAGGGCGGTGTAAAAATCTGGCGACCGCGTCAAGTAAGTCGATGGATACTGTTCCGTGTATTCTCTATAAATAATCCCATCGACATCAGATTTATGTCGGTGCAGGCAAACGTGACTATGTTCCGATTGACGAGCGGGTTCCTGTTGAGGGACTCCGGAAAAGCCCATCTCCCATTTCACACTCGGGGTGAGTGGTCCATGCACCAAATCTCCTTGGCAGATAGTGACCATGGCAACATTTTGTCTGTTTGTATAATGACAGAATTACGAAGAGGACAATGCTTGCAACATTCAAAGGAAAGGCGACGGCAAAGCTGTAGACAGTGTGGAAATGACAATGCAGGTCGTAGAACACACATATTGTTTTTGAATAGTAATGAAACGGGAGAGAATTCTGAATGGATAGTCAGGTAGTAAGGGGTATTGTGCTGTGTTTGTACGCCAAGTGAGATATATTGGGCAAAATCAAAGTTTGATTTTATTCCTTCTTGCATAACGTTCTTGTCCTTCCTTCCGCCGCGAGCCCCTCGTTTCCTCCTAACCCTCTCCCCCTTCTTTCAGCTTCTTTCAAAAGCAATGTACTCCACACTCCTTACTGTCGCTCTCTTCATCGCCCCCCTCATTCAAGGTGCCCTCGCCGACTTCGCCATCAACTCTCCAGATCTCGTTCAGGTGACTTTTTATCCCACAAACTATTCCTTGAGTCCCTCAAACTCACAGCCCTTCCTGTTCACTCTAGTGCAAATCCAGCAAGATCTCATGGTCGCCTACCACCGGCCCTTATAACCTTATTGTCGTTCCTGGCGACCAGCCTTGCGGTGACGCCCTGTTCGTGTCGCCTTTCAAAAACGCGTATGGAAAATAAATTGACGACCTTTGCGAATTCTAGTGTGGAAATCGGTGATTTCGACGGCACTTTCACTAACTGGGTTGTCGCTCTTCCGGCGGGCAAGCAGGTCGTCCTCTCCCTCGTAGATGCCCAAGACAACGAGGCATGGAGCAAAACGGCAAGCTTATCTTTTCTTGCATTTCACTGTTTTCTAAGTTTCATATCGTTAGATCACTGTTGGTGCAAGTAGCGATACCTCCTGCCTCCCTGCTGCGCTGAAACCCGCAGGTTCCTCGTCCACTTCGTGAGCAGGTTCATCCGCTAAGTTCGCTTATATTCTCATCCTCTTTTAGCCAACCTGCCAGCGGCTCATCCACACCCGGCGTTGCAGCGGCCGCTGCCTCTACTCCTTCCCAAAGCGTTGCACCCGTTGGTGCTGCCAACGCCGGAACAAACCCCTTCTCAAATGGAGCCACAGCGCGCCAAGCCAGTACGCCTGTCATGGTCCTCGTCGCATTTGCGGCCGCCATTGCCATGTCACTCTGACGATACCCTTTTTGACTGGATCATAATGTAATCCCCTATTTCGCCTTGAGAGGCGCTGGTCTTGTAGGTTTTTCTAGGATTTCGCTAAACGGCGCATAAGCGGTTGTTGTTAAATACGATTCTGATCTCAGGAGATTCTTGACGACACGATGACGATTTGTACGAGGGTTTCGTATAGGTTATTCTTTACATCGCATCCACGTTGAGCTGGACGACCTTTGCATTTATTTCTACCGCACCAATAGCTGGATCTTCTACGTATCTTTATTTTGCACATATATACCCCTCATTGATTCTACATGTCGCTTCGATAGAAGTAAAATTAACCCTGCCTTTACGATCGACGATCGAATTGCGAGCATTAATATTTTAAACGCCTCAGAAAAACTATTTCCAAGGCTTTGGATTGATCCACCATGATATCAGAGACCGACTGGCATACTGTGTACGCGATTGATCTCCAGGGATTATCTCAAGGTTATTAACAAGATCGAGGTCCATCCAGATCCGTAAAAATTCCATTCGCATCGTCGAAGCATGCTCTTATCGCAAAACAAGTCATCGAGGTTGACCCAGAGCTTCAACCACAAGCTGTAAAACGGACGTTGTCAGTTGATGACAACCTCCTAATTGCGTGGGTCTCGCTCCTAAGCTGTATTTTTCTTCTTGAGATGAATAAATTGTGCAGAACATTTCAGACTCTCACCGTACGGTTGGCTCGTTTGACGCTGAATGCCTTTTTGGAGAATGCAGATTTGGTGATTC
Source organism: Laccaria amethystina LaAM-08-1 (assembly GCA_000827195.1). Classification (NCBI taxonomy): domain Eukaryota; kingdom Fungi; phylum Basidiomycota; class Agaricomycetes; order Agaricales; family Hydnangiaceae; genus Laccaria; species Laccaria amethystina. The sequence goes on along the minus strand of KN838536.1, from coordinate 170,162 downwards.
GTACGATAGAACAATTTGGCGAGGAGGCAGAGAAACGACCACCGTAGTGGATCAGGGTCAATAGCAATGATGGAAGAAACATTTTAAAAACGACAATGGTCCGTTTGCATGCAAAGTACAAAGTAGTTGTGTGTGCGCAAAACAATGGTTGGTGATAATATCTTCTCCTCATCTGTGATTCTCTCGCGATACTTACTCGTCCTTGCCGTCCTCTTCGCCCTCAGCCTTCTTGGCCTTTTTCTTGCTCTTCTTGCTCTCCCGCAAGTTCCTTGCGAGCAATAATTTCAACTCCTCGTCCTCCAGCTCCTTTGTCGTCTTTACAAGGTCTGGTTTGTACCACACGGGCGGGTGCGTGATTAACGAAGGCCCGCCGGGGAGAAGCGCAATAGTAAAGTGGAAACCAGCCACGAATGTATTCGCGGGAGTGTAGCTGAACTTTGAATTAAATTAAAGGACGCACTGGCAGTAAAATGTACTTACATCACTTCGTAAGGCTTCACAAGACGATGCTGGACAGCTTCTTGCAAGCCCATGCGAGAACGTTTTTCGTCTTCGAGTGTACGGACATTGAAAGGGAAGGCCCCAGCTTTCTTTTGGACTTCAGAAAATACCGCACGCGAGTTTTTCATCTTCAGTTGGTATGTTACGGATGAGTCTCTTTGATAGATGGTCGTCCGCGACTCTTCGGAGCGAGCCTAGTTTAGAATAAGCGTTCTCTCCTTGACTGCAGCCCGAAGTACTGATATACCTTTCCATCTTCACCAGAAGAGATCAGGATATCGATACCATAAACCTCACCTTCGGCGAAGGTAGCGGCTTCAAAGTCACGCTTCTGTGACTCGCTTGGGTTCAGAATAACGCGTTTTTTCCCGTCGATAACGTTCTGCGTTTGTTGACAGGAGAGCATACCTGCCAAATAAAATTTGTAAACGCTATACCTGACTTGAAATAGCACGTACCCTCGACGGGTTTGCAATCCCAAGCCGCGGAAGTGCGGCCAACAATTTCAGTAACGGCCCAATTCCTATTCCCAACCTTGACGGTTCGCATAGCAGCTTCCGCAGCATGCCAAGCTGCTTTGAGAACATCAGCGCGACGACCTGCGACGGGATTTTCAACGCTGGCTCCCACAATGATGGTCTCCGCGCTGATCGCAGCAAACCCATCGATGTGGGCACCAAGTTGCAACTTTACAACATCGTCCTTGGCAAGGACTTGAGCTGCTTGAGGATCTGATCTGAGAAATCACGTAAAACTGCGAGGTCAATACAAGCGAGACAAAATGGAAACTCGGACGACTCAACGCAAGGGGGGAGAAGTGCGCAACCGCGTTGTTGACGGAGATACAGGTGGGGAAAGCAACGCCTAACGTGTAAATTGCTCAGAGAATTGCTGGAAGATGGTGCGCAAAAAGACACACCTTTGGTTATTTTTACACCCTTGACTGCCTTGTTATACACCGCTCCAGTGCCCTGTTCAATCAGTTTGTCGCCCTCGATACATAGATCGATGACTTTCGCTCCTTCAACGATTAATTCTACGAGCTTCTTGGTGACGTGGTTGACGATGTCTGCTGCTGTCTAGAATACGGTTAATTTTTTCTTGAGCCCTAGATCACGATGATCTCACCTTGTATTTCGTCAGATCAGCCTCAGCGGTGGACGGAGCCTTCTTCTCGACAACTTCGGGTGCAGCAGGTTTTTCAGTGTCGGACATCGCGTCTATATTGTGAGAAAGGTGGCGGTCGTTGGGGTAAGAAGGGAAATCCTAAATTGCAATTGAGGAGTGGTAGCCAGGCACTTCCATATCGGGACATCGGAAAAGGACCCTTCTTTCCATGTGGTGTCTTGTGATGAGTCGTTAGTGTCAAGGCTCGATACAAAGGACATTCCTGAGGATACAAATGAAGTGAGGGTATATGACGCCTACAGGTACACCTATGATTTAGATCCGTTTTAATAGCAATAAATGACAGTATAGCAATATGCAACAGAGAGCAAAATGACAGAGATAATGGCCAACGGGAAAAACTTGGTCGGAACCTCATGAGACGTCGGTCATGATTTGGGCTTCCAACCCACAAAAGCGCGAATAGATCTGCATAAATCTTGGGAATCGTTTGGGTTTACTGACGGACTGTCTGCAGAAGACTTGTTATTTTCCAAGGTGGATCTCCAACATCGCCAGTCTGGCTGTTCCCCAGGGGCTTCGGGCCACGCGACACTGATAAGATGGTCTCGCATGCTAATACGGTCTGTCATGTCGCTGTGTTTAAAGTCAAAAGCGTGATCGGAAACTCGAATTGCCCACTCACTTTTCCCAATCGTGCCAGTCCGCATCAAAGAAATCGCGAGGGCAGGGATCAGTCGAAGCATGCCCGCTAGAGAGAATGTATCGCTTTGTAAGTAATGATGGATCGTCATGGTACATTTTGGCATATTCTTCCCAAATGGCGTCTTGACAGGCTTGTACGGTGTGGAATGTCTTGGCTAGATGCATAGTTGCCCTAAGTGATGTGCTAGGTTGGGCATCGAGCTGGGCCGAAGGGATACACAATCCGTCTGCCTTCGTCGACCTTGATGATGAGGATGGCTTAAAGCCGAAGGGAGTGCTGGAGGTCGTTCGTCTTTGGGGCATAAATGAGTCATGGGAGTGTCGTAGTTTCAATTGGGGAGGGGTCCCGCTACTCGGAGGAAGGGGTACTTGAAAGAGTGGAAACGTCTGTACGTTGACAAAAGAGGAGCTCGAGATGTAAAATGGGAGAACAGAGAGGAGCTTTGACGGAATAAATCGACGGGAAAGCATGGCTTCCCACGCCGCTTTTAAGAGTGTGTGATCTTGTGGATGTTTAACCTCCCTGGATGTCGTGGAGTCGGCACCAGAAATAAGGGTGCTGCTGGAGAATAGTTGATCGGTGGCTAGTTGAGTCATGAGCTTTCTTTTCGGATCCTCAAGTTTCAAAGCGTAGTATAGTTTGCCAGCTGTCCCACTTGAGATGGTCCGCCATCGCTCTTCAGGTGATTCAGGGCATAGAGTTGACGAGCTTGAGCATGAAGCCACTGAACGAAGGGAGGATGCTTGTGACAGGTGTGATGGTTGCCGAGGAGGAAAAGTTGAGCAAGGAAATATGAGATCTTCTTCCACAATCTTGAAGCATATGTTAGCAAATGGATGGCCAATAGTTCAAATGAACAAACCTCAACTACTGCACCCGGCTTCATAATACGATTAACTTCCTAAATGGTGGGTGTAAGTGACTGTAAAAGGCAAACAAACAAAAAAACCCATTAAATTTACCTCCAGGAGATATTGCCACTGCTCGGCCATCGGTAAGAAGGACAGCAGGTATTATGCTCGAGCTCACCTCGTCTTCTGGTACACCAAGGCCAATGCCAACAATGCGGACATAATCAAAGAATCGCGGAGGGAAGGGAAGGCCATCTAGACTGAAAATCCGCGACTCTGTCAACAGGAATTATTTGGGACAAACGAATTCTTACAAATTTCCTTTCTCCCAGAAAACGCGCCGCCCAAGTTCCCTACCAATTTTGCGAATGTTCGGGTACAGCTCGAACATATCAAAGCCAGTAATTTTGCTGTTCTAGACAATACGGTTCAGACAAGTAAGCGACAGACGAGGGTGGAGGAACGAACGGGCCACTGCTTGGCTGCTTCCATGACCCAATGGCCACCTCCACAACCCAAATCCAAGACATATTCTGGTGGAGTGTCGAATTGGTGCATAGTCAAACTTCCACAGCACCCGACAATAAACATATGGTGCCAAACGTCGCTATTCAGTGCGTCAGATACTCAGAACTATGGATGCCAGTGCTACTTACAAGTTGACCAGGTCCAGCGAATATTCCAGAGGATACACGATCTCGCCGTGCTTCCGATTTCGGACTTTGCGCTTCATAAGCTGCTCTTCTACGTCTCGGGACATGATGTCGGATGGAGAGGATTCAAGTTGAGGATGTCAAAGGGCATCAGAGCCATACTTATGTGTAGAAATGAATGGGATCAATTTTACCTGTGTCGGAATTCTGGAAGACAGGGTCTGCTTGGAAAGGTAGGGCGGCGCTACATAAAGGGTCTTTCCGTACCGCGTTAGCTCACATGTGGTGACAGACCACGTGCTGAGTTCCCCGTTCTTTCACTTTGGCCGCCATGGTCAACACTGTCCTTCGTCGAGCAGCACTGGTTGCTTCGCGCCCTCTTGCTCACACAGCTTCGTCTGCAAGGGCGTATGCAACGCCGTCTCAGGAGCCTGACCCACAACTCAATGGCTACCCGCAATTACCCTACATTTCCAGGCAGTACCTCCCACCTAGACCATGGCAGGACCCACTTATGAGGCGCAATTTTGGTGATACGGTCAGCCGAGTTGCCCTCGGATGCCTCGAAATCTTACGAACACTTCCCCGATATAGCTGCCAGAACAGGAGGAGGTTCTATCTATGTGGGGACCCGACATCCCTCCGATTGCCCCCCAAGCCGCCCTCCGACAGCTGCTGATCGCCTTTGCTGGTTTCGCTACATTTGGTTTCGTCGTGAAGAAGTACGTGGTACAAGACCCACCCGCAATTCGTCGAGAATATCCTTATTCTGGTCTTGTTCAAGAGCTAGGTGGTTTGGAAGAAAACAAGGTTGGTTTTTATAAATTCCGGGCCTCGTTCCAGTCTAATAATTCTCTGCGCAGGCGAGAGAGGAAAGTCTCGTAGAATGAAATGGTAGTTTTTGGAATTCACCTGCAGATCTATCATCCATAAGAGGTCCGATTGATTCGCGGGTCTAGAAATGGAATGTTTGAGTCCATCCTGGATGATCCTTCATTCCAAAATCCGTTAAGGGAGACGCCCAGCTCTGAGGATGACCGTTGCCATTCCTCACGTTAACCAACCCTACAAGGTCCTCTCACGGCACCCACAACCCTTTTCTCTTGTGAATTCTGCAGCTCAATATCTCCGTCATTTACCCTACAACACGTAAGTACCGCAATAGATTTCTGTCAATACACGTCCATCGGTTTTCAAAGATAGCAAAGGCCTATTCAATGATTGCTCGCTCCGGCTTCTGTCAATTGTGGCAGCCATGTACACGCTAAGCTTCCCGCCCCTTTTTGCATCATTGTTTTCTTCATGAGATGAGTCTCTGCCTGGAGTTCTATCATAGGGTCTGGCTTTTGGTCGGCATGTGGATAAAGGCGGAATAATAGCTGTCTAATCAATCAGTTCCTTTCTCTCAATTTGCCCTGAGTCCCAGCACAGCGACACGAGTCTCATGAGGCCTTTTTCTTGGCGCTAAACTGGGGTATATAAAAAACTGATGAAGTTGGAGGCACAGTGCCAGAGGGTGCCACAGGCACCGCAATCGCCGTGCAGATTTACCTCCGGATCAAGGCAGGACATATGGCACACGTACTAGTAGTAATGTAAGTTTTCATTCTTCGACAAATAGCCATGGCTGCTTTTTTTTTGTACCAAACCGCGTTCTAGTCGTGAAACCAGCTAATTATTCGGTCCAGTTGGAATGTAATTTCCATACTTAAGATTCATTACGTGTATTCAACAGGTGTTATGTGTAGCGGCATACGCTACTCTAGGAAGTAAGTAGTACATGTACACGAATTCCGGGCCCATTGAAATTGATTTGGGCACACACACTCAGCATATGTGAACAAGTTTTCGTCGCAAAGGTTCCTGAAAGAGATCTAGACCTATGTCAATGTTTGTTCTCAATTTGTTCTATAGATACTTTTCCAGCCAAAAGCTGTGTGACTGCGTTGATCATGATCTCTGGGTAATCCTCGCTAGATATCATATATATGGACCGACATACATACATGAGTCTCTCGGTCGTTATTCAAGTAATGAGCAACGTTGTACAATGAGTCTCATATAGTTGCTTTGCCAACACGTGAACTAGCTCAGAGGATTCCCATGATCAGTTGCTCCGAAAGTTGGACCACCATTCAAATATTCGAGTTGAGCTGTCTGGATGACTACGCAGGCGCCCCTTCTACCATCGACGTCAACTCCTCAGTGGGAGCCGCGCAGGAGCAGCCCCAGCACTGGCTTTGTGGCCCCGCCTAGATTTCAACAATTGCAAGCTCAGGCTGCCCACCAACCATCACAGCCAGCCCAAAATCACCTTCAATTTCCCTCGTCTAATCACCCTTCTCCCGCCAACAACTTTTCCACCGACTCATCCTCGGAGATGCCATCCCACGCTCGTTCCCCATCTTTCTTTTCGTCATTTCGCCGACAGTCGAACGAGTCCCAGTCGAGCGTCAACCAACGTGCAGTCTCAACTAATGGTGGAACGAACCCCAATCCCCCCGCTTTGCAGCAAAACGCGCCAAGCACCCCGATGCAGCAAGTACAGCCTCGTCCGCAAACCAATTCGTATGGGCAGCAACAACAACCACAAACGCCACAGCAAATACCACCGAATTTGCAACCTGCTATGGGCCAACAACAAGGTGCCATGGGGCGAACCATTACTGATGTTCAACCTCCACCGACCGCTCCTTCGCCATCAACAGGACAAGCTCCAGCCCCCTTACACCCTGAAATACGCTCAGTTGTTCAACTTACCATCGCCCACGCACACAAGATATATTTCTCTGGGCCTCTCGTTCGGCGGATAGAACGCCAGGCTGATGGACAGCGGCCCACAAAGGACGAAGGTTGGGTTGATGTCTGGGCGCAGTTGGGTGGCACGACGCTCAGTGTTTGGGACATGAAAGAGATACAGGAAGCGAGCAAACAGGGAAGGGAGGTCCCTCCTACGTATGTGAATGTAATGGATGCCGTACGTCTTTGCTACTTTTCTACCAAAACATATCTTCATTATTTTTCCAGTTTGTTCAAGTCCTAGGCTCGGTGACCGTCCCGGCCACTGCTATCTCTGGCCCCAAGCGATACACGAACGTCCTAACTCTCAACACTGCTGGGTCAAATCTCCTTCTCTTCTCATGTCCCTCTACGAACGCTCTCATTTCATGGGCTGCCGCGCTCCGCTTGTCCTCTTGGGAAAAGTCGCGCTTAGAAGAGATATACACGGCTCATCTAATAAGAATCACGCTCAGTGGTAAGGTCTTTTCGTGATAACATTAAATCCCAAATGTCTCAACGTTTTCGATTCCTAGCTCGTGATACACCAACAACGCTCGTGCGGGGCCGCATGGAGGGTTGGGCGCGGATACGCATTGCGGGACAAACTGACTGGAAACGAGTCTGGATGGTAGTCAGTGCCGCGGACGGCGCTGAGGGATCAGCCTCACCACTTGCTCACAACCCAACATTGAAGAAGAAGAGAATGTCAAATCTGTTCTCGCGTGATCAGAGCCCGCCTCAACAAACTGGCCCTACCAAAGCATCGATCTCGATGTACTCGTCTCCCAAACCTAAGGACAGGAAGAGAGCACTCCTCACAATCGCTGATATCACACAGGTGTTTTCTGTATATCCTGAACGACCCGAATTGATCAGCCGGAGTACACTGATCAAGGTGGAAGGTCTTTTAGGGGACGAGGAACTCGCCGCAGGAATGAGGTCACGAGAGGGTTGGCTATTGGTTATGCCAGAGTTGGATCCAACCGGTGGACAAGCAGCTGAAATGCTCAAGTGGATTGTGGGTTAGTAATAACATACCAAGCTAAAATTTCCTGGGTCGAAACTAATAATCCATTTTCAGCTATGCATGATGCTTTCAGCCTGTATGGACGACCAAAGGGCTGGACTTGGGATCCACGAGATCGCACCTCTTTGATGTTTGCGTATCCCGTTGGTCCACAGAAAGAGGTTTGTCTGTGCCTCACATGGGTGCCGTACACATACTGACTTATATCCTAGTCCTTATTCCTGGAGCGCGAACTTGTTGAATCCTTGGATCCAAGAGACGATCGCACATCTGTTATAAGATCCCGCCTGATTGATCTGCTGGTTGAACACATGCATCCTGCTGTCCAAGCTGTCCCACAACGACCGGTGGCGCCCGGTGACACGCCTCCATCCCTTCCTCCAATTGGCGGTGCTGGTGGAACTGGTCTCGGCATACCAAATGTGGGTGGGACACCCCCGAAGTCTACCACGCCGACGAATGTCGGGACGTCCCTTCAACCGCAACCAGGGAGTGTTTCAACAGGCCCCCAACTTCCTCCACTAAGCTTTACCGGAACGCCCCCTGTGCAAGAACGCCTGAACGTGACACCAATTCCGGTCGACCCCGCTCATCCTCGCGCGTTATTAGCGGGTACCTCAAACCCCGCAGTGAAACCATCTGAGAATGGACCGTCTTCTGCACAGAGTAATGGGCCTACCCAGCCTCCAAACAACGGGCCCTCCTCACAACCTCCCAATAACGTATCACCCCTGCAACCTTTAAATAATGGACCATCCGCGCAATCTTTAAATAATGGACCACCTGAACGACACCAGAGCAACCAGCCTTCCAGTCAGACCCAAAACAACGGAGCTCCTGCAGTGCCGGAGAAACCAGCAGGTCCTTTGTCCCAATCACCCACCTTCGACCGGCCAATGTCGAATAGTCCTCAGTCAATGAACTCTGCGCTATCTTTACCTTCTCCTAAAAGTGGGCTTCCTCCGCTTTCCGGAACTACACTTGCCAGTACGAGCAGTGGTCGACCAAGCATGCAATCTTCGAATAGCCTAGACAAACCAGGGCTGCCACCGCTGCCTCAGGGTTATAATAAACCTTTGGAAAAAATGTCAGTAGGCAGTGTGGCCAGTATTTCCAACATCGCCCCGACGACGCCACTCTCTCCCAACCGACTGGGGCAGACAAGTCCCTTCTCGCCACAACCACGCATGGCGACTAGCCCCAGTGCGATCCCTCCTCGTTTTATCGCAGAACAGGCCCGTGCCAAAACTCAAGAAAGTTTCGGAAGCGATAGTATGTCTGCATATTCGTCAGATTCCAAGTTGGAGACGCAGCCAAACGCCTCACCTCAGCGTGAAAGCCCAGAAGCATCATGGCAGCGGCCTTCGTCACAACCCGAAAACGACTTTACTACTGAGGCTGGTGCCCTTTACTACATGCAGCAAACTGATAGCGCATCAAGCAGCAAAATGCAGGTCACGAAACCAGTTGAAGAAGATGATGCTTATTCCTCTTCGGACCACGGATCCGGTACCCCGGCCGGGAGTAGTTCTATTAATAACCTACAACTGCTGGACCGACGGAACACTCCGATGTCTTTTGCCGACGAGCCCTCTGCCACATCGAGCAATCCAGCTGGCACAGTCACCACCGATCGAATCAGCTCAGCACGGTCAGTTCTTGGACGTAAACCATCAGGTGCACGTGCTCCACCAGCCATGCGTATGTACGCTGGTGATTCCGTTTCTTCCTCCCTGCGCGTCAACGAAGAAGAGTCAGAGCACGAAGAAAACATGGATCCCCGCAATGCAGCTCCCTCCAACTTGCAACGTGCAGGGTCTTTCGAAGACCCAAATGCAGAGGCCCTTGCTGTGCTCTCCTACCTTGACGTCAACGACAACCCGTCAGCCTCCACTTCCCTCCAAAAAGTCGAACCCCTCAAAGTTCGTGACCGTGGAACGTCGCCTCCACCTGTTTCAGCCCCACCCCAAACGGCATCGACAGACTCAGGGCCACCCTTCAAGTCATCATTCGCCCCTTCAAAACAAGCTGCTGAAAGGAAGGCCAAGGTACAAGCTCAACAAGCTGCTCACCATGCTGCTACACACAAACCGGGGAGGAATGGGAAGCGAAAGTCGAAATACGCAGGGGAATGGAATGAGAGTACGGATGAGGAGGAGGAAGAGGAGGAAGAGGAGGAGGATGACGCGGATTCGGATGGGGAACCAGTTATGGCGCGAGGACCAAGTACACCCTCTTCTTCTGCTCCGGCCTCCATCAAACCCCCTCCAAACCAAGGCGGTCACGCTGACTATGGTCAACCTGAAGCACCGCAGACGTATTCGCATCTGAGACCTCCAAGAACACTGCCACAGATACCTGGCGGTCGGCCTCCCCGTAAGTTTGATTTTCTAGTTGTGCGATCTTCTCATTCAGTGGTTTTTTTTTTTTCAGCTGACGACTATCATCACCAACCCCAACCTCGACGTTCAGGAACTGATCCATATATAGAGACTGGGCGACGCACGTACTATGATGAGAATCCTCAAATTAAGTCCCAAGCGGAATTTCCTCAACCGGGCGCTGCTCGTCAGTCAATGTGGAGTCAGGTATTGGAACCTTCCGGACGTCAGCAGGCGATCCAAAATGAACCACCCCGCGGTACTTTCGTGCAGCTCGAGCCCTCTGAAACTATGACAAAGGCTTTCACGCCTCAAGGCTTGCTCTCTGCTGGTATCCAGGACAAACAAGATAGGTCGGCGAAAAGACAAGAGGAACTCGCTCGCGAGACTGGTGCTTCTCTCATTAACGTTCCGAACAAACCTCCTCCACCTCAAACTGGGTTGCTTGGCGCAATCACTGCTCACGAACGCGAGCGTAAACGCGAAGGAGGCGTGGGTGCCGCACTTACGGAACGTGAGCGAGAAAAACGAATGGCGGAGGAGCGGCAGAGGCGGTTTGATGAACAGCAGCGCCAGGCTTTGGATCAAATGGCACAGGGCGGGTCGATGTATGGAGGTCAATTCGGTTACAACCCCATGATGGCGAATCCGATGATGATGGGAATGAACCCGATGATGGGCATGAACCCAATGATGACGGGTGGGATGAACCCCATAGCTCCTCTGATGACGGGAGGGGGTGGGTTAAATCCTATGATGACAGGTGGAGGGATGGGCCAGATGAATCCGATGATGACTGGCCAAATGGGATTCCCTGGGATGATGCCTGGTTTCAACCCTCAGCACATGTTTGCGGCACAACAGGCCGCGCAGGCATACCAGCAAGCTATGGTGGCTTTCTCTGTTGCTGGCTCTCAAGTTGGTGGGGATGGCGGTGCAGAAGGCCCACAACAAATGCTCAACCCCAACATGACGGGTGGTGGGATGAGCTTAGCTGGGTTTGACCCCCGAATGTCGATGATGGCTATGCAGATGATGGGTGCCCCGCAAATGGGCGCGCCAATGGGTGCTCCACAAGTGGGTAATCCCGCGGCGTTGGGGATGCAAATGACAGGTATGTCTGGCTTCGACGCGCGGTTCTCGCCAGGTCAGACCAACCAGGCTGCCCTTCTTCCGCCTAATCAGAATCAAGGCCAATTATCTTCTCGCACGAGCTCACCAGCTGGTCGGGGATCACCACGGGTTCGAGGTGATGGGCAATTTGACTCTGGCCGCCGGTCACGCCCTGCCACCCCAAAACACTAGACACTTTCCTTGACCTCCTCCTAGTTTCGAATGAAGTTACGACACCGGACTTATGCCTATTTTTTGTCTTGAACCTTCGGCTTAGATCTTACCAATCGTATCACCTAATTATGCACCTTGCAGCTTTACATTCTCCCTTTTTATTTTTTTGGTGTCTAGTGCGGTAGTTTTCTAATATACCCGGGGATTGGAATATATATTCATGAACTGAGAATGACCTTCAATGATCATGAATTCTGAATTCGACGTAAGGAAAACTCAAACGGCCCGGACTGCCTTTATCATTGACCACGGACAACACGCGCACTTTGACTCGACCTATACGTCCTTAGATTGCTTGACTCTAAATCAAATTTCTACAACCGGGTGACTGGTAATTCGTCTTGGATTGGTCCTGGAAGATTTTGGATCCGCAGTGCCAAAGTGGATGAAAGATGGGTGTCAAGTCCCTTTGGAGCCTCTTGTCTCCAGTTGGCCGACCCATGATGTTACGATGCGCGCTCTTACTTTCCGTGGGCTTTGGAGCTGATGTACTCAATCAGGTTGGAGACAATGGAGGGAACGAGCCTGGCCATTGATTCAAGCATTTGGATTTACCAGTTCCAAGCTACAATGCGCGACAAGGACGGTCATGCTTTGGTCAACGCCCATGTCTTGGGGTTTTTGAGACGCATCTCCAAGCTTCTGTTTTACGGAATCAAGCCGGTTTTCGTCTTCGACGGAGGGGCCCCTACGCTGAAAAGGTCCACTTTGGTGAGTTTGGGGGCTGCCAAGCACTGTCTAAACACTCATCTCAGGTAGAATGAGCGCAAGAAGAAAAAGGCGGGGGCTGCTGCCAGTCATGCGAGGATAGCAGAAAAGCTTCGCGCTGCGCAAATGAGGCGGGAGGCGTTGAACCACGCAGGAGGTGCTCAGTAAGTATGTACAATGATCAGCATGTTCAAGCTGGAATAACCATCTGATTTCTGTCAGCGCGAGCACCAAAGGGAAGGGTAAAAAGTCATCCGTTGAGCTAGATGATAATACCGTCTACCTTGAAGATATTGACGGCTCAGCCCCTAAAACACCTACTCGAAGAATACCTCCAACCCCGTCGTCCAGCTCTACGAAGAAAAAAGACAGGGCTCACGAACTCGACCGCTACTACCTCCCAGAGGTTGACTTGGAAGAAGCTGTCGCAAAAGCAACACGGACAGCAGTCCCCGACCCACGTCTCGCAACAGAGGACGAGCTCCGCGCTTTTATCGAAGACATGCGACCCGAAGACTTTGATGTGAACTCTCCGGCCTTTCGCGAACTACCCACTGAAGTCCAATATGAAATTGTTGGAGATTTGCGGCTCAAGTCCCGTCAAACGTCTTATGCGCGACTGCAGAAGATGCTCAAGAGTGCACCTACTCCTCTTGATTTTTCTAAACAGCAAATCAAAAACCTTCGGCAGCGGAATGCTTTAACGCAACAACTTCTTATGACAACGGACAGCATTGGGAGTGCACATATATCCATCCCAGTCCGCATCGCAAGCGAGCGGAACAAGGAATACGTCTTGATAAAGAATGAAGGTCATTCGGGAGGCTGGATTTTGGGTATCAGGGATTCCGGTACACGAGAAAAACCAATTGAAATTGATCACGAGGATGATAAGGGCAACGACAAAGATGATGACAGCGATGCTGAAATGGAGGAGGTAGAAATGTAAGTTCAGACTCTTCTCCCTTGTAACTTGGTCAACATTACCAATCAGCCCAACACCCCCTCATGCCGATCCAGACCTACGCGGTTATCAACGTGAGATGGCCTTATCTGGACTTGCCAATCGGAAAACCTCGACAGGTTTAGCACCGCTTTCTACGAAATCTTCCATCAACCGCAAAACGAAGCCATTACCTCTCTTTGAGCCAGAAGAGGATGAATTACTACCGCATTCTTCATTATCTGAAATTGATGAGGACAATGAGGAACTGGCCTTTGCAATCCAGGCTTCAATGGATGTGAGGTCAACAACCGTTCAGCCTTCCAAAATGGCACCAATTGCTAAGCCTCGAGAAGTTTCGCCCGATGACGATGATATCTATGCCTCACCCCGGCGGCTAGACACCATGCTGTCTATCGCTAATGCTGGTCCCTCTCGCATTCAGGCATCGCCCTCTCAAAAAAGAAATTCTATTCCCACTACTTTTGGAAAACCAACATTGCTAGCTCCTACCTCTGCGCCAAATATCTCAGACTCTGATGACGATTGGGAGGAGGTCGTGCCACAACACAAAGTTGCCGCAGCTTTAATCAGATCGTCGACGGTTGAAATTGAATGTATATCAACATCGAATGATTTTGACATTGCCGCAACTGAAGTCCCGGAATCTACGACATTTCAGAAGCTAACCATGGCTATGAGCGAAGAAAAAATAGACTCGGATGAAGAGGTGGATACCGATGGCATCCGTTCCCCCGAACATGTAAACGAGTTGCCTAAACCACCAGCCATAGTAACCGACTCCGTTATCGACACCGACACCGCCATCACATTCACCGTTAGCAATCAACAGCTCACAGGACCACATCCGCTATCCCCTCCACCTCACTACGACGGTTTTGAGGAGGCAGAAGCTTTCTTCGCGCCTTCTCGTTCACCGTCACCCTCCGAGCACATTCCAGAAGATTCAAAAATTGAAAGTTGGGATGCTGCCCAGGAAATGGATCCCCATGCCGAGGAGGGTGAATTTGCAAAATTTATGTCTCACGTCAAAGGTAAAGACTTGGACGATGTCCGACGTGAGATTGATGTCGAGATCGAGACTCTTCATCAGCAACGGAAAGCTGCTATGCGAGATTCAGAGGACATCACGCAGCAGATGATAACGCAGATTATGGTGTGTCTCTATTTTGGAGGCCTTGTTTTCTGGCTGACTTAGAAATAGACAATGTTGCGTCTTTTTGGTATACCGTATATCACTGCCCCAATGGAGGCGGAGGCACAGTGCGCTGAGCTTGTCTCTCTGAAATTAGTGGATGGAATAATCACGGATGATTCTGACGTTTTCCTCTTTGGCGGCCAGCGTGTGTATAAGAACATGTTTAACCAATCGAAGACCGTTGAAAGTTTCGCACTCGCCGATCTAACAAGAGACCTAGGATTAGACCAGGACGCCTTGATTCGATTGGCCTATCTATTAGGAAGTGATTACGTGGAAGGTCTTCCTGGGGTTGGCCCAGTGGTCGCTATGGAGCTCCTTCAGGAGTTTCCTGGCAAAGACGGACTTTACAAGTTCAAGGATTGGTGGACGAAAGTTCAAGCGGGGAAGGACAAAGGCGAAGACAATAAGTCGAAATTTCGTAAATCATTTGTGAGTACTCCAAACTTGGAACCTGAAATTGATCCAAGATTCCTTTCAGAAAAAGAAATTCAAAGATTTGTATTTACCGAGCGACTGGCCAAATTCTGCAGTCGTAGGTTGTCATCTATACCAGCAGAGGAATTGACACTCACGGCAATCCTCAGCAAGATGCATATTACCACCCGATTGTGGATAGTTCGGAAGAGCCGTTCAAGTGGGGGTTACCTGACCTTGATGCACTTCGAGAGTAAGCTTCTTGCATCTGTTCGACTGCAAGGTTCTAACCAACTACACTCCTAGCTTCTTAAATCAGGAATTAGGCTGGGGCAAGGCAAAGGTGGACGAAAATTTGTTGCCAATCATACAAAAGATGAACAAGCGTAGCCAAGTAAGTTCACACCATATTCTGGGAGCTAGAGCTTAGCCGACCAACCCATGCCTAGGCTATGGCTCTGAACAAACAAGGCAATCTTAATGAGTTCCTGGACGTGAGCGCTGGTAGTGGTACACGCGCACCACGGCAGCGTCAAGCATATGCAAGTAAACGACTTCAGCGAGTCATCACAGATTTCCGCAAAAGCCAAAAGGCTGGGTCGACAGCCAGTTCCGAAAAGTCGCGTTCAAGATCTGGATCTGAGAGCGAACAAGGTTCAGGCCCTGAAAAGAAACGGAGGAAGACAGCACCCGCTGCAACTAACTCTGCAAAGGGAACAGCGAGGCGAAGAGGGAAAGCCACAGGACAAAAGCGTGCAGGGAGCTCATCAAAAGGCAAGAAGCGATCGAAGGGTAAGGAGGATGCTTCAAGCGACGAGGATGCCTTTGTTGGATCTGGAGGTGATCCTGACGTTGTGGATATTGAGGTGCCTTTGGCTGTCAAGCTGCGTCCACGGCCGAAACCTCGGCCAATACGCAAGGTCGTGAAAACAAATGAGCCCTCTCCTGACGGTTCTGAGGGGGAGGTGTGAGATTGCGAATACATTTATTCTATATTAAGTACTTGATTTGAAAAATGGTAACTGCTATGACCCTTGACTCCTCTCAGACACTGGAGACGCGGCCGGAGTGCGAAGTTCAGCCTTGGGCGCGAGTACGTACCCACCAAAACCCAGCGAGTCTTGCACGATATCTTCCGGTGCATCCGGTTCTAATTGTCCATGTTCATTCCTCCGTGCTCTGCAACAGTGTCAATGATGTCTTCAAAGGAAAGGATAGTTAAATCACTTACTTGAAGAAAGTGTAAGAAAGGACGACACTGTCGACATTTCTACATGCAGGGTCGTCAAGCATGTCTTTGTCCAAGAAGAAAAGTAGAGGCATGTCCACTTCTTCTCCGGCCAGCAAACGCTGCTCTTCGAAGCAGAAACATTCCACTTTGGAGAAATAAGGCGCAATCTATGCGGTTTATACATCAATGTTGTGCCTTGAAGAAATGGATGAAACCCACCCTATCTGGTGTAACATTGTACGTCGCAATGCCAATGATATCCCGATCCGAAGTATTTTTTGCCTTATAAAATGCCAAACTTGTCTCCCCAGGAAGAACGCTGACAAACTTCTGCTGAGGAGTGAACGTCCAAGGCAACTGTTCCGACTTGTCCGCGTTAAAATGTACTTTGATTCGACGTGCTCCCTCGACGGGAACCAATCGCTCAGCCTCGAACCGGCCTGTGCCGACTTTGGGTGTCCCTGCAAAACCAGTTGCGGCACAAAACATGCGGTAGAGGGGGACCGCAGCGTAGCTCGCACCGACGGCCATGATTATCTGGAGTGGAATGAGCGAAACGAGGGCTCGAAAATGGGAATGGTGGGACGCACGACGGCGGAAGAGTACATAAGTAAAGCTCTGTTTTTAGCAGCGTGCACTTCACTGCGCGTCTTTTTCTGCCCAGTATTTATCCGTGGTGGTCGCATTGGAGGAGGGGATGTTTGGGTCGACATTGGCCGCCATGAGCGTTGGGCTGACTCGCCGAAGAGCGATCTAGGGAATAATGAACGACATGGGACCGGTAACGTCCGTCTAAACTGAAAACCATTAGCAACAGGAGTGAACGACCGTGAAAATGGGCGGAGGAAAGACATAATGATTAACAGTGATGCACGTGCCAAAATTGCTTTCTCTCAATCACCACCACCTGGAATGTCTACAGCCTCTTCTTCAAAGCAAACTTCCACTTCAGCTAACTTAGATATTGAAAAACTTCTTAGCCGTGAGGCTTCTGCTTTCCAGCGCGAACTAGAAGTCGAGCGCATCCTCAAAGCGTTCAAGTTCAAGTCAGTCCCTTTCCTCCCTTATCTACAAACTTCATTTGACGTTTTTTCTCGTAGTCCTTATGATATCCTAGATATAGACGAACTAGCTACTCCTGAAGATATCAAGCGGAAATACAGGCAGATATCATTATGTGCGTTATCAAGCCAACGTCAGCGTCAAGCGACTAACCCAACCCCGCCATTTTCAGTCATTCACCCTGACAAGTGCCCTCATGCTCGTGCCCCAGAGGCTTTTGATATCCTGAAGAAGGTCTGTCTAAAGCCATCGCTCCTACTTTTTGGCCCCCCTGTTCACCCATCTCTCTTCAGGCTGAGTCCGACTTGACCGATAAAGCCAAACGAGAAGAGTTCGATGCAGTAATCACCCAAGCGCGTAACATGGTTCTTAAGGCACTCAGCCTGCCAACGTCAACCTCCGACTCTGATCCGAGACTCGTAGGCATAGAGCCCCCGTACAAGTTTCGTCTCAGAGCGCAGTCGAAAGAATTGCTGATTGAAGAGGAGGTTCGGAGGAGAAAGTTCGTGTGGCTCTTTCAGTTTCGTGGATCCGATTGATTGAGGCAGCAATGCAGGGCTATCAAGATGAATTTGGCGAATGAAGGTCTAGAGGCGAGGAAGAAAGACGAAGAGGTGGCCTCGAAAAAGCGAAAGGCGGAAGACGACAAGAATTGGGAAGGTAAGCTTCATCGCCTCTTCTTATTTTTAGCTATTCACCGTTCTCCTTTGCAGAGAATCGAGATCAGCGTGTCGACAGTTGGCGTTCATTCTCCAACACCAACACCAAGAAAAAGAAGAAAGCTAAAGTGGCTATTCTTGGATGAGTTCCTTTTCTCTCCTCACACTTGTTGATCTCCTCTCCCAACTTTGTAATTCATCGTGTATGTACGCCACCAGTTCCCTTCGTTTTGACGACCATGGCCACGGACAAATGGTATTTCTTTGTCCTAACTTTTTTTCGACTCCAACAACCTAAATGCTAAGTGTGTCTCATTCCCCGCGGTCTGAGCTGATTCGCGATTCAGAGGATATGCAATACGTCCTCAAGGCCAGGGAGATCCAGTAAGTATAACGAGCAGTGACTCCCAGTCATATCAAGTTCTATATCATCCATCTCAGATTTCACTAAGGGCCCAACTCCCAATTAAATCCAAGGAAAGAGCCTATTCTGAATCAGTCAAAACAAGGATATCATCTGGATTCGTGGCCAGTACAACGGGCCTCCCTTCCCGCCTTTGAGTTAGTCCGCCGCCACCAAGTCCTTCCCAACCATCTTCAGTCCGTCTTCTCACGTGCCTAGTCGGAACAGGGACGTTCTCCTTGTCTTCAGCACTCGTCAGATCATCGTCAGAATCAATGGTGATCACTTCAAGGGGCGCAGATAATGCAGGCGTGTCTCTTGTCGCGACCCCTCCTGTCTTTCTCCCGACTGCGGACCAGGATGATCCAAGGCCCGACGAGGAAGAAAAGGTAGTAGCAGGCGCACTTCTATCTGCAGATGCCTCCGCTTCGTCGAGCTCACGCCAGAAGTCATCGTTCATGTTGTCAATACCGTAATCGTCAGAACTCGGAAATTCCTCAGATAATTCAGCTCCGGTTTTCGTTGTCGTCGCATCTGCAGTTCGTCCTTTGCCTTTATTGCTATTTACAATCGGCGTGGAGTGCGGCTGATTCTCATCTAGTGCATCAAGCAACTCGAAGTCGAAACTGGCTTCGTCAGGCTCTTGTGTGGGGGGAGAAGGGAGGTTGGGTGCTGTCTGTCGGATTGTAGGTTGCAAGTTAAGACCCATGCCTCTCCCCTTGGCCGAACGCGCATTTTCGACGGAAAGGACATTAATTTGTGGACCAGAGAAAGGGAAGTGTGGTGAAATGCTGTTGCTCCCTACAAGGGTTGCGGAGCGAGCAGTTGATACGCCGCCAAGAGAGTTGAGTGATGGAAAACCAGCTATCGGCCGTGATGTAGCGATGGACGATGATGAGGAGTTGTTCTTGGGCACTTTCCGGCGACGTGGCTCAAGGTCTTCGTCGTCGTTGCGCTGAGGAAATAAGGGGGGAGAAGGTGGTGGAGAGATCTCGCGGAGTGGGGATCGCATGATGGACATCGCTCGTGGAGGTTGTGGTGGATCTTCTTCTGGCTGTGGTTCGGGTGGCTCGTTCAAAGGTAGCCTATGGTACGATTATATTTTGTCGGACATAATAGTCTTAAGAAATATACTTGCCCCATGCGATGCCTCAAGCCATTGGCAAAGTTGAATTCTTGGTTTTTCACAAGTTCCTCCGTTTGGCCTCCCTTTAGAATGACGGTGGTTGGTTCAAGAAAGGCCATGCCGCGTACAATGCGAACATTCTTCAATTGCATCTGACGAAAGTCTATTAAGATCAGTTTTGTGACAGCGCTGGATATGACGCACTTTGAACCCGTGTGGCGTTGTAAGCTTCAACTCGTTAATGCGACGATACTCTAGGGCCTCCAAAACGGTGTGACCATCAGATAACTGAAGACGTAAGGTGCCCCTAGGGTATTGAGGCATCGGACCCTCGCCTTCCACATCTACATCCCCGTCCTCTTCGCCTTCTTCATTTCCAACACCAGCACGGATGCGCTCCTCGCGCGCTTGTCTAATTTGATCAAGCTGAAAGGCGCTGGTGGATACGTTGTCCATCCGAATAATCTCCACGAGCACAGGTGGCCCCGAGAGGGCGGTAATCGTATTCAGGTCGCCTATGTTGGCTGGGAGCCCGGTATGCGGCTGCATAGAATCTTGGAGCGACGATTGAAGCAACTGGTGCTCTAGCGCGTTCAGAAACGCAGGCAAGTCGCGCACTGGGTCGAAGTTGTGTTCATTTGCTATCCAGTTGCAGCATTGTTCAAGCCATTCCTATATATCGTGAATGAATGGTGAAAGTATAATTTATAATTTACCGCATACTGGATCTACAAGCGGTCTTGGATAGTTTGCGTTGAGCCAATCTGTGATTTGGCGCGGTGGTGGCATGAGTTGAAGAGAACAAAGAAACAAATTACATAGAAACAAACGCCGCACTGAACGCGTGAAGTTGAGCGCGCAGAACTGATCGATCACGTGTTGGTCACTTACTCTGGTTTTTCCACTTTACTGAGTGTCATGCTCAGGCGTCGTATCCAAAAGCCTCTTAGAATGCTCTCTCGGTCTGCTTCCTCAACCCCGAAACTCCCTCGTCTCCCAGTACCGGACTTACGAAAAACACTCAACAAATACCTGACATCTGTCGAGCCATTTCTTCTCGAGGATGAACTCCGAGGGGGCATGTCATTTAATTCGGCATATGCTCTTCGCAAGAAGTGGGCGGACGAGTTTGAATCGGGGATTGGCGCAGTTCTTCAGGAACGTTTGGTTGGTTCGTCCTCATGAAGTGAATCCATGTCATCCACTAAGATTGTAACAGCGCTTGATAGGTTCTCACCAAACAACTGGCTCGATGACAATTTTTGGATAGACAAGGCTTATTTAGAGTGGAGAGCGCCCCTACTCGTCAACTCCAACTGGTGGTTGGCATTCCACGAAGACAGCATGATACCACAGAGCGCTGTCAAGGGGGAGACTAACAATAATAGGGTGGGGACGACATTCTGGCAGGTCCGAAGAGCCGCTTGGCTTATACATCGCATGCTCGACTTCAAGGAAAAACTTGATACGTGTGTGCGGGCTCTACTCTTTTTTGCTGAATCTGATGTCGTATTTTAATTGGTAGCCAAGAGTTGCACCCAGAAACAACTCGGACAGGTTCGTTTTCTCTCTAGATGTTGTTTCTTGGAATAGAATCTGATGTGTATAATAGGAATTTGGCTAAGGGGGAGCACTTCCAAGTTATTTAATATCGCACGGAGGCCCAAACGCCTAGGTGATACCCTCTCTACACCCCCTGGATCTCCAACCCTTCAGGCTCGCTCTCTTCTCCTCATGGTCCACGATTGGTGCTACAGAGTTACCGTCTACCATCCACCAACGTCGTCGTCTCCTGTTTTAATGTCCCCAAAAGAAATAGAAGCGCGAATACGCGCTGTGATACTCGACGTCGAAGATCGACTAGCACGTGGAGAAAGGGCCTTCCCAATAGGCGTATTGAGCGGCGATAATCGGGATTGTTGGGCTGATGTACGTTCCACCTCTTGCACGAAGCTGCTGTCTCTCATACTCGTTTTATATCATCAGAACCTCGAGTATCTTCTCAACAAATTTCCGACGAATGAGACGACGTACGATGCAATGCTTCACTCCGTCATGGGCCTCAGCCTTGATCACACGACCTACACATTCAAACCATCCTCACCAGACGGTTCCTCCTTACCGACACACGCAACACATACTCGAGCAGCAGCCCAAAGCCAACTTGATGCCCACCTCCACACAATCCGGTCAACCCACCTCAATGTATCCAACCGCTTTTTCGACAAGGCGCTCACGCTCATCGTTGACCCGTCCACTCGCGCTGGCGCAACAGGAGAGCACTCCCCATGTGATGCGCTTGTACCCAGCATCGTTGCCGAGTACGCTATTGTCGAAGGCGTGGACCCGGATGCGTTCCAGGGTACCACAGTTACCATTGGAACCGGAGATGAGGCACCATGGGAGCGGCTCGACTGGGTGGCCGACGAGCACATGTGGGAGCAGGCGAGAGCATCTGAGCAACGTGCGCAGAAGATACTGGATGACTCGGACGACAGTGTGCTTTGGTTTGAAGGGTACGGAACAGACTGGATCAAGGACATTGGTGTGATTTTTCTTTTTCTGTTCTCATTCGACACTCATCTTCCATGACGGCTTTCTCCAGCCAATCTATCTCCAGACGCGTTCATCCAAATGGCCCTCCAACTCGTATGGTACAAAACCCGGGGCGAGTTCACAGCGACCTACGAGACAGTCCTGACCCGGATGTTCAAGCACGGGCGAACAGAAACACTTCGAACGTTCACGCGCGAGAGCAGAGACTGGGTCTTGAGCATGCTTGATCCTCGAGCATCGGTGTGCTGCTTTCCTGTGTTTGTCTGCTCCTTCTCTAAACCTTCAATCACATTACTAGAGAATGCAGCGCTACAAGTGCCTTCAAGCAGCTATAACAACACACGCCAGGCTAACTCGGGAAGCAGCGACTGGCCGCGGGATCGACCGACACCTTCTTGGTCTGCGGCTTCTCATGCGACCAATCAATGGTGAACACTCTCCGTTCTTCGAGGATGAACTCTTCGAGCGCAGCGCGCGATGGAAGCTAAGCACAAGTGGATTGAGTGCTGGACATCTATTCAAAGGTACCGGGTTTGGGGCTGTTTATGACGATGGGTATGGCATCAACTGTATGTATATCTTCATTCTTGATTGGGTGGTACTCTGAGGCTCTGCAGATTTGGCGGCCCCTGCTATGATCAAGTTTGGGATTGAGTCCAAGTTTTCAAGTACACTGACATCAACACAGAGGTTCAAGGAAGTAGTTGTGGAGGTGCTTGATGAGATGCATTTAGTGTGTCTTGAGGAAAATGTGGCAGACATTATTACAAGTCATCTATAGATGTTGTTTTTAGATTTTTGTCACAACTATAGACTTCAAGACTTCATGTAAAAATCTTAGGTTATTAAAAAAAAAAAACAGGCTCTGTTATAATGCCTATCTGAAGTCCAATTTGACATAATTGGGCTCTTTTAGATACATCTGGGTCTTGAGAAAACTTTGAAAACCCTCTTGAGATGTTTTCAAAGCCTTACCAAGATCCAGAATTACCTAGAAGCACCCTCAAAAGCATACTAATGGAAAATGGCTCACAAAACCAGCTCTTCATCCTTGCTCTCAGAACCTCTCCTCCTCAATATCCTCAAAGGTCAACCAAGCCTCTGGCCCAAACTTTTCCTTCAATGTTCCAACCAAGCACTTGGATCCAGGTCCCTCAAGAAATTGCTTGCTGGTGACAATGAACATGCCAAGCTTGCAGCGTGTAAGCATGACATTTGTGCGGCGTAAATTGTTCAAGAAGCCCAGTTCACGAGAGCGAACAAGGGAGATAATGATGTAGTCCTCTTCATTCCCTATAAATTATCTTAGATCATATGTTGAACAAACAAAAAAAAGTACAAGCCTTGGAAGGAATCAACAGCAAAACACTTATCTGTCCAATCCAGGCCATCAGTAACCATCATGGTATTTTCGATAGTGCTTCTCTGGAGAAGATATGGAGTAATGATGCGGTAATTCTTCTCTTGATCTTGAAGCTTCTGAGCTAGTTTGATAACTGCTTCCATTTCTGCTTCATTCTGGATAGAAAGCTTGATTGGAGAGCAGAAAAAGAAGAAAGATAAGACATACCTTGAATGAATCATTCATTTTTCTCTCCTTGCCAGGTACATCAATAAAGTAGCAGGCAGTTGTTTTTTCAGTTATTGGATGTAGAGGGTTTGATTTCAATTTGGCATCATAGACTGCCTCAGAGATTATATCTCCAATTTGAGGTGGCATACGATCTAGAGGGGTCAGGTTCATTAGTATATAGCATAATATTCAAAAGGAAACTTACACTGAGTATCAAGAAATACAACATGCTTGTTCAAGTGAGATATCTCAAAAATACTTTGAAGATCTTGGAGATCCTCTTGGCCATATGGTGGCACTGTCAATATGAAGAGCTATATTAATGGACAGATAGAAAATTGGAGATAAATACTTACATTGCTTATCATCTCCAATAAAACATGCCTTCCGCAGGTTTTGGAAGGTTGAAAATACAGAAATGTAGTTTCCCACCTCAATTTGACTTGCTTCATCCACAATCAAGCTTTTCATTGGTATATGATGAGTGAATTTGCGCATGAACCAATTTGAGAGCATGCTTAAGGTGCATAACATGACCTGGCAGTCCTTGAAGCGGGAGGGCCCAACATCATTGAATTCATCTGAGCGAATCATATTTGCCTGAACTTTGTGATAGATGTGTTCATGCCTAGAAAAAATGGATATATAAGGGTAAAAATAGAATATTTTTAAAGACAGCTGACCAGACATAATGGAAATCTTTGGAGACTAAGAGCCTCCAGTTGGAAAAGCCAGTTGAGAGCAGCTTCTCAGCAATGTTCTTCACTGCTACATTAGATTGTGCCACCAGCCAAATCCCCCCTTGACCAGCCTTCTCAACAGCATGGTGAACATATGCTGCAATGACTGAGGTTTTTCCAGTACCAGGCGGACCTTGAACAAGTACAATCCGGTGATCATCCTTGGACGACATCATTGCATTGACTGCTTTCTGTTGGGAACCATTAAGACTGAGAGCTGGCTTTGATTCGGAGGAAGGGGAAGGGGGCTTTGGTGGTAATCTCAAAGGCTTTGTAGTTGACTTCCACTCCTTAGGCCATACAAGAGGAAGCCCATCACCAGGTGGAAACCAAATGTTCTGGATCCAGGGACTGTCATTGAGCAGCTCTCCAGAGCCTTGAAGAATCCGAAGGACAGTTGCAGCTCGTTGAGCCTCAGCAGTGGTGGGGTCATCTCGACCAATGGTGATGACCTTCAGAACCATGTTATCACCTATCGTCTGTCTGGTGTTCAAGTTCGCAGATCTACCCTGAACATCTGTTGTGATGCCCGAGGTAACATAGGTCCCATGTTCATTTTGAAGCTGTACGCGAACATTCTATACACAACAAAGCTTTATCAGAGCGTGCGGAAGGAAGATAATGTGGGAAATAGATACCTTTCCTGACCGAAATTTATCGCCGTAGCTTGCAGAGTTGACTTGATTTGATACATTGTTACCTTGAATGCGATGGGTTTGCTGATGGGGTTTCAAGTGGTCAAGTCGCTGTGCGTCGTTGGCGATCTTGCCAATCATATCAAGAACCTATCAAAGGTGTAGCTAACGCAACTGAGGATGGAGACGAAAAGGAGACTTACTTGAGAACTAAGCTTCTTTGTGTCAATCCTCGGGACCTTCTCAAACGTCTCAGCCCCATTCCCATACCCCGCCAGAAACTGAGCAACCCAGGCTCTCATAGCCAAATCTGTAGTACTCTTTCGATCCTCTGCACTGTAGACTGGGTTGCCGAAGAGGGTTACAATATTCTCCTTCTTCACTTGGATGTCCTCCCCGACAGACTCCTTGATTGCGGTTAGCGGCTTTCGGTCAACAGCAGAAAAGGCTGATTGAATGTCAACGGCGTTGGTAATTCGGAGGTTGGTATCACAGTAGAGCGACATGGACAGTGGGCCGATGTCGAAGGCAAGTAGGTCGCCGGCAGGACGACAAAGAATCTTATCTTCAAGGAGCATTCGATGCGGCGGAACCTGAGGTAGGCCAGGTGGCGGCCTGTTGTTTCCACCTCTCAGCGACTTGGGCTGTGAGAATTCAATGATTCGACAGTTCTTGTCATCAGCGACGGCGAGGGCGTTGAGACGACCTTTGTCAGAGAATCCAGGCGAGATGCCAAGCGGGCGAGCGTGGTCAAAAGTTTCAAAAAGATCTGATGAAGGAATTTCGAGTTCGCGAATGGTGTGGATTGGAATATGTTGGTTGAGTTCCAGTTCCGGACCGTCCAGGATATTCTGCAGCATCACCTGGGGCCTGCGGGAAGCCATGGTGGATGTAAGAGAAAGAGCCAATCGCACGCCATACACGGCGCCTAGCTGCCTCAAGGCAGCGGTCGAAGTTTGACGGAATCTTGAACTGGTTCCGCTTTTGGATTTTGCAATCGGGCAATTTGAATACTCTCATAAAGCTCAATCGACATCAACTGAGTAGAGAAAAAGGTTCAAGATACAGCTATAATCGACTCGTTGTGTTAGATAAAGGGTACAAAACTCCCATACAAGACTTCATGGCTTTCGACCCAAGTCTCGTCACCAAGTGCACTTGCCAATTTCCCAACCAAGGACGCCTGAGCCTTTGACTCGATGAATTTGCGACTCGTGCAAATGACCATGCCCTTCTTACAGCGCGTCAACATGACATTCACCCGCCTGTCCTCCTTCAAAAAGCCTAACTTCTCAGAACGAACCAAGGAAATAATGATATAGTCAGCCTCGTTTCCTGACAGTAGGTGGTCAAATACATTCTTCATTAGATATACTCGAACATACCTTGAAAAGCATCGATGTTGAAGCATTTATCTTCCCATGGGAGGTTTGCGTTCTTCAGAGCCTTCTCTAAATTTGAACGTTGAGGGTCATACGGAGTGATTATCCTATAGGACATGTGATGCTTGTTCAACTTCCTCGCGATCGCTATTACCGCTTGAACTTCGTGATCATTCTGTTGGCCATTAAAAAAAGAGATATGAACAGTTTCAAGGACTTACGACCCAGCTGCGACCTTTCGATACTTCGAACCCCTTGTGAATATCAGCGAATCGGCAGGTCCTAAGTGGTGATCGTAACTGATGCTCGCTTTTGAGCCGACCATTGTAAACGTGAGTTGAGATGAAATCGCCGATCGGGATGGGCATTCGGTCTATATTCAATACGTCACAGTTGTTTTGATTCCTGCAAGAAGGGAAACATACACTGCGTATCAAGAAGGACTGCACGTCCACGGAGGTGCGGTACTTCGAAGATGCTCTGAAGTTCAGGGATGTCGGCGTGTCCGTATGGTGGCACTAAAGCTGATCAGCAGGGAAAACCAAATGAAGGTTGGCCTTACATTGTTTGTCGTCTCCAATGAAAACAAGTTTGTTGATCGAATTCCTAAACCGAGAGATCAGAGGGAAGTAGTCGCCGATCTCAATTTGACTGGCTTCATCAAATATAATTAATTCTGGAGGGACGATTTTTGCAATCGCCATGAGTCTCTCATGAGACATCATGCTAAGGGTACAGAGGACAACTCTAGAGTCCAACAACTGTCGACTAGCCGTGGTCGAATCAGTGTCAAAGTCGTCTGATCGGATGAGATTCTTATTGATCTTGCCGTACAGATGCTCATGCCTGAATATCGTGAATATCGTAAAACTCAGGGATCAAATCAAAGTTCAATGTGAATTGAAGTACTTACCATTCGAAATGAAAATCTTTTGAAACAAGTATCCTGAACTTGGTAAATTTGAGTTCCATGAGTTTTTCGGCAATATTCTTGACAGCGACATTGGATTGTGCCACCAGCCATATGGTTGTTTTATCACCGGCTGAAGCCATAACACTAGTGACACTCGCAGCGATGACAGTCGTTTTACCGGTTCCAGGAGGTCCGTGAATGAGAGCGACGCGGTCCTTATGCTTGCGTGACAGAACTAAATTCACGGCCCTTTCTTGAGAAACATTTAGAGTGCGCTTGGAAGGAAAGTACAAGGTGAGGGGCGCCAACGATGAGACTGCGGGCCAGGATATCTTTTCTGAAGGCAGCCAAATGCGCTGGACAAATGGATGAGACATGATATCGTCGGTTCTCTGCAAAATCCGTAAAAGGATGTTGCTGCGTAAGATCTCGGAGGTTGTTGGTGCCTCTTTACCAATGGTGTATATGGAGACAATAGATGAGCCTTTCATGGGTCCATTAACGCTGAGGGTTGATGTTCTGCCTTGGGTTCGCTCGGTTTGCCCCCGAATACTCAGGACTTTTCCATTTTCTCTCGTTTTGATATTTAGATACTGTGGCATTCCATTTTCAATACGCGATGAGTTGTAGATCTGGGCAAGCGTACCTGATGAGTTGCAGTCCTCATCACCCTGCTCTTGAAGCGTTCCGAAACGACTTCGAGTCCGCCTTTCCTGATTACGACCTCCTTGCTAACATCATTCTTCACAACGTCAGGTTTTAATGCGACAAGGCGACTTGCGTCGCGGATGGTTTTGGAAATTACTTGAAGTTGCTATGATTTCGATGAAAAAATGCCTACAGCGTGCATGTTATTACACACCTTCCTAGGAAACAAGTCGGTATTGATTTTTGGAATCTGGAAAACTTGCTGTATCATTGATGAATGTGTGGCTGCTCTACATGCCGCCCATGCCTGGAGTGCGGTCGATGTGCTGGAGGTCTTCATCGATTCATTACCGCGGAATAGGCGTATAACATGAGGTTTGTTCAACACTAATTCACCACCAAGAGAATTCATAAGGGATTCCAGCGCATTACGATCCCCACTTGATACGGACAACAGATCCACTGCAGAATTCAATAGAAGTCCAGCATCACGAAATAGAGCTCCAACAATCTTATCCATTCTGAATGCATACGTTGAGATGCCAGGGCGACAGAGAACCTTGTCACGTAAAGGATTCTGACTTGGAGAGGCGGAGCTTGGCTTTTTGGGGTGCCTTGTTTGCGAGGATGACTTTAGCGCAGCCATCTTCACAATCATCACCTCCGATAACGAAGCTATGGCCAGGGTATGTAATGTGCCTTTGGAGCCATATGTTGGCGCCAAGCCAACGGCACCACCATTGGCACTGCGGATAAAATGGTCGATTGTAGAAGAGGAAACACGGCTTTCCTGAATTTCGGTAACGCGTATAGGCGGGTGAACCTCCTTGTAGATATCTTGCTTGATCGTGAAGGCTTTATTGTCTCCAGCCATGATTTAGAGAGGGTAGTGAGGGGCAAGCAGGAATGGGACGCGTTTAAATAACCCATGCTGAAATGCGGCATCATTTTGCGTGCCGTCGAAAGGCTTTCCTGCGGATCACCTGGAGAAGTTACAACCGCGACCTTCAACAAGTTCATTTGAAACTTGAGCGCTTGAGCGTCAATGAGTATTGGAGGAGCACATACCAATTCAAAGATTCTAACGGCTATCATCTCAGCCGCACCAAATTTGAGGGTCCAACAAGTGTCAGTGAATTTACGGTGGATAGTGGAGATTTCTCTCAAATCAAATTGATTCTTGAGCGTCAAAAAGCGTGGGAACATAGGTCGAAATCCTCCGCACATTATGTCACAGGACAACTTGGACTCTTCCTCGCCCTCGACTTCCATGGCCACCCCAGTTATTCTCGGTGTCAGCGTTGTAGCAGCGGCAATCTTAGGGCGGTCAATGTTGCGACGTGGGATGCTGGGTGGTAAGGCTGCAGCGGACCAGTGGGTTAAGGGAGGGTTCAAAGCCAAAATGGACCGCAAGGAGGCCATCGAGATTCTGGGACTCAAGTGCGTAGCTTGAGCATATCTCTTAGTAACTTGTGTTCATGTGTTTAAATAGGGACGGACCTCTACTGCGCAACAAACTAAAGGATGCCCACCGACACATCATGCTTGCCAACCACCCAGATCGTGGAGGGTCGCCATACCTCGCAAGTAAAATCAACGAGGCAAAGGATCTCCTGGATAAAACAGAGGGACGTGGTCGCTGACCCCCATTAACATGTCCGTATGATGATGGTGTATTTTTCAATTGCCCGCCGATTGACTTTTCGTCTCGTAGCGTTCTTGTATCATTACCATACTGGCTTTCACACTTATAATGATAATACTCCCTCAATTCTCATATTTTCTTTCGGAAAAGCCAAGGGAGCTCGATACGCCTTACCAGTGTGCTCGCTCGGTCGCTTTGGGGACATTCTTTCGGTTGACCTCTCAAACTTGTATTCTGCTGACTAAGCATTTTTCTCCTGCACACGTCCAGTATGAGTGATTTACAGCCCTCGAAACTCGGCACCAAGGAACAGTACGTCTCGTCAATCGTCCAAGCGTTCGCACCTGCCAATCGGAATCGCTGGTAGTTGGGACAGTGTTTACGAAGAAGAGCTCGCGAATTTCGAGGAGATCGGAGATGAAGGTGAAGTCTGGCATGTTATCCGATCGTGTCATAGAGAAGGTTAACAGGACTAAGAAAACTTCTAGGTTTGGCACAGAGAGTGTAGAAAAGATGGTCGAATGGGCCCTTGAACACGTTCCTTCTTCGTCCAACGCCTCGATCCTCGAAGTAGGTAGTGGAAATGGAACGCTGTTGTTCGGCCTCCTCGATGCTGGCTACGACCCCATTACGCTCTCGGGTATAGACTACAGTCGAGGCGCAGTTTCCCTTGCGAAGGAAATCGCCAGCAAACGGGGAGGAGGCGCCCAAAGCATCTCGTTCAGCGAATGTGATTTTCTGAAGGATGAACCTAAAGTTTTGGATTCCACACAAGGAGCGGACGAATCTGGTGTTTGGGACGTCTTGATGGACAAAGGCA
Organism: Laccaria amethystina LaAM-08-1; assembly: GCA_000827195.1. Lineage (NCBI taxonomy): Eukaryota > Fungi > Basidiomycota > Agaricomycetes > Agaricales > Hydnangiaceae > Laccaria > Laccaria amethystina. The sequence continues at coordinate 140,107 of KN838536.1, read as the reverse complement.
CCTACGACGCCATTGCTTTAGGTCAAAAAGACGAGAATGGGAAGTCTCCCGTAGAAAAATATCCAGGACGGGTGACGAGGTTGTTGAAACCAGGAGGGTATTTCTTGATAACTTGTAAGCGGCTTTTCTTGAGGTCTTAAATGACGTTGATTATATCCCACTTCCAGCATGCAACTTCACAGAGGACGAGTTAAATGCCAGCTTTACGACAGAAGAAACGAGCCTTCTATATCAGTGGGTTTTTTTTTTTTTTTTGAATGGCTGATACACTTACTCAGCCTACTCCCTATAGCTCACGGATACAACATAAAACTTATACGTATGGCGGGAAGAGCGGCAGCATTTGCTCGAGTGTAGCTTTCCGAAAACGTCTTCCATAACAAAATAAATTTTTTTTTGGGAAAGACACTCATTGGGTGGGAATACCGTTCATCTTGGACTGTAAGGTTTGCCTCGCCAACACAACCGCCCATTCCAGAAATTTACTCAACCCTTCCTCTTTCATTGAGAGATCACGAAAGGCCTCTGTTATGAAATACACCAAACCCGTTGCCAGATTTTCAATCCGAGCCGCTTTGATGAATATCTCCTCGACGACACTTCGGTTTCGGGTAAGAACCACCTCATTAAAGTTGGAAGTAACAAGCGGCGCCGATCTTTGACTAGCGATCAATAGTTGAATCAACATTTCCTTTAAGAATTCGCGTGTTTGCGGTTTCAACCGTGTGAAGTCAATCGGCTGAGATGGGGTGAGTTTGATCAGTGCATGGGGAGAGAACAACCGACCTTTAAGATGGCAAGTGTCACACAGTCCTTTGCGATCCACCATGCGTAGGCTCGAGCTACGTTCCTCAGACGGGCTTTTGATACACTCTTGGGATCAAAGCCCTCGTCTTGCTTAATATTTTTGATCACTCCAGCACCACCAACAGATGTTTCGCCCAATTCACGAAGAAAGTCCCACAAGCAGAACTGTATCGTGATCTTGTACGAGTGGGACGAACGACACAATTGTTGGCAAACGAGGCTGTAGTAAGGATTGTATAACTTCTCCTACACAGCCCTGAGGAGCTAGACTTGATCAAGTCGAGATAACGTACCTGTCCACAGCAATGAAGAACAACACGAATGATCTCTCGTTGTTGAACATCGGTCAAATTCAGTTGACTCAGTCTCTCGCAAGCGTCGATGTAATCCTGATGTTCCAAAGATAGATCAATCACTGAGGAGAGAAGCACCAGATGACCTACGTCGCTGCTCATTAGGACAACAAAGATGCTCCTCCGAATGTCAGAGTTCATCCCTTGCGAGCGAGCAAGTTTGAGCAGCTCGCTTTCCTGATTTTCCTCCTTTCTTGCGGTTGCAACAGTTTCAGCTGCGTTCATTTGCCTGTCTACCAAGGGATCGCCACCCCATGCAGCGCCAACAAGCCACCATTTTCCCTTGCTTTCGGCGGAGTGGAGGTCCTCGAGGGTAACCCTCAAGGGCTCGTGTGCAAGCACTGCTTTCTCGCCTGAGTAAAAATGTTGATACTCTCACGGAAAACACACCATATCGGTTCTTTCCAAGACCAGAGAGAAACTTCTTCATCCGATCCACGGCTGCACCGCCTTGGTTCTGCGTTACATTCCTCTTCAATTTGTTGTTCTTCAAATTTGTTAATGTCTCGATCATGAACCGAGTACGAGAGCTACAAAGGACATCAGGCTCCGTTAACCAACGATTCAGGAGAGAGAGGCACCTAAGACCATCACTCGTTCCAGAGACCTTGTTTTGCACGATTTGAATGATATCCTTCAAGGCAGATGGATCGTCTTGCCTAAGCTGTTGCCCGGAATCTTCATAGGTGAAATAGGTGAATAGAAAAGGGTCAAATTAGTAGCTACTTACTCCGAACGACCCTGAGCAGAAGCTCAATGTTAAACTCCGACAAGGTATCGTTTAGCAAAGACTTGATGATATCGAAAACAAGCACACAGGAAACCACCTGTAGGTTGTAGAGCTCGGAAATCAAAACGATTAAGTTCGAACATTCTTTTCCTTGAGTGTCGACCTCTTGTTCTGGAGTTGTGGATTCTGTGCTCTTCGGTAGTGCAGCATAGTGTCGCTCGTAAAAAGTAACTGCAGTTTGCACGAAGTGGGCAGCTACAATGTGCGTAAGAACATATACCATCGGAATCTATGATGATGCACACCAAACTCGACTCCGATCAGTTTATGCAAACTGGACACGAGAGCGGTGTAGAGAACGACGTAAGAGTCGAGATGGGATGAATGGGACGAAATTCCGTCAATAATCAAAGTGGTCAGAGTCGAAGTAACGTCTTGACGAAGCCACGTAAGTTTAATTGCTCCGAAGGAGAGAGTTAGGTTGACACACCATTCCTCCTTTGGCTTCTGAAAACCCCTTCAATGTTCTCAACAATGGCTCCAATATTTTGTTCTGACATCCTGTTTCTTATGAATGATCTCGAGGGTGGCTGGTATAAATATTCTTACCGATTAAGAAGACCTTTGAGCTGTCTCGTAAGCTTGATCATAGCCTCTGAACCTTTGTCGTTCCCGATATCTGATTTCCGTAAATGGGGGGGTACATACGCTTTGTAATATTGAGTGGTTGGACAAAGTGGGGACGCGAACGGGTTTACCTGTAGCTGGGTTCGGATTGACCTCAATTTCCGCAACCAGTCCTGCTCGTGGCTCCTCACCTTCTTCTGAGTCTTCAATACCATTCCATTCTTCGCATGGATAGTCACCGTCTTCGGTAGAGTCAGTGTCATTAAATTCGCTCGACACATCGGATGCGTCTCCTTCAGCATCATCTAGCTTTCCCTACGACAATTGTTATTCCAGTTTAGTGACAACAGGTTGACTAGACACACTTTGGATATCGACGCAGTATATCCGTCAGCCCAGTCCAATAAGTCTAGGGGAAGATTGCCGTGAACAAGATAAAGTGAGAGTATCGTTGTTCATACCATCTAGACCATCGTCATCCGCAATCCTTTTCTTTTTCCCGCTTTTTGAATACCCCAACTGTGATTCCAAATAGGAAATATACGCATCTTCCTCGTTGTCGATCCGGCTCATTGCTGTTGGGTGAGAACTCCGTTCTGCAGCATGCATGACCTTGGACTTGGTGAGTTTGTTGGTCTTAACGACCGGAGCGGCAGGTGACTGGGCTGCAAGAGACTCCTTCGCCCCGGTAGGCGGGATTTCGTTTGAAAGGACCGCTACTCGAGGCTCCGCCGAGGATGCCTGGCGAGGTTTCTTGCGTTGGGGTGATTCATGGTGTTCCTCCTCCTCAGCTAATCGTTTCTTATTGTTGACAGAGAAATAAGCAGCCTTCTTCTGTTTCCTAGCTTCACGCTCTTGCCTACGTGCGTCTTTCCGGGGTACATGAGACCGAGATCGTCCGCCAGCTACTGGTGACCTGCTATTGCTATTTCCTGATCGAAAATGAGATTTGTTGAGCTAAGGACCCCAAAATCATGGCAAACCAAAAGATTCCTCGAGTTCTTGAAGAATACTTTGAGGCAGGCGTGTCGTCGAAGTCTTCTTCCTAATCGCCATTATTATCTGAAGTCGGTCTGAGTGAATTGAAGAGTTGGCTTTCACAACTATAACAGGATTTTATTAGTGGTTGAACAAAGAAAACTCACACAACATACAGGAATGGATAACCTCATTGGCTGGGGATATTTGTGTAGCTCGCCGTTCCCGTTTCTCGCTTTTAGGCTTGGTGGTTTTTTTTTTTTGAAGTCATAATGGCACGTGACAACAGAGCCCATTACTCTGCTTCGCAGATCTATTGGTTCAGAAAAACTAGTTTTCTACGCAGATAAAAGCAATAAAACGACGACAGCAACATCCGTCTCGATACATTTCCTTGGATTCGTAAGTAAATAAATCGTATGGCTCATTCAAAGCAAACATTGTCTGTCGTCTAATCGAATTGGATTGGCTCAACTTTCATTGGCGAAGGCAACGCTGGCGCGCCTGGGTATCGTTTCGTTGGTGTACCAGATGGGCGTGCGGGGGTGTTTCGACCCGATCCTGTCCCTGGGTTCTTCGAAAGTCCCGACGGTGGCATGCCGATAAGCCGCGAGACGGTATATGGAAGCTCGTACCCCGCACAGCAGGCGTATGAGATATATCTCGCTAGTTCGAGGTGCAGGGTTGGGTAGTATGTCGTCGAGGCTTTTCGTGAAATCTGTCAAGGATAATGGGTGACATTGATAGGATAGACTTGTTAATGAACTTACCAGAATGATACGCTCAAGGCCAGAAAGGAAGAGGTCAGAGTGGAAACGATGGGCCGAATGGTTGTGTTCCTTGGGCATGTTGAGATCAGCGACGCATTTGGCAATTGAATTTATGAGCCTCAGGTGAGTGGTCTATAATTAATGCTCAATCAGTTGAGGAGAAACGGCCGTAGAATGATGACCGTACAAAGTAGCCCATGGCTTCAAATTCTACTCCACCCGTCATACCACCTGGCGCTCTTGGCTTCTCAACCCTTCCTTCGTCAGTCTCAGCTAGAATCCATATGGTGTTCGTCGGGTGACAAAAGACCCAGAAGTAGTCCCGGCAGACGTCCGAGAGTTCTTGCAAGTATGTCTTGTAAATCCTAGGTTGGTGAAGTGATTCAATAAACGCGTGAGGAGAGATAGGAACTCCAGGACATTCAGAGGGAGGTGGGGCAGGCGTGAGGAGAAGAGCACGAATAAGAGAAAAGAATGATTTGTGGGGTGTGGGAAGACTGATGAGGTTCGAGGTGACGAGGGAACTTTCGCTCTCCCAAGCCTCTCGATGGGGCCGAGAGCGGCCGGACAGCAAGGAACCACCTTTCGTGCTAGTAGATGGAAGGGATGAGGGTGGGTAGAGCTCAAATAGGATTAAAAGAAGGTCGACGATGAGTTGTCTGGTAGCAATTTCACCAGGTTTCTTGTCAGAGTATAAAAGTGAGATGAGTTGAACGAACGGCGTGGGGCATGAGCTGCGCAAAGCAAAGCACCCAATTGAAGATGTGGACAACGCTTTGAAGCATCGCAGAAGTTCGTGTAGGATTTGATCGTCATGTTGTTCTTCCCTAAAGCGGCATTGAGTACGTGAACCAAAATGTTACGTTAGCGACTTACCGCCATTCAACCTCGAGAATCTCGTTCAGCCGCGTGAGCAAAGCCGAGTATCCACCGAGTTTCAGGAATTCTTCCGACCAACTGAGTGGAAGTGATCAGGATATCCCTAGCGACGTATGTAGTCGGAATTTGATCAAATACCTGGCTGACTCATTCCTCAAAAGCAACCTCAGCTTCTTGATGTCTTCGACGTCCAGCTGCGTGCTAGATTGGCTCTGAAGAATGCTACAGAACTGCGTGGGAGAAATATTCTTGAGGGTTGGGGCTTTATCCTTTGCATGTCTACCACCGGCGCTAACGTCCACGATCGACGTCGATGACGGAAGGTGGACCTGACTCTTAGAAAACAACCGAGGGGCATCGAACGAAAGGCCACGGGTGTGACTGCTTCCTTGCCGACTGATCCCCGTTCCGCCAGTATACGGAGAGTGCAGGGCGGAGACGTAGCTTCCCGCAAACCGGTCTGTGTGAGGGGGTTCTAGATAGTCTATGGGAACGATAAAATGTTGGGGTGAATTGAACGACTCTGTGCTGTGCGCCCGTCGCAAGCCCCTCGTGTGAGGTGTAGCGAGTGGAGACGGTTCTGGCGCAGGAGCAATAGCCATGGTTTGAGAGGATTTGAGCATAGCTTCCTTTACTGTTGAGTCCATCCCAACTAGCTTGGGCCGCAGTGTCACAGGAATTTGGAGATCATCCTGAACATGTCATTAACGACTGAGCAAGCTGTGATGAAAATGGGTCTCACCAGAAGTTTATCAAACGCCTGGTTTGTTTCTGGGACCTCTAACGGTATGTCTTTCGGTTTCTTCGTGTCTCCTCGTTTCTTCTTGCTGATTGCAGCACCCACTTTTCCAACTTTTGTAGCTGGGATCTGGGGTTGCTGCACATTGGATGTCGGCTGGTTTTCTTTGCCTGCCGGAACATCTACGGCAAGACTTGTTAGAAAAGTAAAGTCTGAAGAAACGACTCTCTTCGAAGGAAGGATGCCTTTGAACATGACGATGTGAGGAAGTTGAACTGTCCAAATTGGGCCATGGTTCAAATCTTGCAACGCGTTCAAACTTCCTGTCACGTGACCGTTATAAGTGCATCGTCACAGGATAGTCACCGTCACGCCATGCAAGAAAGGAGGTTCCTTTGTCGTGGAGGAGGTGATATAAAGCAACCAACTCACCCAACAAGTATTCTTCTGTTTTACTTGCTCGCTGTTCTATCCGCCGTTTAAATCCCAACATTTGATGTCGCCTTCAAGTTGCTCATGCTTATCGGTCGACTCCTGTTCTCCGCCGTCCCTTGTGGTCGCCTGGTATATGAACAATAACGTCGAATAAACCCCATCTCTAGGTTTCTACCCCTCGATATGACTGCATAATAACAATCCAATCGACCCCGTCGTTGCTTGTAGTCTTGACATGATGTCGCCCTAGGGAGTGGGCAGCCTCTCACGCCGCGTCCGCATCTGGACACCGCTTTTGTTCTCCACCTTTGCCGTGACACATCTTGAAAAGCCAATAAATCACCCCCCCCTTCCCCATCAAGCCGTCGCTATTGTACTATGATGCCGACGTTGCATATGCTTGACTTGAAGCGGCTCTGGGCTCTCATGCTTGACGCCGCGTTTATTGTTATATGTCCGACCCGGTTTTTTGATCCCAATCGGTGACAGTGCACAGAACAATTGGAGCGAACCCCTCGGATGGCTTCCCGCGAGCCGTGTCGTCCCGTTGGCAATGTATAAAATCAGAGGACGAAGCGTTCGGATTTTCAAGCCAGTAAAGCCCTCTGCTTGAATTCATCCGCCCTTTGCAGCCCTCGCACATCTTCCCAAGACATGGACTCATTCACCACCTACTTTTCGCTCTCGGCTAAGGCTGATGACATCTCATCACAACCACCCATCGACGAGGAAAACGGCGGCTCAGGCAACAATGCCTACTGCGTCATCGCATGAGACGCTTTTCATCTCTCATCCAGCATTGACGACTACATTTGTACACTATATCATCGTGAGTCTCCTTCTCCTACTCCTCCCCTCTCTGATGCTCATCGACTATCCCCTGCAGAGCATGCATTTTTTATGAGAATCTTGCGACACCTCGACCATCCGACCTCGCGGTCATCTCACTTCGCGCGGCGGCCGTTCGACATACCATACCATTTCCACCACTCAGCACCACATTCCTACCCTTCAGTATACCGTCCTCCTTCATTAATGACGACAATAGTACCATCATTCACCACACCACATCATCATTTGACAACGGCATTCACATTCATCGGGACACATTTTTTTTCTGCTACAGTGCTTCCTTTATTTTTGAACTTGGAGGGACACCAAATTCGTAGACAACTTACTTTCGACTTCGTTCTATTACCGTGACGTACTTGTGCTTTACGGAGGAATCAGACAAAGGCAATGAAATGCAAATTTCGAAAACATATCATAAATATTCGTTGGAGTCTGAGTAAGCACTGGAATCGAATGACAATGGATCCGCCCCACAAGATTGTCAAAAGTTGCTTTGTTTCACAATTAAAAAATACAAAAAAGACGTATTCATTTCCGAAGCCAAACCCTATTGGCCTTTGTTCATCAGCTCTGCTGTAGAACGCAAGCTCCATCCATCCATCCCAAGCTGGAAAAAAAACGGGCCATCCAGCCCTCAAGCCGAGCCATACTCAGCCTTCATATCATCAGCAAGTTTTTCCGCGATAGCATAGCAAGCTCCAGCCTTGACGGAAAAAAAAGACATCAACACCAACCACAAAAACCGATCCTACAAAAAGGAACAAACCGTATGGCCCGAAACAATGAACGGGAAAATCGACGCATCGCAGACTCTCAGCCCCTCAACGCCATATACCCTCAACCTCGAATCAACCACATCCCCATTCTCAGGGTTCGGTCCCATACGACAGGTCGTCGTCGGGTGATACACCGTCTCCACGCGCTCGCGGATGAGGGCTTCCAGCTCGGCGTCGGATTTGAGGTGTAATTCGTGGTCGAGGTCAGCCCGCGTGAATTCGTGGTCGAGGAGTGGAGCGAGAGGTTTGGTTCGCGCGATTTGGAGGCAGAGGCGGACGCCGCGGACGAGTTTCTTTACGTCTTCTTCTGTGGATAGGTAGCTGGTAGGAAAGCAGAGGGTAAGTAGGGGGGTGAAGGAAGGAGATAAGCATGACTCGCTTTGGATTGACGCTTGGTAGTTGCCATGGATTGGAAGATTTGAGAAGTACGGCACCGGTGCTTGTTGGTCTAAGGAGCACATAAAAGCTTCTACGCCTATAGACACTTGACGGGCACCATACCTCAGCAAGTAGACGTGAAGCGCGAATGTATCAACGTCAAAAAAGACACGACCGTGCTCCTACAAGTAATTCCCATAAGAATCTCATGCATGGATGCTGAACAAGGAATGACCCACTTTGTATGCAAAAGGTGTGCAGAAAAGTTCTAAATCGGGGCTATCCTTCGCTGATGTACTGTCCAGGAGCTTCTCGGGGAAGATCTGAGAAGGGAAGATATGAGGATCATCTGAGCGGATGAAGGCAGCCGATTCGCCAAACTATATTACAACAACAGAAATTATTGGCAAAGGATCTCAAAAGAAAGAGAAAAAAATTGCATACATTCATTGCCAATGGTCCTCCAATTCGTAGAATATGATACTGCACGATCGCAGATGTCAATTTCACCCTGTCCAAAAAGGATTTCGGTCTCAAGTACTTGGCGGAGTTATTGAGTTTGTCTTTAAAGTACATATCCACGACGGGGTGGTCCACGAGATTCTGGCCGACACCAGAAAGGTCTTTGATGACTTGGATGCCATGCTTCTGGAGATGGGCAGCAGGACCAATGCCAGAGAGAGAGAGGATCTAGTGGGGCGATTGTTACGTGGGCTCGAGAAACAAACAAGGCAAGAGAGACGAACATGGGGAGAGTGAATAGCACCACCACTAATTGGATTAGTATGAAGACGGAGATATTTTGGTAAGGAAAACGCAGACTCACGAAATGATCACCTCTTTTTTGGCTCTGACTTGATACCTGGGGCTTCCATCTGAGTTGGCGAACTCAACACCTACAGCACGAGGTACGCCAGCTTCAGATGTTTCAAAAAGCACGCGGGTGACTGTAGCGTTGACGGCAACCGTTAAGTTCTTCCGTGCGAGGACTTCAGGTGTCAGGTACGCTGTCTCACTTGAGACCCGTCGATACTTCTTGTCCACGTATGTCACTGTCTTCGAGGTTAATTTAAGTATCAAATGTTTTTATAATTCCACCCACTGATCTAGAAAAGCTCAGAAAAAAAGTTCGAAATTAGAAGATGAATAACATACCCGGCTAACACCCAAAGTCCCATTTGGGCCATTAAAGTCGTGTGTGAACGGAATGTTGACTTCGACGCAAGCCTTGACGAATGCTTTGGACGCGCTCGTAACGGTATTGAAATATCCCACATTTACTGGGCCAGAATTACCCCTGACTGTTGCATCAACGAGCGGGTAGTCTGGATGTGGGTTGAATTTCTCAAACTTGGTGAAGTACCTGTGGCAAATTAGCTGTTGTAACAGACTCGATGACGTGCGTTGCTTACCGAAAAAAGTTGCTCCAGGCCCATGACTTGTCACCAGCGTAAGATGCCCACTGGTCAAAATCCCCAGGGGCACCATATTGAGCCCTGATTCAACGCATCAGAAAAGTAAAATAGGGTGAAGGGGATTATTTACATCTGGGCGTTGATGGAGGAACAACCCCCTAGCATCTTGGCTGCGATATTCAAGGATAGCTTCTAAGTGCTTGAGGGCAATAGCGGAACTTACCTCTGGGCCAGAATTTCTCCTTCCCATTTGCTGCTGCCTGAGGCTCGGTTCGGAAAGGGTAGACATATTTGGAGAAGAAGAGCGCTCCGTAGCCAATTGGGGTCCGGCTATCACTAAGAGCGCGTCCACTGAATAAATGAAATTTCAAGTTCAGTAGAAGAGAAGGACAAGAAACGCGACATACCTTCCTCCAGCTTCAAGCAGTAATACACGGATATTCGGGTCTTCGGAAAGACGGGAAGCCAGGGTACACCCCGAAGTACCTGCAATAAACTTTAATTAGGGGTTCTATCCTCTCGGTTGCAATGCATACCTCCGCCAACGATGATAATATCATACTGCCACTTTTCATCCCTCGCAGTCGTATTCGAACTGACGCGTCTACCCACCTTGTCGAGGTTGGATATGTAACGTGGTCTCGGTCGCTTGAAGACGAGACGAATCAGGAGGGCAAGCGCAGCTCCGGAAACCAGGAGGGATCGCGGAGTGAGATAACCGGGTTCGAAGGTGACACGGATTATTTGGAGGAAGTCTTGAACGGCATTAGCCATGACTGCGCTCAACTACGCGACTTGGCGAGTAGAACTGCGCGTGATACGTTATTTGGCTGTGTGCCATCATGCGGACATTCACATGTTACAGCACCATATGCACTCATCATCAGAAAGAGTTGTCAACGGAAGTGGTTGTGTGGCTGTGTTGGTACAACGTCATGCGCACCGTACTCAGATCCTCTCTAGTATACAGCGACTCCATCGGCAATCCTAACCATACTTTCTCTCTCCACTACATCTCTCGTCCTGGCGCTGCCTGAAACACACATAGCGTCTCCACAGTCACCTATTCTTCCTCCGTCTCCTCAGAAACCCACCCTCGGAGCAAAGCTTGGTGCATTGTTCTCTTTAAAGCGTCCCGCGCGCAGGCATACAGCGCCAACACACTCGGGACATACAAGACAAGTAGTCGAGTCCCTTGCGGGAGGTGTTGGCATGGTAGAGGATCCGGACCCAACTTCGAACAATAACCAATCCAAACCCATTCACACAGCACCCACGAACTCCGTCCCACCAACGACTCCACCAACAACGAACGACTCTCTCGCCCCTCTCTCAGACGCAATGATTTCAGAACCACATTCGCCATATACTCGTTCACATGCAGATCCGAACCCACCGACTAAAGCAAACCTCAAGGCGTGGTGGAACCATTTTACTTTTGCCCAAAAGGCGAAAAGGGAGGGCGATGCCCTGTCTGCCTATCGAAGTGCGTTTTTCGCGTTTTTCACGCTTTGTTTTTGTCTTTTACACTGGCCGCTGACCTGCTGTCCTCTGCCGTATTACTCAGGTCCGGACAACGCCCCTCATCCCGTTTTTGGGAAACCATTGAAGGAAAGCTTAAGCCACGCCAGCGTGCAGATCTCCACCGCAAACTCAAATGGAGAGTTGTACGTTTGGGGATACATCCCCGTCGTGGTGGCCAAATGGTGCGCTCGTGTTTTTCCCATTTCTACATTTGAGCTAATCGATATCATTCAAAGTGGGTTGTATCTCAAAGAGAATGGTAGCTTGAAGATCCTTCCTCGCGCCTACTTTTCTAACGTCTATACATAGCGACGGAAGTTCCGGGCACGTTTCGCGTCAACGGGTCAAGTCGAAGAATGCGGGATCTTCAAGCTTCATTTGAGACTCCCCCACGTGTTGCGTCTTGATCCACTCTCATCGCTTATCATCCACTAACCTTTTGCCCTTCAGTATGGCAAAAACCTCGATTGGAAACAAGAACAATACACGACTCACGATGTGGCCAGCGTCTTTCGAAGATACCTAACGCAAATGCCCGTAGGTTTCCTTCATTTGTCTTGTTGTCGTTTTGCAATGAATATCATTTTCAGGAACCTGTAATACCCTATGATATGTACCATCATGTTCGTTTTTTTTTTTTCGTCAATGCCCCATTATGTTAACGCATTGGGTGTAGTTTCGAGACGCGCTAGGTAAACTAACACTTGTGTCTCTTCCTTGAATTGTCTAAAATGTTTTCTCTGTTAAGCAAAAGAACCATTTAATCAAGAAGAGGTAATCTCTACATACAAGTCCCTCATTCGCAAGATGCCAAGAGCAAATCAGTATCTCCTCCTCTATGTCCTGGACCTACTATCTGTGTTTGCAAGGAAGAGCGAGAAGAATCTTATGACGGCTACCAGTTCGTCCTTTTACCCCCATTATATATAATCGTACCGTCTGACGCGCCTTTCTACTCACAGATCTAGCAGTCATCTTCCGTCCCGGCCTAATCTCGCATCCACAACACGAGATGTCGCCACAAGAACATGCACTCAGCCAACGCGTGTTAGAATTCCTCATTGCTCAACAAGACTGGTTTATGTTAGACATACCACCGCCGCCTAATAGTACAGTTAGAAGGGAAGGAACATTGGGACGTAGGGATACTGGTCAAAGTCAAAGTGGGCCAAGTACACAACCATCTCATGGGCAGCAGGTCGGGGGTAGCTCGTCATCGTTAGGACATCGGCAGACCGCTGAGACTTCTGTACCAGCTGGCTATGTCCGGGCGGACACAACACCAACGATCGGCGTTGGCGGAGTGATGCCCAGACCGGTTATGGAGGAACCTTGGACAGGAGGCAGTGGGGCATCAGATGTCGATGATATCATGGTGATTCCCAGTTCGGACGAGGAGTATTCGCAGGTTGGTGGGGGAGGATGGAAGTTGGTGCCAAGGGCTCTTGCTGGCGATAAAGAAAGGATCAAGATGATGAGGAGACGGACGACGATAGACAAGCATGGTACGCTTTCTCTTGGTTTTAAGTCTGATGTAAAGGGTTGATTGGTTGGTTACAGATGATCCGCCAGATCGGATGGCGTTCGGCGCTCTATCAGAGGGTGACATGGACGACTCGCCCACATTGGAGAGTTCTACGGTACAAGATCATGGTCATGATGTTGGCGTTGGTCCCATAAGTGTTACCAGAAGTCGGACATTACCATCTCGTAGGAAGGACGGTGGTGAAGGCGAAGAGAAGGAACCGAAAGAAAAGGAAAAGGCGCGCGTGTTGAAAAAGCAGCGGAGAGTGTCGGCAGTTCTGGGCGGTCAGGGGCAACAGGGCAATTGGACTTCGTAGGGTGCCTAGTCGCCGTCGTCGTGCGTCCGCTTTTTTGTTTGCATTTGGGATGGACTGTACAGTGTTTTCTGTTTGAACGAGACGATTTTCTGTCCGTGTACATGTTTTTTAACGTATATTTGTTGTTTTAATACGGCTAATCACCAGTGATCTATTTTTAGAGATAATAAAAATAGCTATGAGCTTACGCAGCAAAGTCGAAACAACGCTGAAGCGGGCGTTGTTTCCGACACATCTGACCTGCGTTTGTTCTATACCCGGCGTTCCCTTCCTTTTTGACACCTTCACCTTCCCCCTCTACGATGCCAGCCTACAGAGACGATCCGACCGCCCAGAACAACTACTACGACACCGTACCTGTGAGTGCTCCATAAATACACACATGATTTGTTGACATGACACTGATGATGGAACTGGTTCGTATAAACAGCTAACACACGGCACAGGACAGCCCCACAACAACGACATTCCTCTCGTTTCCCCTCCCTCGGCAGGCGCATTCCAAGCCTACCACTCCGCTGCAGACTCGATCGTGGACTTTGATTCTCAGGCAGACCGTCCCAATATGAGTGCAAACCAAGGGTACTACGATTCCAATCAGGCATTGGATCCTGAAGGGAGGAAGTATGGATTCGCGAATACGGGCACTGCTACTTTTGGCAGCACCGCGTGGACCGCTGACGCTGCGAAGCGCACGAAAAGATCTAAAATGATGGTTCGTTCCCGTTTATGAGACTTTCTCAGGCGGATGTGATTTTGACGCCGGGTAAAAGATGATTGGCGGCGGTCTCGCGCTAATTGGGATCATCATTATCGCCGTCGTCGTGGGCGTTGTGGTGTCCAAGAATAACAGCAAGAACTCCAAGACGCTGTCGACCTCGGGCAGCAGCGGCGGCGGCTCCTCGTCGAATTCGAATTCTTCGGTGACGCAGACGAATCCGAATGATCCCAGTACTTTTGTGAAGAACCCGAAATTGCATCAGTCATTTTGGGGAATGGCATATACCCCTGCTGGATCGCAATTACCGGATTGTGGAAACTCTCTTTGTGCGTTTATATCTTCTGACCTGTGGGTTTTGAGCGGAAAGTGATGTTTTGCGTTATTTAGCGGAGGTGATACAGGATATCCAGGTGTTTCTTTTTCCTGATCTCTACTTGAAAGGTTTTCTTACCAGTTACGACATAGCTCTTGTCGCAATTGACCCCTGTGAGTGGAATGGTGTCAACCCGTTACTTCAACTGACAGATACTCAGCGCATTCGCCTTTATGGAGCTGATTGTAACCAATCGGCACTCGTCGTACGTTTTCTTACGTCTACATTACTTGCAGGAGTTTTCATAAAGACCAATCGTTGTAGCTTGAAGCAATCAAGCAGACCAAAGTGAATATGTCTGTTTATCTAGGAAACTACCCCGTCGCAACGGACAATGGCACCGCGTACCAGCGTCAGCGTGGTCTCATTCAGTCCGCGATCCAGACCTATGGAACGGAACATATTGCGGGCGTCACTGTCGGCAATGAGTTCATGCTCAAGTGGGTTTTCATCTTCATCCCAGAATTCGAAGCTCAACAATTAAATTTTTATAGCTACGTGACTGATGCTGGTGTGAATGATCCCAACAGCGCTGTGGGAAACCAGGGCGCAGCGATTCTTATCTCGTTTATCAACGACACGAGGAGCATGCTTTCGTCCATGAACTTGGGAAGCATGCCGGTTGGTAATTCCGACGCTGGTAGCTATTTCAACACAGAGGTATTGCAGGCTGTGGATTACGGGGTTCGTCTTGCAAATCTCTGTCTCGCGGTCGCTTTGCTGACTCTACGATTTAGATGGCAAATGTACACCCATGGTTCGGGAATGTCAGCATAAATGATGCAGCGGGTTGGACGGCAGACTTTTTCCAACAGACAGATGTAATTCAGGCCCAAGCGCTCTCTAACAGTCCAAAGATGTACATCGCTGAAACAGGTGAGTCCTCTTCCTTTCCTCTTCTTGATAATTTGTTCATGTAAGTTTCTCTTGCGTAGGATGGCCAACGGTACGTCATACGAAGTAACTGTTGATGAATGGTAATTGACGGTGTGGCATTTAGAAATCCTCCAATACTGCGAGTGCATCAGATGGACCTTCCCTCGCTTCAGAGGCCAATCTCCAAGTACGAGCCTTGTCTTCGCGCATGACAGCAGCTCGCTGACTTTTCGCTCAGATCTTCCTTGATACCTTTGTGTGTCAAGCCAATAGCAATGGAACTGGATATTTCTACTTTGAGGTGCGTCCCTCTTCTTCCATGGGTAAAAAAAATGTTGACGAAACGTTGAACAATAGTTCTATGATGAGACATGGAAGGTTTGATAAACTCCCTTCCACCTCGATGTTACATTATCCTGACGTTTATTTTTTCAAAAGGATGTAACCTTTGGTGGTGTCGAGGTGCGATGCTCGTTGATTGTTTCATTACCTATTGTTCTAATTCCGCTTCATTTCCTGCAGGGCTGGTGGGGACTATTCACCGCAAAGTAAGTCATCATCGTTTCATGTTTCACTTCCAGCTTACGACCTTTTCCGTCTAGCCGCACCCTCAAAAATATTGAAATACCCAACTGCCAAGCTCCATAAAAACGTGAACACCGCTGCCGATCTTTGTTTACCCCACTGTCCAGCACATCTATTCCGCCAGTGACATTTATACACACTACCCCCCATTCCTTTACTCTGTTACGATATCACGACAGATTTGGACTTACTTGGATTATTCTATTCATACTTGGACAAAGATTTCATCATCGGACCAAGCTAGCTCGTTACAATCGCAGGTACAGCCTACTTCATACGCTCCTACCGTTGGTTTGCCGTATTGTATATACTTACAATTACACTCTTTGCCACCGTGGACCTATGATGTTTTTGTTTCGCGGTAAAATACCAAATGCTGGGTGTTGGAACTTGGAGTGAGTTTTTGATTATGGGTGTGGCCAAAAATAAATTGGACCATGATAGGGCCGTTGTAAGTGCATTGACCGGGAGTCGAACCCGGAGCTAGGCCATGGGAAGACCCAATGTTACCGCTACACCATCAATGCTTGAAACTTCTAAAGATTTGAAGAATCAGAAGAGCAAAAGGGTGCTAATTGCCTGGTGCAAAAAAAAAAATCTCAAAAATCGGCGGTTCGTTCTTCGCAACTTCTCGCCTGAAATATGTTTGCACATGTTGAGGGATTCTAACCGTTCACAAGTAAGGTGAATCACCTCGATCGAATCAAAACCTATCTCTTATGCTGCTCTTCCGAAGAAAGAAATCACTATACGCCTTTAATTTTAAAATCAGGGCCCAACCGGGAATTGAACCCGGGACCACGCACAGTCACAACTCCTCCATGAGAAGTGGGATTGAATCTCCCGAAGCGCGTATCATACTACTAGACCATTAGGCCAATGGAAGCAATTGATCTAGAAGAGATATGTACACCATGGACTCTTTACTGAAAGGCTGGCAAGACTTAAATTCGTCCCAAATTTTCGAGGTTGACACTGAAGGTTCTGTTTTGAGAGGCAGATACTATGGATCGTACAACGCCGTGACTAACTTCTGGCACTGACAGGGATTTGGCAGACTCGTCTTGCACGACGTATCGCGTTACTTTGGCACAGTGGTCGAGAGTACATCAGCCCATGCAGGATGTACTAGGGCTGGTATACACACGGCCACCTGCGCTTTTGTCGAATGGGCATGAGGTTAAGTTTATCATTTGATGTCCTTACCGTTTGAAAAAAAACTCAAATTCTGCGTCGAATACGGAATGTTCATAGAGTCTTCGTCAGACCGTAGTAAACGAATATTCTTGTCGCCGAACGGTCAAGACAAACGAGGAATTGAATCCAGGCACAGTTTGAAGCCGTTCGTCTCCTTCTTTTGCACTCGTGAAAACCTCAAATTAAGCCGCTGTGTTAAAAATCAATGCAACTCAAGTCTAAGGAAGAATCAAACCACGTACATCTTCCATTGGCGAGGCCGCGATAGGGGAAACGTGGGTCTGGTGTGATGAGAAGTGGAAGAACGGTTTCCAAGATCGAAGATAGCAGAGGGGTGATACGTGGTTGGCATGTCACTTAGTAGCAGGATTCAAAAGTATTCAAAAGGGTGCCGGATGTCGTTAACACGAAAAAATCGATTGACACAATGGAAGGACAGCCTGAGAAACGTCAAAAGTGTGTTCAGGTAAGGGCAGCCGGGGGAGGGGGGAGTGGCGAAGGGAATACGCTTCCTTGCGCTGCCTTCCAGTTCTCTAATTGCACAGAGCACAACCCTGTGGCACCGATCCCATTCAAAGCCAAGCCCTACTCCCGCTTTAAATTCCCCTTCCCGCTCCTCCTCTTCGCGTCCAACCTTCCGGCCGTGTCCCAAGCCACTTTCACAAGCCAGAAAAAGCACGCGAGTATGACGGCCGCCGTGCCTATCTCAACGGCTGCGAGGTGGGCCGTGTTTCCTAATGGTAGTAGAATGGTGTTGCTATTGGGGCCAGAACTTGGAAGGGGGTGAATAGAGAAACAACTCCTCTTGGGGGGCAAGGAGTTGAGAACGTGAGTTGGAAGGCCGAGATCAGGACACAAAGGTGACGGTAGATGGTCTGTTGGATATAATTGTAGGTCGTTAGGTTTGGGTTGATTGAAGGAAGCGATACTTGCCTGACGAGGACAAGTCGCTTGGACAGAGAAGGAACGCAGTAGGCCACCTCAGCTGAACCTCCTCGTACCCCCCACTCGCGCTCGGACGTCCATAGCGCAGATGCATGGGAACGTCAATCATCGCCTCCCTTTGCGCTGTGTCTGTACCGTCAACGCCAACGAGGAACTTCGCGTCCTCAAAAATAATAAGCACCTCTGTATCCGCCTCCCCCCTATCCAATGCATGTGCTGGCTTCTCAAGCTCCGTACTTCCCCAATGCCTATATGCATACGAAGCACGCCGGAGGGCGAGTTCATGGGGGTCCACAAATATTTGGGGCGGGAGTGTGTAATATAGATGGATAGTGCAATTTTGGTGGTGGTTCAGGAGAGTTAGGGCGGTTATTGAGGATGGATGGAAGCCATGGGCGGGGTGTAAGTGAGAGGTGATTGAAGGTGAAGGCATAGTAAAGTTCGGCAGACTCGCGCCGAACATTGCTACCAACCTTCCACGCTTCAAGCTTCCTCAACTGATGTCGTTCAAAGTTCCTTGTACCACCTTGTCACTCGGCCGCCACAATGGGTGCTGCCCCTTCCAAGACTTTTAACCCAGTCCAGGACCTCCCCAGTCTAAAAGGAAAAGTTGTTATTGTCACAGGGTCGAGGTCTCGAAGCCAATTCTGCATGTTATGCAGCACACTAATGGGATTGAGTAGCAGTGGCATTGGGTTCGCAAGTCTGCAACATTTGTTGAGATTGGGCGCGAAAGTTTGTGCTGTTCAGGACGATCAACATTATTGTATCCTAAAATGTTACGATAAGGTCTATATGGCTGCTCCAGACGAAGACCGAACAAAGGAAGCTCTGGAACGTGTAGAAAAGGAGGGCCGCGAACTTCCTGGCTTTGGTGAGGTTGTCTGGCACGAACTCGACCTGAAGGATCCTCGTACTGCCAAAACCTCTGCGCAAAAGTTCATGGAGAAGGAGAGCAAACTGGATATCTTGAGTTGGTTATATCTTCTACATGGCAGCTCTATGCTCACAGTTTGTTCAGTCAATAATGCCGCCTTGTATTGCCTCTCATCTGTCGCAATTTTACACCACTCCTGACGGTGAATTCTATTTAGAATCTCTGACCTTGGAAATCCCCTAAAGAACCAGGACGACGTCCAATATAACATGGCGATTAAGTATGTAATGATTGTGTTTCGCGACCCTTTGCTTCTCATATTCCTTCGCATTGAGCTACTTGGGCCCGTTCGTGTTTACGCGTACACTTTTACCTCTGCTCGAATCTACCGCAGCTAACGGAGACGATGTTCGAATCATCAACGTGAGCCTCCTTCTTTGCTTCTCCACTTTTCTAATCGCCCGTATAAAGGTGGGATCGGATGGCCATAAAGACGTCAGCCATCTCGATTATAGTTCTAAGGAAGCTTGGAATCATAAATTCAACTGGTCCATACTCCCGACACTGTCGCGATACAGTGAGTCAACCTGCGTGAAATACTTTCTACACATCCCTAATGATAGCAGAATATTCCAAACTCGCCGTTCACCTGTGGTCAAATTATCTCGCCAAACGCCTTGCAGCAGAAAACTCCAAGGTGATGGCGCTGATTGTACATCCCGGTGCCATCCTTAGCGTATGCCTCTTCTGTTTAACTCACGCCCCCCTTCTCACCTCCACTCAGGATGGCGCCATCCGTTCTCTGAAAACGCTGCCCTTCCCATCTCTTTGGATACGACTCCTCGGGACAGTAATGCATCCTCAGGAACAAGGGGCCTTCACCACGGTGTACGCGGCATGTTCGCCACGCGACAACCCGCATATCTTTAATGGTTCATACATTTGTCCGCCAAATGTTACGGTGACACAAGCTCCGGGTGCCTTAGATGAGGAGAGGCAACGTCAGTTATACGACTTTACGGAGGTGTTGTTGAAAAGCATCGATGTGTAGCTTGGAAAAAACTTTTCGACTGTATGACTTTTTTCATAGCCCTTTCACAGGGTGATGGGGACGTGATTCCAATTGATGCTGCAAGGCAGACACAGGTTTTCAAATTGAACACGCCTGCACAATGTGATTTTCTCTGGCACGACAAATCTGTGCTTGAATCAGCTACGACTACTTTTGTGAATCATTGACAACTTGAAGTACCACATGTCTCGGCGCGGAAGTGTAGAGTTTCGACGGCTCTCAATTTCAACGCTCAGCGTGATCAAATTCTATGATGATCGCCCACCAGCCTTGTGCACACCCTACGCCCGCAAGTGCGATTCTGCGACTGCGGCAGTGTCGCTACTTCGGGCTAGACGCGACTGAGCGTCATGTCAATACCCGTTCATCAAGGGTCAACAAGGTTTTGTTTAACTGACTTGAACTGTGTTCAGTGCTCTCGGTCACCACCTTCACATGTCTCTCAGCGCTGGCGGTTTCTCTCACGACTTTCACACTGCCTTCAAATTTATTTTTCTGGTATGTCCAGCCAGACCCGATAACCTAGGAGCCTCTCCACTCGGAAAAAGAACCACCGGAATTTATAGCCAGGGGACGGTGGGAAAGGACGCCTTTACAGGTCAAATCTCTCTCGTAAAAATATGAACGGTAAGTCTTGCTTCTTCGGTTGCTTCACAACGGTACAGTCCGACTGCCCCGTTTAATCCCACCTCCCTCGATATATATCTACTTCTGTCCATCGAAGCTTGACAGTTCCATTTTCGATCTCAAGCTTCAAGTCATGTCTGACTCTTCTGTCAAGATCCCAACATTCGACAAAACACTGGGAGCGTTGTTCATCGGCTCGAATATAGCGACAATGTAAGTTTTCCGCCCATATCATGTCTTCACCTTTGGTTTCTTATCCGAATCACAGTTTATACGGTGTCATCTGTCTCCAGACGTTCATTTATATTACAACTCCTCGGAGCCAAAGTGACAAACTGTGGCTCAAAACATTGGTTTACTTGCTTTTGTGAGTAATCGATTTCATTTCAGTATAAGCTGCCAGCTCAAACGGGTAACTGCAGCGTAATAATTTTCCTTGACCTTCCTATTTCTATGTCATATTGATGGCCCTGAAAGGCGTTGGATTCTGCACAGCAGCTTGCAATGACTGCAGGGATGTACAAATTTTTAGTATCCGACTATTTGAATCCTGCATTACTTCCCACTGGGGGAGCCCGGAGTGGTGAAGTGTGTGTATATTGTGTTCCCTTTCTTCACTTCTCGTCTACTGAAACTTATCTCAACAGCTTTATTTTCGTAAGCCGTTTTTTTGTAGACAAGTTTCCGGCGGATTTATTCCAGTTTATTGCAACAGGCGCATTCATGCATTGGAGTACCTATCGTGTCTGGCACATTCGTATTCGAACTGATAATCCTGCAGGCGATTTTGGTCCTCTTCATCCAGCTGTGGGATAACTTTTTCTTCGCAAACACCGGATGTCGGAGTAACATGAACTTACAGTTTCTTTTGCTGGAGAATTTGGATATTTAGTATGCCTTCGTTGAAACTCGTTTACAGACTATTGTTTACCGGGCTGACGGTGAGTTATTCGTCCCCAGGTCCTTCCGTAGGTTTGGTAACTCCTATAGCAAACAGACATCGCTTGCCCTATTGAGTTTCGGTAATTACTCATACTTTGCTACACTTACAAATTTAACGGATAGATGTACAATACAGGCTCATCGATGGGTGCGTAGCTAGACACTGCACCATCTCTGACTAATTTTCTACATAGATCTGGCTGTTACAGGGTTTGATCACCGTCTTTTGACGGCGAACACCCAAAGATTCATTGTAAACATTGACTCTCTCAATGTCATGCATATCTGACCTTGATGGGAAGCTGGCCTACAAACTCTCGACATCAAGCAGAATAACTTTTGACGTGATGATGACAATTGCGATGAGTAATTCACTCGCGCTCTTTGCCAGCGATATCATCTGATGATGCCTAAAGCCATAACTCTCCGTCGCGCTCGGTCAGAAATCGTGGGCCCGTAAGAACTGCCAGTGCCAGAGATGGTAACATGGAAGAGCTCACGTCAGTCAAAGGAACCCCAGCACAGACAACATTATTAGAATTTTAATCCTCTTCACTGTCAACACGAACCTTATGACGACGTCGGTCATGGACTCTTTCTTCGACGTTGTGGAAATTGATGGTACTCTATAGGTGTCTTTCAATCAGTGAACTAGTAACGGTGGGTTGCCCTGTCCTTGTTGATCCTACATGGTAAAATGACTGTATAAATAGTTCCTAGCTTTACCTCAAGCCACGGTATATGGAGGTATTGCCTTCTTATTGACCAAAAGTGAGGGTACCACTGTTGCTCAGACTGCACGGATCCTCACGGATATCCTTTTCCAGCATATTTGAACTCTTTCCTTGCTCTGTTCGTTTTCCTCATAACCACAAGAGTCACCAGCCGATCTAATATTTTTTAGGTTAAACTCGCGCGAATATCTACGTGAAAAACTTGATCGAACCACATCTACATTGACGACGTTCCGAAGAGAACCAAACCCTACCTTTGCCGTTCTGCCAGGATACAATCGTAGTGTGCGCGATTGGTCCCTTGTCCATTGTGTTTTCCTTAAAATTTACTTACCTCTTTTTTTGAAAGGTGATGGAGGGATCTTCGACCGCCGCGAATGACGGAGAGGTTTATGAGTTAGATCATACTTCGAATTTCAAACCCGATAACAACGACAATAGTGTCTATGGCATGAAGACCACTCAAGCGAACGCAATTGCACTGTGATATACATACGTTCGGCATTTTCGATTCTTGTGCAGTTGAATAGAGGTTCAGTCATAGGAAAAGCTTCTATGCACATTCGTTCATTATTTGGGACACAGTAAACGAACGTCAGCATCCAAGGGATGTAAGTATGATAATAATAAGAGATAGTGGACCACCAACATCGCTCATAATACTAATAACCGCTTAACGTCTATGATGCCAGACCTTTCTAACATATTGCATAATTTTAGGCGGCGGGGGAAGGATCTCCCACCTTCAAAAAGGCTTCACGATCAAGAAGTTTAAGTAGAAAAAACGACTTACTGGACAATCAGATTCCCTCTCCCTACCACCAAACCTCCCTCTCTGATTGGCATACCTGCGCCAGTGACGACGTTTACGCCTTTCATGGATCTACTTCGGGGATAGTCGATATAGGTAGTGAGGCTCCGACCCTCAAGCCCCGCAAACTCAATATAACCCCCTTGAAGAGGTAACGTGTCAGACCAAGGTAGATGTATATCCATGATAAGATCGTCCAAGACCCGCTTGAACCTCTGATGATAGGCTTCGTCGATAATGAAAACGATATCTTGCTGAACGCCGTTCCTTGCCTCATTGCCAACGCCACGACAGAGAATTTTAGTGCCGATGCGGCACCCAGGCGGGATGTCGACATCGAGAACAATGTTCTTTGACCTGCCAGAAAGAAGGCGGCGTGTGATGCTAAATTGGAAATGTTTACCCGCCATGAGGTCTTCGAGAGACAGGGAGAGGGAATAGATAGATTCTCTCGATGGACCAACGCCCAGCGATGGTAATGGTAAATTGTATGGTGATGCTTGAACTTTCTTGGACCTCGGTGGTCCTAACGAGAAATCCAGTGGGGTCTCCCGCACGGATGTACTGGGTGGCAAGATAGAGAAGGGCATGCTACAAACGGACTCAGCAACATTAAATCGAAAGAATAGCAACATGCCAGGAGCCACCTTCTGTGTGGTCCGGTGACATTCCGCAAATTTTGAGGGTTACGGGCCACTGGGACTGTCTGTTCTTGTCCATCTGAGGTCGCAATTGCCAAGTCGTGAGATTGATGCGCAGAAGGTCGTCGACGGAAGTCTGCGCTCGGAGCTGGCATCCGTGATCGGTTGGGAGGTTCTGCAGATCTTTGGTACTGGTCCATGGGACCTTTACGCTGGCCTTGTTTCCAGGAAGGACGAACACTCTCTGTTTGACTGGATGGCGGCGTGATAAGCGATTCCGCGCTTGAAGCAGCGATATGGATGACCGAATTCGAGAAGAAAGAAGACTTCTCGCTGGAAGACGAGCTCATTGCCCGAGAAGGCGATGAGGGGGTTGCGTTGCGTTGACGTTCAACAGAAGGATCTGGGACCTGTATTTCCAACGGTTCATCGTGCGCCAATGCCCTATAAGCGTTATTGACCTGTGGAATGCTGTCAAACATGCAAGTCGAGTCAGAAGCTGCCGTCTCCACCTCAACAAAACGCCTCGTAGCTCTTTCCTTGCTCTCGTTGTGGCGATCTGGATGCCATTTCAAAGCCTAAGGGCGATCAGGACCTCTTCATGCCTACTACCGGAGGATGCCAACCATTGTCCTATAAGCATGCCTGATTTCATCTGCAGTAGCCGCGTCCGATACACCAAGTATCTTTCTGGGCGGGGGGGTCACGGACATTTGGGTATTGAATGGAGCATTCATTCAATCAAAGCGCAGCCAGAAATCCTATGAGCGACTTGCGAAGTGCGTTCGTTATATAGTCCAGAACCCCGATCTGATATGGATATCAACGCAAGGGATTTGCGGGTACCCATTGGTGCTTATGATCGGGAATCAGGAGCGAAGTCGAACTAAGTAGGCTGAATGAACCTGTGTCTAAGCTGAGTCGTTGTGCGTGCATGCAGTGATCCCGCGTGATAGTGATGTTTGACGGATTTGTCGGTAATTAAGCAGTCCAATGTTCAAACGCGAGATAGTGCTGTTGAATCGAGCCTTGCAGCTGTTTTAATGAAAACCTGCAGGATTCCGGCCAATGGATCCACCGACTTTCTAGGCATGCTTTCAAATGATCCCAGACCCAGATACATACTAGAAAAAAAGAATGAAAACGGAAAACTCGAAAGTGGAAGTCGGGTGGTTCGCGTTGGGCCGTTACTGTTCAAACGTTCATGGTTCCGGGTTGGTTCGATGCAAGTTTAGGCTAGGAGCCATTCCAAAAACGGTAAGTGCTACTACAGCCGCACTCCTTATCGATATCAAATATCTACAAAAGAACCACTACAAGAAGAAACAGAGTGAACATCCTAAAGGTAAAGTTCTTCCTTTTATGTTCAACATTCAAAGATATGGGCGGTGCTCGTAAAAGAAGTCATCGTTCTTATCGTCACAGCCGTTCGCAGAGCTCCCGTTGAGTAACACACCCCGCAGCCGCCTCTTTGTGGGTGTTCATGAAAGGCCGAATAGAGGGGGTATCCAAGTTACATTCATTTGAAGCCTTGCACCGTAGTTGTTCTTAACTGCGGAGGCGTGTGTTTGATCATGAACTCCCGGAAAATCTCTCCCTGCGGTTAAGTGGGACATCGGATAACGTGTTAGCTGAGTTTAGCACGTCGATTCGGCGTTGGAATGTCGTCTTATCGCCAAATTCAAATACGAAAAATTCTTCTGTGAGACTGACGTCCGATCAAGTATAAATGAAGCAAGTGAGACTGGTCTCCCTATCCACCTTTGTGATTGACGCCTATAGTGGTTGTAAGGCTTGATAACAGAACACTGTTCTTAATAGATGTTAGATATGGGTTACGTTCAAAACAACACGGTACCTTGAAGAAGCTTTCCCAGCGTATCATCGATTCTTCACAATCTTATAAAAAGAACCGCTAATATCTCGATGCTTGAAGAAATCGCTCAGTTCGGCAACGGCTGGCTTACAGATCAAGGTCAGATGCAGAATAGGTCCCATTAATAACTCATCCGAGTGTATTTTGCCTGCAATATCACGAGAGTTATGGTGAACTTCATGCAAGGGTGGAAAAACAGGTTGGCGACTGACCAATTCGCAATGTCGACAGTACTGAATAAATGTAAATGGAGCTGCTTGGCAGGCGTTGATGTCCAGGTCACCTTTTTTTTTTTTTGACCAAGTACGGTGAACCTTAATTATGGTATCTGCAGTTAATTTGCAGCACTTGTAGAGTCTCGGCCGTTCGTCATGGGAACGCCCACCGAAAAATTTGGTAACTAAAAAAGTTTGTTAGGGGTGGGAGGTGATATAGCAGCCTGCTTTTTGCTATGTATTTTGAACGAGAAACAGTCCTATGCCCAGGTGAGTATTTTAGTTACTTCTTCCACTTTATATATAATGAAGAGTTGAACTTCACCTCTTTGAAAGTACAATGTTTCACGATCAATAATCCGCTTCTGATGTTGTGTTATCTGTCGTCCGAGTCCGCAGGTGAGGTCTTTTTGATGAGGAACAAGTTCGAAGAAGAGAACCTGATTTATGTTGGGGGGGTTGAAAGGCATGAACGGGTCTTGTTGAGCTGTCCGTATAAAAAACAAACGTTCTCCCAAACCGCCTTGTTTTGTAAGGGGGTCATTCCATCCTCGTTGAATTGTCAAGTGTCCTGGTCGTGCCTTGAGTTTCTGTTCCCCTTTGCTAAAAATGTCTCTGATGAAAAGTGATAGTTTCATTTCCACCAGAACCTGTACGGCAGACGTTATCAAACCGATTCCACGGAGAATGCACGGCGGTCTTTGGCCCAACCAAGGGTTCGAGGTCAACATGATTGATGCTGATAGCTGCTCAGTGATCCAAGTTGAGGTTGTTGAGTGGCGGTGCTGCGGTTGGCACTTCTTGCGGCGTCCGGTTGCTGCGTAGCTGTGAACTCATCCATTCCTTCCATTACTCACGACTTTAACGATTCTCTGACGATTGTACATGTCTTTGGTCTGCGAGTGTCCGCTCCAACCTATTCAATACCCTTTACTATCTACCTTGCTTCATTGAATCGCATCCGCAGTTACTTATGCGCTTTCGAACTATGCTGTTGTCGAGTCTTCTGGTGCCTGAATGCTCGATCAGACGCGTTTTGGCTTACAATGCACCTCCTAGGTGAGCATTGGATGGTGTTTCATAGTACAGCTAGTTTTAAGTGAGCCTAAATGCTAGGTGGGGTCAGGCAACCGCAGTGATTAATGATGCTCTGTTCGTGCATGGGGGCAAGACCGACCAATTCAACTCTTTCTCGTACACATCCGCGCCCAACAATGACGACCTTTTGCTCTTATCTCTTTCTTCCCCATTTTCTGCCTCAGCGCCTCCATGGGAGCTCATAAGCTCTTCGGCTTCATGGGGTCCTGCTCTGGCATGGCATACCTTGACTTCCATTGATTCGACCCGAATGCTCTCCTTTGGTGGCCAACCTGATTTAAATTCACCAACAGTTACTTTTGACGGTGCTGATTCGGCATCCCTTCTCGATGTGTCTAATATTTCATCCCCCACATGGATAACGGAACCAGTCTCATGGGCACATCAGCCCATGCGTCGTATATACCACTCAACAGTCTCCACATCTTCTGGTAAAATCGTTATAGTTGGTGGAGAGAAGGCGGATGGTTCAAACAATGCGTTCTCCGACCATAGTGTGTTTGACGCCGCTGGACCGACATTCAAGCCACTTCCAATACCCAGTGCCCCTCCGGATCTGTATGGCCATGCCTCAATTTTACTTTCAGATGGGCGTGTGCTAGTATTGGGCGGATACAGTCAATCACTTAATGCTCTCATCCCTCTAACTACCATTTGGATCCTTGACAACAATCAATCAACGTGGTCTACCCCCCAGGTCTTTGGTGACATCATCCCCCCACCTCGCAGAGGATTTGCGTCGACTTTACTTTCAAACGAGAAGATCATTATTCATGGGGGGTGCGATGCAAACCTTCAAAACAACTTTGACGATGGGTGGATTTTGGACTTGACACAAAATCCCATGAAGTGGGCTCAAGTCGACGTCTTATCACAGATAGGCTCACGTCGTGATCACTTTGCGGTGTCATCTGGGAGCCAAGTCATTTTTGGCTTTGGTGAGTATCTTCCTTACATTCGGCGCTTTAAATGTTCATGTGGGTGAAACAAGGTTATCAGGATAATGGCCCAGCACCTGGTCCCTTACTAATTTATGATGTATCAAGTGCAGCCTTTGCCTCCTCGTTCACGCCTCGACCGGTGGCGACATCGACACAAACTAGCCCCCCCTCTCCAACTAATAATCCACATTTATCAACGACAGGAGTAGCGCAGTCCACGTCCACTATGGACCCCGAGCATTCTGACTCGCATGGCAAGAAAGCGACCCCGATTGCTCTGGGAACTTCGCTTGGTTTGTTGGCCCTTATTGCCGCTAGTTTCGTTGTCTATTACGTTCGACGAAAACATTTCGAAAACAGGGATCGGAGACATTTCTTAGGAATTGACGGAGACGACTATGGGGGCAGTGACGACCTCGGGAATGCAGGGATTATTCCTGCCGCCCGTTATCATGAAGAGAAAAGCCGTAGTGGGTTTGGGCGGAATCTGAATATTTTAAATTCGATCGGCATGACGCGGAAGACAGGGAACATCAGAAATACTCAAGAGAGACGGGATATGCTCGCGGACGAGGATACCAAGGACCTGGGAGAGTGGTATAATGCCAGGAAGCGGGACGGTACTGGAGGAAGTTCTTGGTCCTTGAAGAGTGCTCTTGGAAACAGTCGTTTCCCGAGCTCAAACAGACGCCGCGTCGCCTCACGGGAAGGAACTGATCCCTTTGCTGATGATGACTCTTTTATTCGGGATGAAGAGACCGGTTTTATTGGAGCCGCATCAACTGACGGACGACCCAGGGGACGTCGAGACATGAGCTATGCCAGCATGCGAAGTAGCCTAAGCTATATGGATCCCTTTGCTGATCCCATTCAAGAGGGGCGAGAACCTGCAGATACAGACGTCAAATTCTCACATCAAATTCGGCTTGTACCACACTCATTCCAGCAGCCTCGAGCGATCGAAACCTCACTTCCCATGGCTCAAGGGCACGCACTCAGTCCGCTTCCTGAACAGAGCTCCCAGAATACACTTACTTTGCAAGACCTTGACAATCAAGGCTCCTCGCTCGAAAACAGCTTATCCGGAGGTTCGACATCCCACATGACATCTATGACCTCTTTTGACCCACCCAATCCCCTTCCTTTGACTACCACCATTGTGCCGGCGCACTCACCTCCCAGCCAACCACTGCGTCGAAGCGATTCGTGGTGGTCTCGGTTTGCCCGCTCGAGTTTGATTGATCGAAAGTCCAGTGTATCATCCAAGCAATCCGTCGGCCAGTCAGAGTTTCTCAATCCGAACCCTCCTCCGAAACTGCACCCTATCGAGGAGAGCGTCTATTCCTCTCATGATCGTATTTCGCCACAGCCGAGGTGTTCTGGACAAGGTGAAGAGCTCTTCAGGAAGGAATCAGTTACTCGAATGTATGTTAGGGGTCATGGCAAGTCTCTGTCGTCACTGCGCACGGTCGACTCTGAGGCCATCGAGCGAATGGCGGGGGCGATGGACGTGGTTCAGAGGATCAAGACGGGAAGTCACTATTCCAGAGAAAGCGGCAGCTCTATTGGCAATTTAAGCATTGATACGCACAGTCTCGACGAAGCAAGCGCCTTCGGAGCCCTGGATATGGTTTCATCACCAGTGGAGATGAAGCCCGCTGAACTTTCGCGGATGCTACCACTAAACTCTAACAGCAAAGCGCCTCCGCCGGCAATCATTCCTCCTAAAACTTCATCACCAGGTTCGATGGGCGTCTTTGTGTCTCCTAGTGGCGCAAATCGTCCGCGTTCTCCTCCAGCGAGTGGGATCGCGTCTCGCGTTCAGGCTTATGAGCAGCGGATGTCTCCGAACCAGTTGCCAAGTCCTACGAACACTAGACATCGAGAAGAAAGGACGAAGAAACCGATCACAGTCAATTACGGTCTCGCTCCTAGACCCAGTTTATTCATTGCAAATCCTGATCATAGGTTATCGTCTTCTGGGGAGAGTTGACGCGGTTCTCTGCGCCAGTCATGTTTCCTGGATATTTCTGGATCCCGGTTTCTAAGTATTATTCCCAGACGCGTCTTCGTCTACGTTGTGGACACTTGTAGACCCTAATCACACTGTTGTAGCTCATTCGATATTCAACCAACGTAGATATCTTGAACTTTGTACGTTCTGTCAATGTCTTAAATATACCCTTTCAAGTAGTACCAAGGAAACCAAGTTTTGCCCTATATTCTCCAGCATTCAAGCTGATCCAAGGTCGGTCAGCCGCGTTGAATGGTATATACTGTGCCCCTTCACAAAAACTCACAGCTGGTAATCAACTACATACGTCCACCTCACTTCAGTGTTAGCTTCTCACGCTGCAGTTGTAGCATTTATGCATTCCAATAGTTCATGGAACCACCGGTCCGTGTTTGCCCAATGAAGCGAGATCTTCTGCCGCGATGAAATTAAGTGTACAAGCGGGCAATGGCGGTGTACAAGGGGGAAACAATGCCACGGGGCACATTTCTCATGTCCAGGTGATGAAATCATACTAGATGTGTGAATGAAGTCTCTTTGTGAAAACGACTTATTCGGCTACCACTCCCGCGAGGCATCGTGCTTAGAGGGAAAAAAGTACGGTACCAACTCGGATATGCGGAAGCGCAACGGAGGTCTGTTATCGACAAGTCAGATTCAGGGGAATTACAGAGTGTCTTTCAAACTACCCGCCTCATGGGATGACCGCTTCCGTTCGTCGTGCAGGGAAGAGAGGACGGACGGCATGGAACTTAATCTGCAGCCTACAGAGAGCCATTGTTGCTAAAAAGTATTAGCAAGGGTGGTTACGGCACGGAAGGTCTTCTCTCTCCATTGTACCTTTAAAAAATATGCAGAGCCTCCGGGAAATTCCTTCCACCCAATCAACATCCAGTGGACTGAAAATGGACTTGTACGCGAGGTGAGATGCCAGGGGAACTATATGGATACGTACAACATCAAGTCAAGTCTAGCTTGACAGATCCCAAGTCCCAAGACCCAAATTATGGGAGACGGGTTGTAAATCTAGGGGCACACTCAAATCCAGACCTCTGTTAGTCGTCAACCGAAACATCAATCAGGCTCTTTAAAGATGCACCTACATTTCCAAGACGGCACAAAGACGGACCTATAACACCCTTATATAGATATGAAGGGACGACGGGAGGCTCATTGATCTCCGAGTCTCTTGTTCTTGATGAGGGCTTCTTCGCCGACAATGAACAAAAGGTTTTCGTAAACTGCAAGACTTACTGTTTGCGGCTGGAATGAAAACGCAATGGTGAACAAGAATAGACAGACCCACAATCATCGTGGGCATTGCCTCGACGCGATGACAAAACACGTCGCGGGAAGATTGAGTTTCAAGGCTGGCAAGCCAATGGCCCAAGACATCCCAACTCATCAACATTGCTGTAAGGTGGAGGCTGTGAATTGATGTTGAAGACCCACATACGATGACAATTGATTCCGTCTGTCATGTCAAGATGATCGACGATTTTCCCTCTCGAAGGGAAGATAAGGTCATTACCGGAAAACCGAGCTAGCGCGGTCAAAGCGCCGGATTGAAGATTATGGGGTGCTGCCAATGAAAGCTGTTTGTCTCTGAAGTTTTCGCCGTCTATGACTACCTTTGACACAGGAACGGAAACGCAGTTTGATCAGCAGACTCGACGCAAGGCATAGAGGGGTGGGATATACCAGGAGATACATAAAATGATTGATGAAAGTAAGCAAAGAAGAGGTCGTAAAAGAGATGAAATTAGCCTTTATGTTGTTGAATAGACGCCAACTTCCGAGTTCGAGGTCACCAATCATCGCTGGGTTCGAATTCAAAACGAAGTTGTTGGCTGATTTACAACCAAACTTCCTCCCGCGCTTACCTGCACGGTCCGCTGTGCTTCAATCCTCTGCGGCTGCGCTCGAAAAGGATCTCGAGGCAAACGAGCACCCTCCAGTGCTTCAATTGGTATGCATCTTACCCTACGAAATTCCTCGTAGTCTTTGCTGCTTTCCTCATAGCTTTCGCTCTGGAATCTCTCAACACAGCATGCAATCTTCGCTTCGCCACACTTCATCGTCGAACGTTTTGGGGTCAATACACCTTTTCAATGCTTCTCCCGAAAGCATCAAAGATCAGAGGAGATAGATCCCACGGATCGGAGCAACGACAAACCGTTAATTATGGCGACCCAGATAAACCATAAAAGTTGCGACAATTGGTTGTGGATCGTGTAGCATGATCAGCGGGGTATGTCGAAACGTATCAACAGACCCCTCTATGGCTTTGTGTTTTGAAGTCGACAATACGAAGTAGTTGAGATAGAATCTCAGCAATCTCGTCCGTCCAGGGTCTAAGCCACCAATAGAGGTTACCCTGAAGCTTGACGGGAAGATATTTTGGTGTCGAGTTGCGTTTGTTCGAATCAGGATCTGTTCTATACAGCTTAGAGGTGACCGAGGTCTTGCCAATGTCATCTGGCGCTATGTGACAAACCCCATAAGCGCCACACTGATGGCGTCTACCCCTCGTTATAAAGCACGTTGCGTAGATGTGAGAAATAGAAGGTATCTCTCTCGTGGCCCTCGGTAAATACATGGTCACATTGGATCGCGACAATCTCAAGGTTGGGGCTTCAACACCTTTGTCTATAAAAAAATAACTGTCAATTGATTGGGTATCTGAATTACAGAAGTACAAGTGCACAATGAGAGGTTTATTTATGCCTGCAGGCCCAGGTCTTGATTAAGCTGCTTCAAGTTCCGCAATATATTTCTTGGATTCTTCGTCATCGACCTTTTTGAGAATCTAGGAGTTGACGTCAATGTATGCTGAATGTAGGTGATAGTATCGAAACCTCACCTCCAACAGCTTGTCAACGTATAGTTTCCATGCAGTTTCCTTCGAAGTTCCTTTGACCTCGGACCATGCATCCCTTCTCAAATGATCAGGTGGACGCATATTTCAGAATTAGGAGGAATGCACCATTTCGCCTTCCCAGCGAAATCAAGGTATCCACTGGGCCGTACAGTGGTGTTATCGCCAATTTTCGCTGAGTACAATATAAGCTAGATGGTTCACAGATTCAGATAAAATGGCGAACCTTGCTTGAAGTACTTGTAGAACTAAGGTGCTGTAAGTCCCCTGAAGATCAAGAAAGCGCGAAGAAAAGACAGACGTAAAGCTGATCCTCTTGTGTAGGCTTTATGGCACCCTGCTTGGGAAGAGCACCGATAATGGCTACAGCTTTGTCGAACTTTGCTTCAGACATGGCGGTCAGAGATAGATGGATGGATACCGTCAACTTCTTTCTTGTGATTTGATAGGTTGCCTTTTTGGGGTTTTCGCTGAAATATATATTGGTTTTCAGTGAAATTCTTGTAGATCCTCTGCACTTCAACCATCCAAGATATTTATGGCGGCACCTACATAACATTCGTTTAAATACTTAAGCATTGAAAAAGTAAAGGTGCTCAAAAGCTTTCTTCATGGCATGGGTGCCCAAAAATAAGTCGAGTTTTGAATACAAAATCATTTTGGGACGCGTGATAGCTAGTCTACATTTAGAGAAAGGAGAAGCCTCACACTTCCACTTGAAAATATTTGCGTGAAGGAAAGGCTGGGGCAAGAGACTTAAACGCTACCGTCACGCTGCGTTACGCAGTGTTACTCTGTCACGTGAGGATCCTTAGCTGTTGGAGCCAAATTGCCCTTTGAACATTCTACCAATCGTGCTGAAAGGACGTGCCGTCGCTGCGTCCATTGTGACCAGTATTCTCAGCTATGCCTGCTGTACCACCACCATCACCCCAGGAAATACACAGGAAACTTTCTGTTCATTCGGTGACGAGAGCCAAGGTGGGTGGGCGCTTGTATATCTAATTAATTTCAGACCGTTCACTGCGAACCAGTCATCCAGCCAGTCTGCGGGACCTGTGTCGGGGACAGAGTCAGACGAAGACGCGCTCAACATGTCCGATGTGTTGCAACCGATGGCTCACATCGGCAGTGGCCTTCACACAGGCGCACCATCATCTCTTCCACCTCTGTCCTCCATCGCGGAGCGACGGTCGGGCAGCGGGGAAGATTCTGACGACGAAGATGTTATTGAAGGTGGCTGGAAGACCGCTGACATCAGAACTAAACCGCGCAATTCTGTGGATGAAAGCGTCATCAAATCAGGTTATCTATGGAAGAAAGGCGAAAGGCGAAAGGTACGGCAAGGCGTTCGTTGACCTTTCTTTCTAACCGATCTTGATTTTACGGTATTAAGACGTGGAAGAAACGCTGGTTCGTTCTGCGACCAGCACATTTGGCATATTATAAAAGTTCAGCCGAGTACCAACTTCTCCGGCTGTTGGAGCTTTCTGATGTGCATTCGTGCACCCAAGTCAACCTGAAACGCCACGACAATACCTTTGGTCTTATCTCCCCTGTCCGAACCTTTTACTTGCAAGCTAGCTCGCCTGCAGAAGTGCAACAATGGGTATCAGCTATCGAGGAAGCCCGACAAACGCTGCTGGCTACGTCCACCCGGACGTCCGTTTCGACACCTATCCCTATTCCAAAGTCGCAGGAGCAGCCTCGTGCACGAGGGTCTTTTCCTGCGTCTGTGTCTCCCCCATCACAACCATATGCACACGCTATCACGTCGTCGGATTCTGAGGATGCCACATCGAATATTCAACGTGGCACGATTGCATCATCTCCGACTCGCACAACATTTCCAATGTCCTCCTCGAAATCGGCTACTGTTTTACAAAGGGATGCCGCCAAAGTCATTTTATCTGGCTATCTCATGAAGTGTGGTTCTAAGCGACGGAATTGGCGGAAACGGTGGTTTGTTCTTACGGAAGAGAGACTAATCTATTCGGGGAGTCATATGGTATGCTTCAAGCTCTCTTTCGTCGCTTCATGGCTAATACCAACATAGGACACTAAACCTCATCGACTATTTCCGTTCGGGGAGATCCTTGATGCCCTGGAATATGATCTTCCACCACACCGACAGAACCCTACCATCATTGGGCCCGCTATATCCTCGCCACCGAATCAGTTGGCACTCCCAGATATAGATGAGGCTCACGGGTCGCACACTTTCAAGATTGTAACCACAAAGCGAACTTTGTTGCTGTGTGCACCCAGCGAGGAGGATGAAATCAAGTGGCTAGGCGCAATACGTGCACTTATTGCAAGAAGATCAGGCTCCGGTGTTGTCCCTGGCTCAACCTCAAAATCAATACCGCTGGTTCATTCATCTGATGCTGGTCCACCTCTCGCTTCCGGCGGGAATGTTGGCATCAAACCTAAGCATCGTCGTCTAAGCGCGGGGGGATTAAATGGTCTCGGTGGGGTTCCGATTGCTGAAGGAGGCGCCCAAGTAAAGTCATAAGAAGATCACCGACATGTTCCGTCTTACAACTTTCCTCCACCTCTATCACACCCTATATCACCAACGCTCTAATTATTTTATTTAACGACGCCAGACTGGACAAACCTCCACAACGGACTCTGTTCACACTTCTGTCCTTTGGTGTCTTGACAAGGTTGCTCTCGGACAATTTTTCATTCCTGCCCTGTAGTATTTCTTTCGTTCAACGACTGGTAGTTATCTTTCACAGGCACTCGCATTCGCATTCCCACATATTGTTTATCGTCATATTGGAATCTCGGCGACTATCAAACAAGCTTTCGTGGAGAGGGAACCGATTCAGTTCCACTATCTCTGCCGTCAAGGGCGGATAAATCGTGAGTGATAATGTTACCAATTCAGGCGGTGGACATCGCCCCTTTCGAGTCATTTTGACTTGCACAACTACAGTTGATCTACAAAAGGTGAACTGTACCCAAGGCTACGAAACGATAGCTTTTGTTCTTTCTGGTTGGTGCTGTTGGAGTATGTGGACGCATGATAGTATTCATTCACCGTCTAGTCGTTCACCATTCTGTTTTTTTTTT
>KN838536.1:38717-104399 GCA_000827195.1 Laccaria amethystina LaAM-08-1 | reverse complement strand
TTTTGTATCCTTGAATTCGGAACAAATCCCCTGGAAATGGTTACGACATGATTCTGTGGACTACAAACTCGGCGGACTACATAAGTACGAAGGGTTGGCTAATGCCCATTACGACCTGGCAAGAGCTCTGGTTTAGACATTTCGGGAAGAGGGCATTGCCGAGGGACCCCAGAAACCGCGTTGTCAAATAACAGCATTATTTTGAGGGATTCCCAAAACATCACATCTCTTCTCCGTACTTATATCTTCATGGCCTGCGTTTCGCTATCCCTCAACTTCCCTGTCTAATTTCCCCTTTGTACATCTAGTCGCATTGCTTTGTACGCTGTTCCCGATACCCCACGTCACTGCTACGTTTTTCACGATCCTACTTCAATAATGCCTGCTGCAGCCAAAGTGTCGCAGTCCAAGAAAGCCGGAACATCCAAGGCCAAAGGCGCGGTGCGCGCTAAGTCGGGATGTTACACGTGCAGGATCCGTCGCAAGGTTAGTTTCAATTTTATGATCGACGCCCAAGCGCCCGTACAGTATCGCTGACTTTACTTGTGTGGCGTGATGATAGAAGTGTGATGAGAACCCCAACGAACAAGGTCATTGTCGAACATGCGAACGCCTGAGGCTTCAATGCCTTGGCTTTGGTGCAAAACGCCCCGACTGGCTCAGGGTAAGCGGTATTTTGGAGGTGTAATTCAGAGCCTTGACGTCTCTTTCAGGAGAGCCGCAATGTTGTCGACTTGCGAGAAAAGATCAAGTCTTTCCTCGCCTCTCAAGGGATGATCAAGGGGCACTCTGGATCTGGGCCTCGGAATGCTGATCAGGACCAGCCATTCTTGAGACTCACAGAAGATCCCTACCACAGTTCGTCGTCTGAGAGCCCTCCGTCTCAGACCCTTTCTTTGTCTCCTGATCACGATGATCTTCATCGTCGACACCATCACACCTCAGCCATGCGTGAGCAGCGCGAGCCCGCTTTCTATGCTCCAGCCATGGAGCCATACCCGCATTCTGGTCGGTGGAGGCTCTTCTGTGATCTGTCCAATTCATGCTCATCTTTTTTAGGCTTGCACTCGACTATGAATCACGCAAGATCTTCTTCGCCCTACTCGAGCTCCTCTCTCGACGACTATCACCCTGCCACATACCACGGAATGCCTAACCAGTCCCATAGCTTAGTTGAATGTGAGACCCTGTACTATTAAATGTTGTAATAAATGTAGCACTTAACGAATTTCTTTCTTTGCCGTCCACAGCGTCAGCTCTCGTTCCGTCCCGCAAAAGCTCATACTCTCCCCTCTATCATGACCATATTCTTTTTGCGGAGGATGACCTACTGAATGGTCTGATCGACTCCTTGCACGACAATGACTTCGTGCCACAATTTGCCCACCAACCCACTGGGACGTATTTCCTACCCAACCATCTTGTCCATGAATCAGTGGAGGCATATGTCCACAACGTTATCAATATTCAATACCTACTCGGTGACCAAAATGTCCTGCCCAATATGATCTGGGAGGCTGTGAATAAGCACGATGTTGCACGACAAGCAGTAACGTTGTTGTCCAGAGTGTATTATGGGCGCCAGCAACAGCCACAACAAATTGCTCTGACGGACCACACGAACAAAACACTACTTGTGCAGCTACAAAGGGAGCTGCGCAAGGACAATTTCGACGCTGACGACGCCATGGCTGCTCTCCACGTTGTGTCGATATTCCTATTCGATGGCGGCAAAGGGGCGTGGAACGAGTTTCTCGCCCTCGCTTCACGGTATGTTGGCAATATTCTACGTCTTCCCCGTTACAGAGGATCTCGGGACGCGTTGCTCAACTGTAACACCAAAGACGCTTTTATAATCAAAACCGTCCTGTGGTTCGACGTCCTTGCGTCCGTAACACTGCAGCGACCCCCCACAACTCTCTTAGTCATTGACGAGATGTTTAACCCAATGCGATCCGGCATCGAGGAGACCTTTAACTCACAATATTCCATGATTTCGCCCATGGGCTGTGAGAACAAAGTTGTCTGGGCGCTCGCAAAAACCTCAGCCCTTTCCTGCTGGAAGAGGGACCAGACAAGAAGAGGCACTCTCAGCGTCGCCGAGCTGTATAAAAAAGCGACGGAAATTGATTCGCATCTTGAGAGAGATCCTAACCAACCCCATCCCCCTCCCCTCAACTCCACAGATGACCGCGAAACCCCTCGTACGTTCGCCGCAGAAATCTTCCGCACTTCAACGCGACTTTTTCTCCGGACCATTGTCAATGGCGACTATCCCCATGTCAAAGATGTTCGACAGGGTGTCGAAGATACATTTAACAGCATCAAGGCACTTGGTCTCGATTTCACCGTTTACCCTTCGGTAGTACGGAGCACAGTCTTTGGGCTATACATTTGTGGTGCCCTCACAGAAAATCTCGAGCACCGCGAAACTCTTCGCACTTACCTCAGCACTGGATCGATGAGCGAGGGCATTGGCAATTGTATCACCGTCCTCCAACTTCTCGAGGAAATCTGGAATTCACGAAATCCCAAAAGCACGAGTCCTGTGGACTGGCTTGGTCCGTTAGCGAAAGCGGACATTCTCCTTGTTTGAATTTCTTTTTTTTTTGAATAGATTCTCTCCTTTTTGCTTGTTCGGCTGTGATGCATGTGATGGTTCGCATCTCGATTTCCTTGAAACTACCACATACATGACTCCCTCTTCTCCATTTTTATGCCGTCAAAGTTGTACAACATCCTACATACACATCATTTCATTCCCAACCGTGCATTTAACGTCAAAATAGACATTGAACCCCATCCCACCCTAGCCGATCAGCAGGATGGCAATGAAACGAGATAGGCTCTCGTGTACGTAAGAGATTTAACCAAAAATGCTTCCGTGAGCCCACGGTTGTTTCTGATTGTTTATCTAAGGCACGACGGTACAGCCGCAATAGTGATCTTGAGGCACATGGAAGCAGAGTCTTCCCTGGTCTTCCTTTCAGATTACTTGTTGCGAAGGTTTCGCGGTTTATGTAAGCTTTCCGGTGCTCCCCCCTCCGAATTTCATTCGGTGGGGTGCTATAACATTGTCTTTCAAAAGAAGCTGGAGATGGTGGAGGAATCTCAGAATATCATACGGACGAGTTCCCCGGAGGCAACCGTCTGCCGGATCGCTTGCGTGGTATGTCCGATGAGGAGGGAGGATTGAAGATATCGCAGAACAAATGAAGACAGCCCTGTAGAATCCGGTGGTGAATCTACCGATTGACGTCCAAAGTTGGAAACAAACAGGGTAATGCCCACCAATGGCCAGTCTTCAAGGACCTCTACCGAAATAAAGGAATCGCCCCAGCCATGTCGGTGCTCTCCTGCCTCGACGTATCTGTGTAAGCTCCTTGGAAACACCCCATCACCTGTCTCATCCGTGCAACCTTATATGGTCCATTCCTCCTCCTCCTTCTTTGTCGGTATCTGACCAGTGATTTGCCCGATTTTCCTACGGACCCTTTACTCTTAATCACGTATAACAAATTGCGCCGACCGCCTCATACCTTTTCTCTTAACTTGCCTCAGTGCCCTATCAAAATCCTTGAACTGGTCTCACTTACTTTCAACTTATCGAATGGCATACAGAACCCATACTTCCTCAACTAGTAGAAGCCAGTCTCCCTCATCCTCCACCAACGTCTCCCCTGAAACACAGCCAACCTCCCTCGACGAGATGACTCCCGCCACCGAAGAGAACGATGCAAGCGGGCAAAGTACCCAAGGGACGCCTAACCGAACACGGTCACATAATTCAGGAAAAGGAGGTTGTTGGTAAGTTCGTTCGGTATGTCCTAGACGTGAGTTAACACATGACCACTAGGACATGTCGCGTCCGGCGAAAAGTTAGTGGACTGGCAATATCATTGGAACGCGTTATTGATCCAATCCACAGAAATGCGACGAGCAACGCGAAGGCGACTCGTGTAAAACCTGTCGACGTCTAACGATCAAGTGTTTGGGTTGGGGACCAAGACGCCCCGACTGGATGAGGGTGAGCTGAGATGATCCTGTTCCATATTGATTGTCATCAACGAGCCGCCGCAGGATAAGAAAAACGTCGACGATTACAAAGCCAGCATCAAAGCTCAGCTGTCCCGTGCAGGCTTAATTCGTGGACAACCCCGTCATAATCCAATTCAAGCCCCATCACAGAGGTCGCGGTCGCGTCATGTACCGGCCACAGAAATAACTGCTACCGCAAACAATCAAACTGAATATACATTTCACCAATATGGGGACGCACCGTACGGCCAGAACCATCATTCGCAGCTGATGCCCGGACTGCCCGGTAGGTGACGATGCGGTGTCCGCTGTGCGATCGAACTTAAGTTTAGATATTGCAGGAGCATCTAACTCAACGCTCGATCCACTTACCACGGCACCATACGTTGATGTGAGCCTCAATGGGTTTGACCCATATTCCCCATCCATGTCGTCATCAGTTTCGACCTTCCCCGTAGGCCCAGACGCCCTCGCTGACCAATTCCCAATCTTCGCTCCCCAGTCCATTGGAAACGACCACTTAGGGTTCTTGGAGCCTCCCTCTGCTATCTCTCCTTTCGTGGTCCCAGTTGGGCAAACTGCCCTTCATGAAGAATTGGTTATGCATTACTTCGACCATGTGTGCAAGATGCAGTTCACGTTTGCAGGCGAAATCTTCACCAACGTCACATATACGGTATGACCCCTGTAATGTGTAAAAACTACAGAAGGCTTACACCCTCTGTAGGCGGTGATGGATGAGCCACGAGGAGCAGTGACGCACGCAATTTGCGCACTCGCTGACCTTCACTCAACGCAGATGCGCGTATCCCAAGGATTGGAAGCACCCAACCCTCATCCAGAAACTTCCACAGCAATGTACCTCCGACACGAGGCGCTCTTCAAGCTGGAGAGCAACAAGGAGCATCGAGGTGGATGGAGCGAAAGCGACGCCATCGCTGCGTTGCATCTCGTGAGTTTTTCTCAATTGTCGGGCAGAGGAGCCGACTGGGAAACTCCTTTCGACATTCTTTGCCAATGGCTTCTTCAAACTGGCTTGCCCATTGCTGAGAATCCTCGCCTGTCCTTCCCGACTGTGAGCCCAGCTTCCCAACTCGTTATCAAGGCAATCCTTGTATGTCGTTGAGCCTTTTTCCTAAAAATGTTTGCTCAAATCCCCTTAGTGGTTTGATATCTTCTCAAGCTTGTCATTGGTGCGACCCCCTAAGTTCACAACACTCTGGAAGCGCCTTCTCGATGACCAGAACGACTACTGGGGAAACGGTAGCACGATGGATATGCAGGCGTTGACGGGGTGCCCCAACGATGCTATGCTAGCAATCGCCGACATATCAGCGTTGGCTCACTGGAAATCAACGCAACAACGGAATGGAACTCTGAGCTTCCCAGAACTTGTCCGACGTGGGAACTCCATTGAGCAACACATTCGTCGGTATCAAGCAGATCAACCCAGCATCGTGGACTCGGCCCAAGGGCTTCCAACGTCCGTTGGTACTGGTGACGCCATGCTTCCGACTGATGAACAACGGATCTTGGCCTCTGCGATTTTCCGAGAGACCTCTATGTTATACCTACACACAATATTGAGCACACCCACGCCTGGTACGTCAAATGGCATGATTTTTTGTTGTTGCGATGCTTACCTTCCACGCGTTCTCCAGGCGTCCCCGAAATCAGTTCCTC
Source organism: Laccaria amethystina LaAM-08-1 (assembly GCA_000827195.1). Classification (NCBI taxonomy): domain Eukaryota; kingdom Fungi; phylum Basidiomycota; class Agaricomycetes; order Agaricales; family Hydnangiaceae; genus Laccaria; species Laccaria amethystina. The sequence goes on along the minus strand of KN838536.1, from coordinate 98,678 downwards.
TGTAGATGCCATTGTTCATCATTTCACTCGATTATCTCCTTCAAATATAGACCGAGCGTTGGTGTTTCCCATCTGTCTCGCGGGTTGCATGACCAACGATTCCACCCGGAGAGATTTCCTCAAAGGCCGCTTCAGAGGGTTGAATGAAAGTTACGGGAACCTCCTCCAGACACGTCTTTTGATGGAAGCTGTATGGCAGAAACGCGATGTGGGCGGTGAAGCTGCTGATTTACGAGAGACCATTCGGGAGCAGGGACTACAGCTGCTTCTTCTCTGACCGGCATCTGTTCAGTGCGAACGTCAACATACCTTACGTGGACTCAGTTAATTTTCTTACTCTCGATCCCTTCCTCTCCCCGTGACTGTATCGCTACGGAACAAAATTATATATTATTAGCTGTATTATTTATGCCTAGAAATGAAAGTTTACCTTCATCGCCCAATCTCAGATTTCAAGGGCGCCCGCCCTTCAAACAATGCACCGAAAAGGACTTGCGCGCAGAAGTGTGTCGAGCGGTGATGAAGATGGAAAGAGAGGCCCTTCAACGTGGCGTAGCAAGCGCTGCCATTGCGTTCGATGGTGAACGGGTCACCTTCGTTTTCACCTGCTCGTGTGCTTCATCAGATCCCTCTTCGTCAAACAGGCTCCGCGTGAAAGGGTGAAATGGAAACATACTGGCTGGAGGAATTTCAAGGCTTCTCGGGCATCATGTAGGCAGAACAGTTTGTCATAACTTATTCAGAGAACAAGCTCATCGCAAGAACATCTGTATACCCCGTTTTCGCCGGGAAAGGATACAGAGGACGTTAAAGCAAGTAGCCACTGCAGAAAAATGTAACATGAAGCTTGATTCGCGGGTTACTTGACAACTTGTGCGGTCTTTGGTGTTTTGAGAGAGAAGGTTGGGGGAGAAAGGAGTTGGGCGCAGGTGAGGCGTTGCCGAGTTTATACCGGTTCCACCGGGAAACGCTTGTTTGGCGTCTGTTTGGCGGCGCTTCGCCCAACACCTGACTCAACAATTGCCAAGATTGGATATGGGCGCATTTTTTGTCAAGAAAGGATCTCAACAGGCGTCGCTATCAGCGCTCATTCGACGCCCACACACACTTCAAAAGCGACGCCAGAGCCTTGCCTTCACTAGACTTGAAGTTAGTCTTCAGCTTCATCAATAATAACTATTGCATGCCTCGTCGTACGAGCTTAGTCTTGAGTGTTTTTCGTCAGTTGATGTCCATTATTCATCTGACTCCAGTTGATTTTCAAACTATAGGACCCTGAAATCCTCCAGCGGCCAGCACCTTTTGAGGAGATCTTTTGACAGTGATAGGTACCAAACCGACGTCAAGAAGTTAGTGCCTTGTGCCGTCGAAACATCTACGGAGTCCTCAAGTTATTCACTCGAGGCAATGCCGAATTTTGGTCTTGCAAGCCCTCTTGTATTGCCACAACTCTACATAATATCAATGAGCGGATGTAACAATCCTGTTGGCCTGTCTTGCAAGCCGCGCCCATTTATGCGAACAAACGAACCTCTGGGGATGAAACGGTTGACTCGAACTATATCACTGGTAGTTTTTCGCCTGTTCATCAATGGCCAGTGGCTAATCCGATCCACACTCAATGTTTTCGATTCGAAATAAAATATTACAAGGCTTCGAACAGTCAAGGAACGAAATTTTCATGCAGGGGGAGACGTGTTTCTATGCGTTTATTTGATCCTCCTCAAACATGTCTGGCATCTTGGAGGTTGTGTTGCAGCCTAATCTTCTCACCCACACAGACATTAACGAGTACCCGCCTTGGATACTCACCAGTATTCTGTAACTGGTCCATCATCAATCGCCCCAAGTTGCGCAGATAACGCTTTGTAGGCAGTCGGTTTCTCATTTCCCAGGCGCGCTGTTTATCATACCTTGTACGCCTTTCTCCGCTCGTGAAGTTTGTTGCTACACATCGGTATATCATAATGTATTTCTCGAGGAAAGAACAAGTACGGAGGGAATAATCTGCCGCAACGATCTGTATTTGAAGTCTAGTCCTAATCACGGCTGCGTGGGCCAACTATCATGACTTCGTTAACCACGCCTTGAAGCCTACTACATATCGTGGAAACCTGAAGATGCGGCCAGTGTCCTTCCGGTGTCAGCTCTCTCCGTCTTCCAAGCTGGGATTTTCACGTAGCCCCCAAATCTCGAGATTCTTTCCCGCAGTCAGCGGCCCCGGAGGGCCTGTGACGGCATCGTATTTGGTTCTCACAACATCTTCACCGATCTTTGGGGCTCCAGTTGACGAAAGCAGAAAACTCGTAACGGTTTCGTTGGGCTTCTGTGACATTGGGTTCCATTCCACCTGCCTGTGAGTTTCGACAGTATGGTGTGATCCTTGCCAGTCTGCCACAGATGAGGTATAGCGCGTATGGCGTTCGTTACCTTCTGAATTTGGTAAAACTCTATTGACTTGTCTATTTGAGGGTCTAATCTCAACGCCCAAACGATCGTCGATACAAGTTTGGCTTTCCAGGTCCACCATTGTTGAAATGAATTCAGATATGATCAAGAAGATAAACTGAGAGGTCAGGGATATACAAGAGCTGAACCACATACTGCTTGGGAAACTAGAAATTAACATCTCCCAATGTGCCCAGCCCAAAGATGCCGATAAGCAAGACAACGCTTCCGCATCTACGGTCGACTTCATATCATTTCCGATACCCGTAATCCGATATTAGTTGCGAGGGCCGCAAATAGGACAAAGCACAACACGGTGGGTCCGTATTTATCGTAATACAACCCATCCGCACGTCGTTCCCGCAGTCTGTACGACCGATAGAGGAAGATACCTGCGGCATAAGCGATAGAGAGCAACGCGGCGAGAGTGAAGAACCATGCACTGATTAAACCTCGCGGGTCGTCTGGGGGTATGAAGTTCAGCAACGTTGTAGCAATAGAGCCGATGAAGACAGCAGTATTGAGCCATTTCTGAAGATGGTCAGAAAAACGAAAACGAGAGAGATCGCAGGGAAAACGAGAACGTACGAGGAAAGTCCTTTCCGCAGCAAAGTAGACCTTCGGTTCTATGCGAACAGGGACTGCGATTTTTTTACCAGCAGGTGCAGACCAGTTACGTTCCAAAATACGGTCGTCGGCACCGGGTTTGATCCCGCCAAGTGCGGGGTTTTCGCCTTCTGTTTCGCTATTGCCACCTTCATCGTTCTCGTTATCACGATATCCGTTCCCACTCTCCTCTGCTCTTCGCCTGGCGTCCCTCGCACCCCTCAGCTTCGTCTTCAACGTTTCATCAAACGCAGATGACGGGGCTAATGGGTCGATAGACAACGTCCGGGTTTTCAACGTGGCTGAGATAGTAGACTTCTCGCGATGGTGCTTGGGCTTTCTACGGCGACCAACTTCACTAGTCTCGGGCGACCCGTCATCCTCATTGTTTCCCTCGGCTTCAAAGTTGATTCTACTCTTCTCCTTCTCCTTCTCCTTAGACGGTGTGACGCCCTTCGCTTCGTCCTCTTCTCGCCTCTCCTTCAGCATCTGTTCACGGTAGGCTATGGCGGCTTTGACTTCGTCGCCACTTAGGCCTGTGCGTTTGTCTTCATCCTTCGCTACTGAAAGGTCGGCATCGTCGTCCTCTTCGCCTTCTGACAGAGGCTCTGTGTAGGAGTGCGTCGAAGGAGAATGAGAACCCGAGGAGCTCTGTCTCGAAGTGCCCTTGCTGACGATGGTAGATGGCCGTTCAATAACGCTGAGGTAGCCGGTATCTGGTTTCAGAATATCGACGTCCACTGTATAAAGCACGCCTTGATAAGCCACTGACGAAGTTAACGATGCTAGAAAACTTTACTTTGGGGGAGCCAGAATGGAACCAAGTCCACACGATTTGGGAGAAGAGTGGCGCAACCGTGTATAAATTTACTGTTGTGCACGTATCAGCAAGCCTCTTCGTGGGCAAGGTAAGAGGACGTACCTAAACTTAGGTACGGCTTCCACAAGATGGGATTGAACGAGCTCTTGGACCCATTCTGGTGGTTGTTGGCCAAACTGTGTCTGCAATTTCACCTCCAGTACGCCATACCTGCAAGACATTAGAAAAGGCAGTTGGCACAAGACAAGGGAGCATTTACGCACTTGAATATTTCTTTGTCTTCAGGAGGGACTTGTTCAAAGGGAAAGTCGATACCTGCATCTGTGCGACGCCAGTTATCTCTTGAACGAGCTCGGCCATCCCAATTGTCCTCGCGGACTAAGGTTAACTCTGTGTCGAGGGAGATACGCACACGGGCGTCACCAGGAAGTTGGAACGCAGTTCGGTTGTAGAACGAACGCATCACTAGGAGATTTCTGTAAGAACAAAGAAAGCGATACTACGAGCGAAAGACTCACCAGGTTGAAGCTTCTTTGTCAAGACAGCATACTGCACCTCGTTAGCAAGCTGGATCATCGAATCCACCTCCTGCTGAGACTTTTTACCCTTCTTCACAAGAGCCTGGAAATCCGCATCGACGGTGTACTCTCCATGCATGAAGTCGTTGACTTGATGTTCTTTGAGAGGGAATCGAGCTTTGACGGATTTCTCTCCGGTCCAATCTTCTCTGTGGGTCTTACGCTCGACGAAAATCTACGATGTTCTCAGAACCACGACATCGGAGATGTACACAAGCAAGCCTTACTGTTTTGTTGTCGATATCGCCATACCACCTAAGCCGGACAGCCTCTGCGCCTTCAGTTTTCTCCAGACGGCCTAAATAAAGTTCGAGCTCTTCATTATCATAGTATATCGAAGTAATGGCTATGGAGAGAGTGAGAAGATGAGCACGGGTGTTGCGCGATATCACCTACCAGAATCCTTTGGTTCAAACTCCTTCTCGGCGTTAAAAACTATGGGTTCCGGGTTAATTTTGCCACCATAACTTCTTCTAGAATACGCACCCAAGACGGGGAGATGTCTTAAGATGGCCAACTTGAGTGATACGAGATTGTCCGGATGTACCTAGAGAGCGTAGTCAGGTGGGTCCTACACATCTGTACAGGAGGATCACAACTTACCCAATATTTCGTTGTTTGTCTGACAAATGCACTCTGGTTGCCCCCTGCACTTGAATCACCCTGGACAGGGTGCCCTCTCGTCCGCACCAGGTCGTACAACTTGGACAACTTGACGATGAGTGCATCCCAGTTATATTTGTAGAATGGTCGCTTTTCCAAATAATCTTGAATGAAAGACGTCTTGAGTTGCATTCCAGTTTGTTTCTGTTAGCGATGTAAGCATGCATTTTCAACAAACCAGAATGTCGCTGACGTCGTGTTTCTGAATGGAGCATGGATAAGTTTGGCATCTCGATAAGGATTCGAAGGACGTACTTTCAAAATCTTCATGAAGCCGGTGATATTCAGCTTGGTGTAGAGAGCCAAGTCGTGCACATCGGCAACGAGTATAGCTACTTCTTCCTCAAGACCATGAAAACGGTCCTCGAGGGCTTCAAAGGATTCGTCAGTGTCATTTCCGTCATCATCATCTAGGTCGTCATCAGAACCACCGTCGTGGGCGTAAGGATCCTCCTGATGCTGCTGGCTCTCAGGGTCTGATCGAGAGCCGGGCAGAGAAGTTTCGCCTTCCCTGTCTGTCTGCAATTCCTCCGCCACGAGGCGCTTAACATCTTTCTCAGCTTCACGAATGCGGCGAGACAGTTCAGATGTCTAAATATATATGAGGGGGGCGTTTTAGTTGACTTCACTTGGCGGGAATGATTAAACGCGCCTTCGACTTCTGGAAATCATGAATTTTGTCAAGCTCTTTCTCGAGCAGCAAAGTAAACTCCTGCTCGTCTTTGGGCCCCCAACCGTGACCTGTTGTACGAGCCTACAATGAAATACAACGTCATAGGTGAGATCAGCACGAGGTGCGAGGGTGGCGGACCTTGAGTTCATGCTTAAGTTGATTGTAATCGAGATAGAATGGTCGCCATTCGTTGTACAAATCGGTCTGGAAATTGGTTCAGTTGATGAAGTAAGCAGGAAAGTGGGACACGCACGCTAATTTCTGTACCGAATTTCATTTGAGCGACAGATGCAGTTGGAGCAGAAGAATTGGAGACTTACGCCCGCTAGAGCAGGGGAAGATAGGTTCGCACAACTTCGCACTTTCTTATGTTCCCAGCCGCAGAAATGGAGAACGAACGTGCGTCAGCTAAGACGAGTATGTAATTTCTGATGATCTCATGTCTTTATTTAGACCCGTCACACTTCACACTGTAGATGTCACCTACATACCCTTACAGATACAAAATTTATCACAATTTTATTGTCAACGATGTCTGCTGCCGCTCATCCTTCTTACTCCACCACCTCCACCTCTACTCCCATCTCTCACCGTCAACGTCTCAATGGCCACAGATCATCTTCGGGGGATGTAGCGAGGACTAAGATTCTGCTTCTTGGTTTGCGCAGGTTCGCCGATTAGCCCCGCCTCTTTGTACTTCCACTGACGGGCCCAGAGCGGGAAAAACGTCTGTCCAGCAGGTCCTTTTCAACAATTTACCCCCGAAGCAGACATTCTATCTTGAAACGACAATACGCATCGTGAAGCATGCTGTCGAGTTGGTCTCAAAAGCTCGACATTCATATGGAGGTTGCTGAACTACGCGCTTCACTAGCACAGTCATTCCTCTTGAAATATGGGATTGCCCGGGAAACGTAACCGTGGAAACGCTTGGAATTCCTCTATCTCAAATTTCGACCATTATCTTTGTTATTGACATCCGAGTAAGCGTCTCCAGCGTGCATCTATCCAAACTCTTAATTACCGTTCCGTAGGATTTGTATAACCAACCGATATCAAAACTCGTCGAGTTTATCGTCGCGGCAGATCAGGAGAACCCGAACATTGGCTTGGAGGTCTTTGTTCACAAGGCGGAAAAACTCCAAGACGATGATAAAATTGGTGCGCCTTTCCGCTCTCAAGCGCCAGTCCGAGTTCTCATTCGTGTGAAGAGAGTTTCCGGCAAATTCAGGAGCGTGTATCCGATCGCCTGTTGGATATTTCTCCAGACTATGAGCAGATTCAGCTCAACTTTCACCTAACATCTGTCTATGACCATTCCCTCCATGAAGCCTTCTCGCGTGTCTTACACAAACTCGTACCCACTCTTCCATATCTCGAAGAACTTCTCAACGTGTTTTGTGCGGTGAGACTATTGTTTATACCCGATTTTGCATCATGTGAAACCCTCCCAGAATTCGCAATCGCCCAAAGCGTTCCTTTTTGACATAAGATCGCGCTTATACATCGCAACGGATGCCTCACCCGTAGATTCCGCTACTCATAACCTATGTTGTGATTACCTTCTCATGCTAAATTCCTTTGGACCCTTGTACAAGTATGTTCCAAAGTTTCTGCCGTAATTTAACTCTCATCTTCCACAGATCTATTGGCCCTGGCCGCCAGCGCCAGGTTTCGCCACTGACGCCACCACCCTCTGCATCATCGAGTACTTTGCGCTCTTCTCCTTCGCTCTCGTCGTCTGGCAAGACATCACCCCCAACCACACCAACAGCGTCTACCCGAGACACTGCCAGTCGTAAACACGGCAAGGAGCTGTTTTATCCAAGCGCAGCTACATCTCTTCACCCTGCTACTCCGGGAACTACGCTGACATACCACTTGATCACGCCCTATCTGGCGCTCCTTGCGCTCCTGCCGACGAATGTGTATGAAGGGCGACGGGGTTTATTGGAGTACAACGTCGTCTTCTTCCGAGAGGGAGTGCAGGAGGTTTGCGAGACAGAAAGGGAGGCGAGGGGAGGTGGCTAGGGTGCGCGTTCCCTTGATCTTTGACATTAGAGAGACAAGGGCGCCATAACTGACACCCAGAAGCAAAAGGGTTGCTGGTTTCACAATCCTCAGGCCTCGGAACTTCGTGTCCATACTGCACCACACGGCATTGAACTTTTTTTAGTACAGTTCATGGGTTCTGGGCAAAAGATCTGTTTATAACTCAATACTACCGTGGTCTGCGTCATCCAACTAAGGACTTTCTCGTGAGGAGCTACAAACTCATGCAGGTGCGAACCGCAATAAGGGAGAGTGCTCGATCATTCTACAAATTGTTGGGGAAAGCATAGTCATCGAGTTACCTTGCTACGCTCAGTGGGACCATATTAATTCCTGCGTACGGTCACGTGACATTCATAGAACCAAAATTTCGTTGGGGAATGTACGGTTTGGGTGGGGTCAGGGCCATATATAATTTCTAACCTTTCCTTGGACCCTTTGCTTACGACCTCCGTTTTCGACGCAAACCTCTCCCCATCTTTTTCTTCCTACTACCATTCTAAAACGCTGCTAAAGGTTTCCTGCAGCGATTTCACAAAATGGCGGTTGCTAATGGAAGCGCCATCCATGCCAACGGTATTGCTACACGGCCCCTAATACTCTCCCTCGGCCAAATCAGGGTGAGTTGAACTTTTTTTGTGGTCGAGTATATGCGTCCTAACACGTTTAATTTGCAAGGTTTCAATCCCAGTTTCTACTCAGTCTGATGAATGGATCGCAGCAGAGGTTCTTCGCGAAGAATTCACTCACAAACAGTCTCCCCTAGATACAGTAGTCACGACTGCCCAACTCGAAAACGAACAAGACGCAGCCGTAGAGCTGTCTGCATTGTTCCTGGGACACGTTGCAGCCAGCCTTCACAAGGACCCTCAGTTTGCACCAGCGTTACTCCTCAATCTGCTCAAGCATTTTGCGTCATCATACCTCACAACCAAGGATATACACTCCTTGACCGCCTCATACGATACAGAGACTCGCAAGGCCGTTATCTCGGCATACGTCTCTGCAGTTGCTGCCCTTCAGCAGCGTGATATCACTTTTCCTCGTCAACCAGAGTCCGCTCTCTTGAATGCGGCTAGCTCAAATAAAGCATCCATCTTTGCGTTGTTTGGTGGTCAGGGCACCAATGAGGTGTATTTTGATGAACTCCAGAGTTTGTACGACGTCTACAGGCCTTTCGTCGCGTCGTTCCTCAAGACAGTCACCGAAGACGTCCTTGTGCCACTTGCAACTAAACACGAGGCATTTTCTTTCTACACGTTCGGTTTGGACGTCGTTTCTTGGCTTTCGGGAGAGACTCCTCGCCCTTCAGTCGCATATCTCGCTTCAGTTCCCATTTCCTTGCCGCTTATTGGCCTCACCCAGCTTGTCCAATACCTTGTCGTCTGTCATGTGTCAGGCCTCTCCCCAGGAGAGCTCCGTAGCCGCATTTCAGGAGCAACTGGCCATTCTCAAGGAATCGTCGCTGCCGTAGCCGTCGCAGCATCAGCTACATTCGAAGAGTTTACGAACAACTCTGTCAAGGCCATCAAGTGGTTGTTCTTCTGTGGCCTCCGGGGTCAACACGCATTCCCAGTTACATCAGTAGAACCTAGCATTGTCCAAGACGCGACAGAGGGTGGGGAGGGCACTCCTAGCCCTATGTTGTCTGTCACCGGGCTGGGTTTGAAGGACCTCCAGTCTCATATCACCAAGACGAACAAGCATCTTCCAGAAAACTCTCAACTTTTCGTTTCGCTTCATAATGGACCTAGAGCTTTCGTCGTTACTGGTCCCCCGAAGGCTCTCTTCGGACTTGTTACTAGTTTGAGGAAAGTCAAGGCCCCCAGTGGTCTTGATCAAAGCAAGACGCCGTTCTCTCAGCGGAAGCCGGTGTTCTCAATTCGCTTTTTAGTTGTTGGTGTCCCGTACCACAGTGATTATCTGAAGGGAGCAACCGAGAAGCTTCTTTTGGAAGACCTTGGTGGTGAAGAGCTTTGGGAAGCCAAGGACTTGAAGATTTTTGTTTTTAACACGGAAGATGGTAGTTTGCATAATTTCCCCTGCCAGAGTTTTGTTCATTGACGATTTCGTGTTTATAGGCTCTGATTTGCGCAACCTCTCTTCGTCCATAACGCGTTCCTTGTGCGAGCAGATCTTTACATCACCGATTCACTGGACGAAGGCTACGAACTTCCCCGAGACGGCTACCCACGCGATTGACTTCGGCCCAGGTGGTACTAGCGGTATTGGCCTTTTGACTGCCAGAAACTTTAATGGTCGCGGTGTTCGTGTCATCCTCGCGGGCGTGAAAGGAAAAGGAGACGCAGAGCTGTTCGATGCTGCAGATGTCAAATACGAGGAATGGTGGAGTAAGAAGTGGTCTCCAAGTCTCGTACGGACAAGGCGAGATCATAGCTTCACGCGAGCGTATTCTGGTTTTTCTGACACAGTTTGTTTTTAGTGATGGTAACCTTCACCTCGACACTCCCTTCTCACGTCTCCTTGGGAAACCTCCGATTATGGTTGCTGGAATGACTCCGTCCACAGTCAAAGCCGGCTTCGTCAGTGCTGTCCTCGATGCTGGGTACCACATCGAATTGGCTGGCGGTGGCCACTACAATGCAGCTGCTCTTCGATCCAAAGTTGCCGAGATTCAGAAGCAGATCCCCGCAGGTGTTGGGATTACTCTCAACTCCTTGTACATTAATCCACGCCAATTCACGTTCCAACTCCCCTTGTGGCAAGAGATGCGCAAGGAGGGTCTCCCTGTCGAAGGTTTCTGTGTTGCTGCTGGTATCCCAACCACCGAGAAGGCTGTCGATATCATTGAGGGTTTGCGAAGCGCTGGTATCAAGCATGTCGCCTTCAAGCCTGGCTCCGTTGATGGCATCAGGCAAGTCATTAACATCGCCGCTGCCAACCCCGACTTCCCGATCATTCTACAATGGACTGGAGGCAGAGCTGGTGGTCACCATTCCTTCGAAGACTTCCATCAGCCTGTGTTGTTTACGTACCGCTCTATTCGTGCCCACTCCAACATTTGTCTCGTTGGTGGTTCGGGATTCGGTTCTGCTGATGACGTTTGGGAGTATTTAACTGGCGACTGGTCTGTTGAGCGTTTTGGCCTCCAGCCAATGCCGTTTGACGGCTTCCTCTTCGCCAGTCGCGTCATGGTGGCCAAGGAGGCCCACACAAGCTCTTCTGTTAAAGATCTTATTGTTGCGGCGTCAGGTGTCGACGACGGTGCTTGGGAAGGCACATACACTAAGCCGACTGGAGGTATCTTGACTGTCCGCTCGGAGTTGGGCGAGCCGATTCACAAGGTTGCTACACGTGGCGTAAAATTGTGGAAGGAGTTCGATGATACGGTATTCAAGCTGCCAAAGGAAAAGCGTGTGGCCTGGTTGAAGGAGCGGAGGGATGAGGTCATAGGCAAGTTGAACAAAGACTTCAGTAAGCCTTGGTTCGGATGGAAGAAGGATGGCAGCATTGCGACCGACCTCGGTGACATGACATACGAAGAGACAGTTTTGAGGATGGTTAGGTTGATGTTTGTTGCTCATCAGAAGCGTTGGGTGGATGTCTCCTTGAGGAACTTGACAGGAGATTGGTTGAGACGTGTTGAAGAGCGCTTTGCAGGCGTTAACGGCAGTGGTACCAAGGCCTCCATCCTCCAGTCGTACAGCTTGCTCGACGACCCACTCCCATTCGCCAACTCGTTCTTCAAGAAGTACCCTCTTGCTGCAGAGCAACTCCTCTCCGCTGAGGATACTGCATTCTTCCTGGCAATTTCGCAGAGACCTGGACAGAAGCCTGTTCCATTTATCCCTGTACTTGATGCTTCCTTTGAAGTTTGGTTCAAGAAAGTAAGACTTTTGTCATGTGATTACGTTTTCGAGTAACTAAAGACAACAAATCACAGGACTCGCTTTGGGCTGCTGAGGACATCGAGGCGGTCTTTGATCAAGATCCCCAGCGAGTATGCATTCTTCAAGGCCCCGTGGCTGCAAAGTGGTCTCTTGTCAAGGACGAACCAGTCAAGGAGCTGCTTGGCAATATCAATTCTTCTCTGATTCAACGGCTTCTCGAACGCAAGTATGGTGGAGACGCGTCCAAGGTTCCAACCATAGACTATCTTGCTGTTAAGCCTACCGCCGTTCCTTCTGATCTAGCTGGCGTCAAACGCACGCAAGTAGATGAAGAAATTACCTTCCAATTTGGTTCCACGCTTCCTGAGGCTTCTGCATGGCTCGAGGTTCTTGGCGGTCCTGAACTGAACTGGTTGAGGGCTCTCACCACATCTACCACAATAGTTCAAGGAGCTTCTTATATCGACAATCCGCTCCGTCGCATCCTTGCTCCACGCCCAGGGCAAAAGGTTATTGTGAACTACGATGGATCCGCCCCATACTCCGTCACTGTTTACGGCGCTGCGCGGTCGTATGGACAGCACGTTGTCGACTTCAAGGCTCTGGAGGTAGAATACGATGAGGAGTCGAATTTGATCGATGTTACTCTTTACGAGGAACGCAAGGGCGTGTCTGTGCCTCTATCCCTTCACTTCGAATACAAACCTTCGCAAGGCTTCGCCCCCATCCACGAGCTCTCTGATGGCCGTAACAAGCGCATCAAGGAGTTCTACTGGAAGTTGTGGTATGGAGACGATGCTACCCTCCCCAAGATAGATATCCATGAAACTTTCGTCGGCCCGGAAATCACAATTGAGGCAAAGGACGTGGAACAATTTTGTGCTGTTGTTGGCAATCAGGGCGAATCTTTCAAGACCGTCAGGAACGAGAACGTTCAGGCCCCAATGGATTTCGCTATCGTCACTGGCTGGAAGGTATGTTGCAGATCGCATTTCTTTTGCATATCTTCCAATTTTTATTTGCTTTTCCAGGCCATCATGAAGTCAATTTTCCCTGCGGCAATTGACGGAGATCTGCTCAAACTCGTTCATCTCTCTAATGGCTTCCGTATGGTCGATGGAGCCAAGACCCTTCAGGTTGGAGATGTCTGCAAGGCAGAAGGCTGCATCGTTTCCGCCATCAACGCCAACGAAGGCAAGATTGTCAAGGTCAAAGGCCACGTTTACCGTGAGGGCAAAAAAGTCATCGAAGTTATTTCTTCCTTCCTTTACCGTGGTCGCTTCGTCGACTACGAGAATACCTTTGACACTACTGAGGAATCCGACTACATGGTACCTCTCGAGACAGATGCCCAGGTTGGAGTGCTCCAATCGAAAGAGTGGTTCGAATGGGAGAATGAATCGTCTCCCCTTCTTGCAGGTACATCTCTCATCTTCCGCATCCAGTCCAGGGTCTTCTTCAAGGATAGAACTGCGTACCGCAACGTCTCAGTTTCAGGCGACATTTTCGTTCGCAATCAGCTCAAAGTTCTCGTAAAGGTGGGGTCGGTTGACTTCCAGCAGGATGATTCGCAGGGCAACCCTGTCCTCGCCTATCTTCAACGCCATGGATCCCCTCAAGGTCTCATGGTGCCTCTTGCCAACGATGGTTACACCCTCACGAACGTTGACAGCGGCACAACGTTCAACGCTCCTCTCACCAACGAGCCGTACTCGAAAATATCAGGGGATTTCAATCCCATTCACATCAATCCATACTTCTCTGACTTCGCCTCTCTTCCTGCCACTATCACTCATGGTCTTTGGTCTAGTGCTGCCACTCGTCGATATGTGGAGAATGTCGTCGCAAAGGGTCATCCAGACCGTGTCATTGCGTAAGTTTAGTACCCTGTATTATAACGATATTCTGATATCTTCGTCCTCCAGTTACAACGTTAATTTCGTGGGCATGGTCTTGCCCGGAGATGAGCTCATCGTGAAGCTCCGCCACACCGGCATGCTCGGCGGCAACATCGTTGTGAGCGTTGAAACAAGCAACAGCCGTGGCGAGAAGGTGCTCCAGGGAACCGCAGAGGTTGCCCAGCCTACCACCGTTTACGTTTTTACGGGCCAGGGCTCGCAAGAACCTGGCATGGGTATGGATTTATACAACAGCTCTCCTGCTGCGCGCGCTGTTTGGGAAGGCGCAGATGCCCATCTGCTTGCAGTTTACGGCTTTTCTATCGTCGAGATCGTCAAGGACAACCCAAAGGACAAGACGATTCACTTCGGAGGAATTAAGGGTCAAGCCATTCGCCAACGTTACATGGACATGACGTACGACACCACTGACAAGGACGGGCATGTCAAGACGCTTCCGCTCTTCGCTGATATCGACGTCCGCACTCCGAAGTACACGTTCAGCCACCCCAACGGTCTACCCAGTTCACTCAAATCGCGCTTGTCGTCACTGAGAAGGCTGCTTTCGAGGACATGCGGATTAAGGGCTTCGTTCAAAAGGACTGCGCGTTTGTTGGCCATTCCCTTGGCGAATACTCCGCGCTTGCTTCAATAGCTGATGTCCTTCACATCTCTGCTCTCGTCGACGTTGTCTTCTACCGTGGAATCACCATGCAACGGGCCGTGGAACGCGACTCTGAAAACCGCTCCAACTATGCCATGTGCGCGGTGAACCCAAGCCGCATCTCACCATCTTTCAGCGACGCGGCTTTGCGTGAAGTCGTCGAGACCATTGCAACTTTGACCACGTCTCTTCTCGAAATTGTCAACTACAATGTTGAGGTAAACAGATTGCATACTGTATCATGTTTTACGTGCTGATGCTTCCTTTCAGGGCCAACAATACGTCTGCGCTGGAGAGCTTATTGCCCTCCAAACCATGACCAACGTCCTGAACTTCATCAAGATTCAGAAGATTGACATTGCGAAGGTCAGTATAATTATGTGATTCATATTGATTCCATCATTTATTTTTTCCTAGTTGACGGAGACATATACGGTTGAGAAAGTGAAGGAGATGCTCGGCGACATAGTCAAGTCTTGCTATGAAAAGGCTCAGGAGCAGCAGAAGGCCGAAGGCTACATCAAGCTTGAGCGAGGCTTTGCTACCATTCCCTTGCCTGGCATCGACGTGCCTTTCCATTCCCGTTATCTTTGGGCTGGTGTCCTACCTTTCCGCGCATGTACGTTTTTCTTTTCAGACCTATTATTAAATTCATCCCTGATTCACATCAATTTTAGACTTATCAAAGAAGATCAATGCCAATCAGCTCAACCCCGACATGTTGGTTGGCAAATACATCCCAAATCTCATCGCAAAGCCTTTCGAAGTTTCGCGTGAGTACGCTCAGATCATCTACGACCAAACTTCTTCGCCACGTTTGGACAAGGTCCTCAGAAAATGGGAACAAGACAATTGGGCCAGCCCTGACCATCGTCAAAAACTCGCTTATATCATTCTCGTCGAGTTGCTCGCTTACCAGTTCGCTTCGCCTGTGCGTTGGATTGAGACTCAAGACCTTCTCTTCACCGACTTCGCCTTCGAACGGTTGGTGGAGCTCGGCCCATCGCCTACTCTTACTGGCATGGCTTCGCGGACTTTGAAGGCTAAGTACGAAACCGCTGACGGTTCTGTCAGTCGGTCTCGTGCCATTCTCTGTCATGCGAAGAACGTGAAAGAGATTTATTATCAGTACGAGGATGAACTTGAGGTTGCAGCCGAAACCCCCTCCAGCGAAGTATCCCCCACTCCTGCAGCAGTCCCAGTCGCAGCCCCACCGCCAGTTGCTTCATCCGGTCCTGTCGCGTCCATTGAAGACGTTCCCGTCAAAGCCATCGAGATCCTTCTCGTTATTGTTGCCCAGAAGTTGAAGAAAAAGGTCGACGAAGTACCCCTAACCAAATCAATCAAGGACCTCGTTGGTGGCAAATCTACCCTCCAAAATGAAATTCTCGGCGATCTCCAGCAGGAATTCTCTTCTGCTCCGGAGAAGGGCGAGGAATTACCCCTCGAGGAACTCGGTTCTGCTTTGGGCACTGGCTTCAGTGGCTCGCTTGGAAAGTATACCACTAGCTTGGTGTCACGCGTCATCGGTGGCAAGATGCCTGGTGGATTCAATTCCTCTGCCATCAAGGCATATTTGGCAAAGAGCTGGGGTCTTGGGCCGTCACGTTCAGACGGCGTTCTCCTCCTCGCAACGACTCTAGAGCCCCCCAAACGTCTCGCTTCTGAGCCCGAGGCGAAGGCCTGGCTTGACGGCGTTGTCTCAGTTTATGCTCAACGCTCTGGCATTTCTCTATCTGCTCCTGGGGCTGGCGGCGCTGCTGGTGGTGCTGGGGGCGGCGCTACAATCAATAGTGAGGAATTCCTGAAGTTCCAAGCAGATCAAGAGAAATTCGCGGCCCAGCACGTCGAGCTGTACATGCGGTACCTCAATCGCGATTCCCGCGCCGGCGAAATTGCGTTCGATCAAGAAAAGGCTAACAACGTCACTCTCCAGGCCAGACTCGACAGCATCACGCGCGAGCATGGTGACACATATATCGATGGTATCCAACCTCGCTTTGACCCCCTTAAGGCCCGCCATTTCGACTCTTCTTGGAATTGGGTTCGTCAAGATGCTTTGCTCATGTGGTTCGACATTATTTTCGGTCGTTTAACCACGGTCGATCGCGAAATTACCGCCCGCTGCATCTCTCTCCTTAATCGTGCGGATCCTGCCATGCTTCAGTACATGCAGTACAATGTCGACCGCTGCGATCCATCCAAGGGCGAAACCTACAAACTTGCCAAGGAATTCGGCCAGCAACTCATCGACAATACTCGTGAAGTCATTGGCAAACCCCCTGTTTACAAAGATGGTAAGTGTCGGACTGTTTTAGCGAGAATTAAATGCTTAAATTTCTTTCCCAGTGACATTCCCAACCGCTCCCAATACTGAGGTTACTGAGAAGGGCGAGATTATCTACTCCGAGGTTGTTCGCGAGAATGTGCGTAAACTTGAGGCCTACGTTGAAGAAATGGCCAGCGGCGACACCGTTTCTGGTGCTGTCAATATTCAGAAGGTTCAAGATGATGTCGTCAAACTTTGGACTGTAGTGAAGTCTCTACCCGAAATTAGTGTGGACCAGAAGAATCGTATCAAAGCATTGTATGAGGGTGTCGTCCGCTCCCTTCACAAGGGCCCAGACTCTCGTCCCAAATCGGTCACTCGAAGTCGTCGCTCATCTTCTCAATTCCTTCGTCCTCAGGTCACTGGAGTTCCCGCTGTCACTTCCCTCGCATCCGACAAGATACCTCTGCTCCACCTGAAGCGCAGGGTGGGTAGTACGTGGGAATACAGCAGCAACCTGACCGGCGTATACCTTGACATCTTGCATGAGATTGCCACTTCCGGAACGACTTTCAAGGACAAGAATGCGTTATTGACAGGCGTTGGCAAGGGATCAATTGGTATCGAGATCGTGAAGGGTTTGCTCGCTGGAGGAGCACACGTCGTGATCACGACATCCAGTTACAACCGCAAGACTGTCGAATATTACCAGTCCATCTTCCAGTCAGTTGGTAGCCGAGGATCTGCTCTCACTGTTGTTCCGTTCAATCAAGCCTCCAAGCAGGATGTTGAGGCCCTGGTGGACTACATTTACGCCAACCTCGGCATGGACTTAGACTACATCTTGCCCTTCGCAGGTATCCCCGAGAACGGTCGCGAAATTGATGGACTCGATGACAGGTCGGAACTCGCCCACCGCATGATGCTCGTCAACCTCCTACGCATTTTGGGCGCGGTCAAGAACAAGAAGGCTAGCAGGCACTTCGTTACTCGTCCTACGCAAGTTATCCTCCCGCTGTCTCCCAATCATGGCCTGTTTGGTAACGATGGTCTTTATTCCGAGTCAAAGATATCTTTGGAAACACTTTTCCAACGTTGGGCGTCTGAGAGCTGGGGCGAATACCTCTGTCTTGCTGGTGCAGTCATTGGGTAAGTGATTATCACAATCTTTCTCTTTCTTACTTCACTCCTTTTTTGCAGGTGGACTCGAGGCACAGGCTTGATGGGTCCGACAAACATCGTCGCTCACGAGCTGGAAAGCTACGGTGTTCGAACCTTCTCTTCGAAGGAAATGGCTTTCAACATCCTCGGTTTAATGCATCCCCTTCTCTTCAGCATCACTCAAGTTGAGCCGATCTGGGCTGATTTGAACGGTGGTATGGATCGTCTTCCCGACCTCGCCGACATCACCTCCCGCATTCGCACCAAGCTCAACAAGAAGGCTGATGTCCGACGTGCGGTTGCCCGCGACAATGCAGCGGATTTCAAAGTCATCAATGGCACAGAGGCCGAACGACTTATCCAGACCATTGATGTCCTCCCTCGCGCCAACTTCCGCTTTGAATTCCCCTCGCTTGAATCTGCTTCGAGTCTGAATGAATTGTCCCATCTGCGCGGCTTGATCGATCTTGAGAAAGTAATTGTGATCACGGGCTTCGCCGAGGTTGGACCCTGGGGTAGCGCTCGAACACGATGGGAGATGGAGGCACGAGGGGAATTCACGATTGAAGGTTGCATTGAGATGGCTTGGATGACTGGGTACATCAAACACTTTGATGGACGTTTGAAGGATGGGTCCCTCTATGTTGGATGGGTTGATACCAAGACGAATGAACCTGTCGATGACAAGGATGTAAAGGGTCGCTATGAGAAGGATATTCTTGCTCATGCCGGTGTTCGACTAATTGGTGTGTATTTCTTCACTTTCTTGTACCATCTGCTTATTCTCGCATACAGAACCCGAGCTCTTCCGTGGATATGATCCGACGAAGAAGGTATTTAACCAAGAAGTCGAGCTTACTCATGACTTGGAAGCGATCGAAGTTTCCGATTCTGAAGCGCAAAAATTCAAACTCCAGCACGGTGACAAATGTGATGTTTGGGCTGGTGAGGGTGGACAGTGGTTCGCCAAGTTCAAGAAGGGTGCCTGTGTCTTTGTCCCCAAGGCGTTCAAATTCAGTCGCACAGTCGCAGGTCAGATTCCGACAGGATGGGATGCTGGTCGCTATGGCATTCCCGAGGACATTATTGCACAAACTGATCGTGCTACCCTCTGGGCCCTCGTTTGCACTGCTGAAGCTCTCGCCTCGTCCGGAATCACCGACCCATATGAATTGTACAAGCACATGCATCCTTCTGATGTGGGAACGTCGTTGGGTAGTGGAATGGGAGGGGTTAGCAGTATGGCACAGATGTTTAAGGATCGTCGTGACGAGCGTCAGGTCCAGAATGACATTTTGCAAGAGACGTACGTCTTTATCTCTTTATCATTTCCCTTCTATTAAACCGCAGTATACTTAGATTCATCAACACTACTGCTGGATGGATCAACTTGTTACTCCTCTCATCCAGTGGTCCAGTGAAGATCCCTGTCGGAGCCTGGTATGTTTTTTTCTCTTACCTACTGCAGAATCGCTAACATTGCTTTTAGTGCAACAGCTCTACAGTCCCTCGAAATCGCTAGCGACTGCATTCTGTCTGGCAAAGCCAAAGTCATGATCGCCGGCGGCTTTGACGACATCAGTGAGGAGGGTTCATATGAGTTTGCGAACATGAAAGCCACCAGCAACGCCGAAACCGAATTTGCTATGGGCCGCGAACCTACAGAAATGTCCCGCCCTGCAACCACTTCACGTGCAGGTTTCATGGAATCTCAGGTATTTAAGACGCCGATATCTAACAAACATGTTATGCTGACTCTGGATGAAGGGTACTGGTGTTCATATTGTGATGAACGCCAAGACTGCACTGGAACTTGGTGCTCCAATTCGTGGTATCCTTGCTTTCACATCTACGTCCACGTTCGTCTCTCTTCTTTTCTCGTTTCTTAATCATCGCTTAACAACCTCTTAGTGATAAAGCAGGTCGCTCTGTACCTGCGCCTGGTCGTGGTGCTCTCACTGTTGCCCGAGAAGTCCCTTCAAAACACCCCTCGCCTATCTTGGATGTTGCATACCGTTCTCGTCAACTTTCGTTCCGTCGCTCACAAATCTCTCAATGGTTATCACACGAACACGCTCAGCTGCAGGAAGAAATCGCATATCGCAAGGTCCAAGGAGAAGTTATTGAAGACGACTTCTTCTCAGCTCGCATTGCAAATCTCGAAGCCGAGGCCGTACGTCAGGAGAAGGACGCTCTCGCTATGTATGGCATGCTAGAAGGTTCCGATCCACACATCGCCCCCCTTCGTCGAGCGCTGGCTGTCTGGGGCCTTACGGCAGACGACATCGGTGTGCTGTCCATCCATGGCACCAGCACAAATGCAAACGTAAGTTCGCAATGATCGCTCTCTACATTTGCTAACAGTTGTATTTAGGAGGAGAATGAAACGCGCATTTGGAATGATATTTTCACCACTATCTCGCGGACTCCAGGAAATGCCGTGCCAATTGTTGCGCAAAAGAGTCTTCTTGGCCACTCGAAGGGAGGATCCGCTGCATGGCAGATGGCTGGCCTTCTTCAATCAGTGATTACGGGGATCATTCCTGGGAACAGGAATAGCGAGTAAGTGTCACGAAAAACATATCTGATACAAATGACTTAACTCATTTTACAGCAATATTGATTCTCACTTCCAAGATCGGCAATTTTTGATGTTCCCGTCGAGGTCAATTCATACAGATGGCATTCGTGCAGGTGTCATGGTGAGCGAAATTCGTAATTATCCGGGATCCATTGTAGGTGCTTACCATCGTACCAAGTCTTCCTTTGGATTCGGGCAAGTTGGTGGTACAGCCATGGTTCTGCACCCCCGTTATCTCTTCGGTACCTTGGAGCCCACATATTATGAAGGGTATAAGAATCGCAACCATGTCCGCGCCTTACAGTCTTACAAAGCCATGAGCGACATGATGATCAAGAATTCCCTCGTCAAGGTCAAGGAACACCCCCCTTACATTGGCGAAATGGAGGGTAAAACCTTGTTGAATTCGATGGCACGCGCTACATTTGATCCCAAGACTGGAGAGTACTCGTTCAAGAACCTCACCAACGAAGTTCCCCTGGATCTTGGGAACCTTAAAGCGGTCTCTGACATTGCAGCCGCTGGCGGGCTGGGTTTCGAATCCCCAGTCGGCGTTGGCGTTGACCAAGGTATGCTTTCTCTGCTTGCGCGAAGTCCCGACCGCTCATCAAATATCATAGAACTTATCTCCGCCGTTCCTTCTCACAACCTCACCTTTGTGGCCAGAAATTTCACAGACGCTGAGATCACTTACTGCCAAAAGCAGCCATCTCCCCCCTCATCCTTCGCTGCACGGTGGGCGGGTAAGGAGGCCGTCTTCAAATCACTTGGTGTCAAGTCGAAGGGTGCTGCTGCCTCAATGAAGGACATTGAGATCCTCAACGACGAATCTGGGGTCCCAACTGTTCATCTACACGGCGATGCCAAGGCAGAGGCTGAGAAAAGGGGTATCTCAAAAGTTTTGATTTCGCTCAGCCACTCAGAGACCGTTGCCATCGCTTTCGCTCATGCATCTTCATAAACATTCTCATCTTGCTATCTCGTTTCCCACATAGACCACATTCCCTCGCATACCCTTTCCACTGTTGTGTAATTCTTTCTACTAGAAATATCATTCTCATTGTCTCATGGAACTCGCGCAGTTGAAGAATGGTACGCGACAAGACGAATTCATGTAGGAAGAATACCTGCCTTGCTATTAGTGCAACAAATTCCACCAATAATGCACCATTAGTCCACGTAAAGTCCCTCCTGCGTGATATAATCAGCAACTCCCTGTGGCACATACTGTTTCCACACATCGCCATCCTTTCCAGTGGCTCCCACCCCCAAACGAGCGATCGAGTTTCGTACGGCGCTCGAACTGTACTTGCTCTCATTGTCACCAATATTTATCAGGAATATTCGTTCCGAAGTGATGAAGTGATGAGCGAAAGCAAGCGCATCCTCCGGCGCAACCGGCTCTCCGCCTTTCGGTGGTGTTGAAGGTTGCAGGGAGACACGTCGTGCGCAGGCTACTCGAGAGTTATCCCCCTCGGGCGAAAGAAACGTATTCATGACATCTATCATGGCTTTTTCGGAGGGGTAATATTTGGGTGAAAACAGGCGTTGGAGAGTGTCAAGACCGAGCAGGAAGGTTAATTGAATGTCGGGGTATGGAGAAGGTGCGAGTGAAGGGTATCGTTGCACGAGGAAGTCTAGCAAGTTTTTGGACTTGCCTACGAAGGTAGGTTCATCCGTTATTGCGATGGCAACGTTCGCTGACTCTTCTGGGGTCATTTTGTCGACCTCGGCTTGTGAAGCGATGGAAGGATTGTGCGTAACTACGCCCTTGGCGAGCAGAGCCATCATTTCCAGCCGTTGGAGATAGGTTGCATCCCCAGGCTTCAAAGTTTTGTCCGCGTTCTTTACAGAGAGGAGGAGAAGTTTGGCATCATAATCACTGTCATCGTCCGCTGTTCGATTCGGACGTGGAGAATTGGCGAGCGCGAGATGTGCTAGCGTTGGCGGGTTGAAGGATGAATCTAGGATAGAGATTCTGATTGAGCGCTTGCTTGGTGGTTTATCAACGCGGGGATGAGGGAGTGGCCATCGTTCGTGGGGTATGTATACGAGTTCAATTGGCGGGTGCGATGATCCCTGTTGCAAACGAGAAAGTAAGTGGGCTGCAGTGGCGCGCAGGAAAGCGGTCATGGTCGGTTTACAACATTCGTCCAGGTTGATTTCAGAAGCGCCGCCAAAGGTTCGGGTAAGTTTGGACAGAAGTATAATCGAATAATTTCTAGATAAAAAAACCTGTTCTGCGAACGTTGCCCAGCTCCAGTGGATGTATGTACCTGCCAATGGCCTAGCAGATGGGGAAATTTAGACGTGGATAAGATAAGATAATTTTGCACGGTAAATACCGAAGTCGATAATCATCATGACTTGGAATTTAGCAACCTCCAGCCTCACCCACCCAGATCTCTCTAACAACCATGCAAAAAGACGAGGATGGTTTCTACACACCAGGTTGGTGCGCAAATTATGCCAATGTGGTCTAATAATTGAGATCGTCCAGTCGCAGGTGCCCTCGATCCACCTGTGGCACTGGTGGCTGCATCAAATCCTGAGGAGGGAAAACCTAGTACGTGCCTCCGAAAAATGTCTAACCAAACCGGAATTTATGAATCGGACAACACAGGCGTGAACAGCGATCTCATCCAGTCGACTTTCGAAGTCACTGTTCGTTGTTCCATCGCCACCACATTCCAGCTTTGACCCGTCGTCTAGGTCACCCTCGCAGATCAACAACTAGACCCGAATTCCCCCCTGTACAGCGCAAAGACTTTTGAGGAGCTTGGACTGTACGTCATTCTTAAAATCCATCTTCGCTTTGCTAATTCACATGCAAAGGCAACCAGACCTCCTGAAAGGAATCTACGACATGGGCTTCTCAAAACCTTCTAAGATCCAAGAACGTGCTCTTCCGTTGCTGCTTTCTAATCCGTTAGGATACCCACTCTCATTAACGATTCATATCGCATTAATTACCCTTTGCAGGCCAACGAACATGATTGGTCAATCTCAATCGGGTACAGGAAAAACAGCAGCCTTCGTTCTCACTATGCTGAGTCAGGTTGATTTTTCGCTCAACAAACCTCAAGTGCGCTCTAGTTTTGTTCTCCAAGGAACACCTCCGTTTGACGACATTTGAAAAACTCAGGCATTGTGTCTAGCGCCTTCGCGTGAACTTGCTCGCCAAATTATGTCTGTTGTTGTTGCGATGGGTAAATTCACCAATGTGCAAACAGAATACGCAATAAAAGACAATCTTCCACGAAATGCCACGAATATCACTGCCCAGATCATAGTTGGCACACCGGGAACCATGACGGATCTCATGAGGCGCAGGGTATGCCTACTTCTCCGCTTGTCCCGGAATTTTGCTTATGGATGAGTCTAGGTTATTGACGTCACACATATTAAAGTATTCGTGTTGGACGAAGCCGACAATATGTTGGATCAAGATGGTTTGGGCGATCAAACCCTCAGGGTGAAGAAGTAGGTCTTTAAATGCCTTAGCTAAGGATCGAACCTATCATTCCCCCCTTTAAAAGCCTCCTCCCTCGTGGAAGCCCAGTTCAGATCATCCTGTTTTCCGCGACGTTCCCCGATCATGTCCGTTCATTCGCAGCCAACTTCGCGCCCAACGCAAACAAGATCGAGCTGCAAAAAGAGGAGTTAAGCGTGGAGGGTATCCGACAATTTTACATGGACTGCAGAAACGAGGACCACAAATACGATATTCTGGTTTCTCTCTACTCCCTTTTGACTATCGGCCAAAGCATCATTTTCTGTCAGGCATGTTGAACCACCTCTTCTCGGGAGTGATCTCATTGAGTTGCCAAATAGCATCGACATACCGCCGACCGTATTTCTCAGCGCATGACGGCGGAAGGTCACAAGGTGGCATCTCTACACGGAGCCAAAGACGCTGCCGAACGCGATGCCATCATTGACCATTTCCGCGAGGGACGAGATAAAGTTAGCCATTTCACCGTTTCCTTTCAGGCCGCTGGAACTAAAAAAATTGCAGGTTCTTATCACCACCAACGTCATCGCCAGAGGTATCGACATTCTCCAAGTGAATATGGTGGTAAATTATGATCTTCCTCTTATGAACGAGCGTGAGAAGGGAGGGGACGGGATACCTGACATTGAGACGTACATTCACCGGATCGGTATGCACTTCATTTCTGCCTACGATCTTCTTTGTTGTTCAACGTTCCTTTATCAGGTCGAACAGGTCGTTTTGGACGCAAGGGGATTTCAATAAACTTCGTCCACGACAAGAAGACATGGTTGCAGATGGAACAGATAGAGAAAGCCCTTGGGAGGAAAATCATTCGTATAGAGACGAACGATTTGGATGAGATGGAGGAGGTAAGGCTGAGGTCCCGTTATTTTTTCGTCCGCACAACTAACTCTTTGGCTGTTTCGCAGAAAATGAAGAAGGCGCTAAAATAATGACTGACTTTATCTTACCGGCCCTTCTGTTTTCTACTCATTTCATTATCTGGGATTACCCTTTCCTACCTGATGCTCAAGGCCCTCTTGACGACCTTTACAACCCCTTGATCAAGATTCGGCCAAAGGCCAGCTCTTTATTATTGAAGAATGTAATATTATCTGTGACCGCCAGGGCATTCGGTGCTTAGTCTTGTAACCTAACGCATCTTTTTGGGGGCTTTGCGCTCATCGGGAACTGGAAGCGCGTCTCTTAAATCTTTCACATGACGATTTTCTTTTGAAAACATTCTGAGCCCCATACGAACTTAAAAGCTGGTAATGAGCTTGTTTGTGTTTATTCTCAACGCTTTTGCTTTCCAAAACTTAAGAAAGATTTGATAAACGGACTTGCTTCTTCAATTTTTTTTAACCCTCGAGGGTGATGAGCAACCTCATCTCATCTGTCGCTTGGGTGCGGAGAGGAGTTTCTGCCCAACACCCGACAAAATATATTCTCAATGATCAAGAACTCGAGCGTGTCAGTGCTCTGGCCAGAATTGAGCTTGAAGATGCTCGCACTGAACTGGAACGCGCCCACTTGGCTGCACTATCTATGGGAAAAGGAGCGGAGGGTGACGAGACAGATGACGCCGTCGCCGATGACGATGAGGCAAACTGGGTCGAGTGAGTTTTGGAGGTTTCTCTGAAATGGAAGAGTGGCCGATTGATTGGCAGTTTTTTTTCAGCGACAATGATGATGCTATGGACGTAGACTCTGGTCCTACAAAATCGAAACCAAAATCCGACGATCTATCAGAATATAATTTGGATGACTATGACGATGATGCGAAAACGACTGGTGAGAGATATGGGGCAAATATTGTATACTTCCTCGCAATTGACGTCTTACAGCTGTTGGACCATTCAGTAACATCAAAGGTCTGACATATTACCGAGATAATGAAGAGGACCCTTATATCACACTCAAAGATGTGTGTCTCCCTGCCATATCCATTTGAATACTCGCTTATTTCGTTTTTTCTTCAAGGAAGATGACGACGAAAGGGAAGAGCTAGAGGTGCTTCCAACGGATAATCTCCTCGTAGTCGCAAAAACCGAAGATGAAATCTCTCAACTAGAAATTTACGTATACGACGAGTCAGAAGAAAATCTCTACGTCCACCACGATCTCATGCTGCCGAATTTCCCTCTTTGCCTTGAATGGCTAGATTTCCCTCCGGCTTCCTCATCTTCCAATTCAATACCAGGGCCCAACAACCCAGACAAACCAGGCTTCGGAAACTACATCGCTGTTGGCACACTCGATCCTGAAATTGAAATCTGGTCTCTTGACATCCTAGACGCCATGTACCCCACCTCCGTTCTCGGTCGACCAGACCAAACGAAGGCGCATGTCGCCACACCACTAGGGACGGGCAAGAAAAAGCGTAAAAAGGCAAAGCATCGTTCCATGGAAGCTGGGTACCACGTCGACGCCGTTCTTGGCTTGAGTTGGAACAAGACTCAACGCAATCTTTTAGCGAGTGCCAGTGCGGATCGCACGGTCAAACTGTGGGATCTGACTCGAGATCCTACCATCAATGGGGGTGGGGAGGGTGGTGGTGCGATTCGAAGTTTCGATGTGCACAAAGACAAAGTGCAAGCCGTGCAGTGGAATGCGCAAGATCCGACTGTCCTGCTGACAGGAAGTTACGACAGAACCATACGCACCTTTGATTCTAGAGCTCCCGGAAGTGGTGTTGGCGCGATAGTAGGAAGCGACGTGGAAGCATTGAAATGGGATCCTTGGGAATCGCACGGATTTTATGTGAGATTTCATTGGCCTCTTTTAAAAAAATTAAATTTAAGTGGAATGCTATAGGCGTCTCTTGAAAATGGGCTTGTCCTGAATTTCGACGCCCGCGCTCTTCCTTCAAACCTTGACAATCCTTCACCCGCACGCTTTACTCTATCGGCGCACGATGGAGCGGCCTCAGCCATTGATGTCAATCCTCATATAAAAGGCTGCATAGTGACGGGCGGAATGGACAAGCTCGTCAAAGTGTGGAACATTAACGATGAAGATGGTGGCAAAAGAACGGTCAGCCTCGTTACATCGAGAGATCTTGGAGTTGTAAGATCACATCCTTAACTCTCCCAGTGTCATCTCTGATTTGTTTTTCCGCTCCAGGGAAAAGTATTTTCGACAGTATTCTCTCCTGACGATCCACTAACCGTAGCCGCCGCTGGATCCAAAGCGAAACTGCAGGTCTGGGATGTTGGTGCTAATTTCGGGACACGAAAAGCATTTGCCTCAAAACTTCGAGAAGCTGGCCGGGTGCTTAAGGAGAAGGAGGCTAGTCAAGGAGGGGTCATCGGAGTGGTTAGCGACGACGAAGGGAGTGGAGATGAGGCAGAAGAGTAGCTTTCCGCGTTGTTTTAGTTTTTTAAAATTTGGTGACTTCCAACTTACGTTGTCATAGATTATTCTGGAAAACTCTTCCAAGGAGCGGATTTCCCATGAATTCAGTTATATTTGTTTTTTTAAAAAGAGACGGCGACCAATAAAGATATTCCTCTATCCTATCAAGAGAGGGTATCAAACTATATGTTGGAGGTACTGCTTATCCCAAAGTAGCCAGTTCATAAAAGTATAATGTAAGGGTAAATAAAGGGGACACTACGTGTCTGAAATAACATCCCGAACCCCCAGTTCTCAGTCGAACTTTCTCCTGCGGCAGGAGATGTTTCTAGGTGTCTTGGGCATCGTGATCATAGTCTGTATGACGTCGTTCAGTTACTTGGAAATAATTGGGTGCAAAGGAAGGACCTACGTGATAATTATGCTCAGGGACCTTGTCGATGCGGAATTCCATATTGCGGATGACGGTGGCAATGATGGTACCCAGCTGGAGGTATGCGAACTAAGGAAGCGAGTCGTAAATACCAAACCAGAACAGACATGAAAGGATATAACCCACTTGTTCACCAATACACCTATGTTTCCCAGCACCAAATGGCTGATAAGGGCTCTCCGTTCCCTTGCTGACGGCACCGAAACCGTAATCGATCTTCTCGCCATGTTCATCAGCGTAGGTCTTGAACGCCTGCGCCGCAACGCCTTCGGGATCGCTCCAGCGGGAGGGAATCCATTCATTGGCATCCTTCCATACACGAGGGTCCACCTGGCTGACAGCGGGACAAGCGAGAACATAGTGGCCCTTCGGCACGACGTAGATGCCATCTTTGGAAGGGGCAGAGATGGTAGCAGGGACTGGCACGTCGTCACGGACGTGGCGAAATATACTGTGAATGGGAGGATGAATGCGGAGAGTCTCGCGGATGACGGTATCCATGATAGGGAGAGAGCGCAGTTCTTCGTAAGTCATTGAACGGAGCTTTCCATCAGGAGTGGAGAAGTGCTTGACTTGTTCTTGATACAGGGCGTCGCTGGAATTATTTCGTTAGTTATTGGAATCGATGAAAATGGGTTCATGACGTACGCAACCTCGGGATTGGCGGCAAGGTGGAGTAGTGCCCATGAACCGGAGGCGGAGCTTGTATGTTGTCCTGCCATGAGAATGGCAATCATGATGTGTGCGATTTCATGGTCCTTGAGGGTTTCGCCCGACCGGTAAGCCTGTTGCATAAGTGCAGCAATCATGTCGTGTTCGTGCTAATACCAGTCAGTTAGACAAAGGAAGAAATCATGTTGCGACCTTACATCATCGTGGCCAGCCCTGCGCTTCTTGATAATGTCAACGTAGAACGCGCTCATCTTCTTGTGTGCCCGATCGCGCCTTCGATAGCTCTCAAGCGGCAAGTTGGGGAACAAAAAGTTAAGAGGAGTAAATCCGCCGTCGAGGTCATTGTAGAGTTGCGCAAACTCCTTGTCAAGGTTCTCTCGAACTTCCTTGCCCTGAAGCGTCCTTGATGCGGTAAGAATCGTGATTTCCTGCATGACGTTGGCGACATCGAAGTCGCCCCATTCGTTGATGTCGTTCCGCTGGAACACCCTGAAGGCGTCGTCGTTTCTGATAAACTCTTCTACTTCTTCCTCAATCATACCAACATAGGCGCGTAGATTGTCAGTTGAAAGACCAACTTTCACAAACTTCTTTTGCTCCATGAAGACCTCGTTAGGGACGTCATAGACAACGTCCTTACCGAAGATGGGTGTAGTTAAATGCTAAAATGAAGATGAAAAAATGAAGAGGACAAAAGGTACGCGTGAGACATACAGTATAAGCATCCTCGGCATTCAGGACCGTTGATTTCCCTCCAAGAACAAAATTGTTCCCTCCAGGTCCAAGAGTAACTGTCACGCGACGACCAAAAAGAATGAATGTAAACACGTCGCCATACTTTTTAAAAAAATCAGCTCAATGGAATGAACGGTTAAGACTGACTTACCTTTTTCTGACATTTGAAGAAAAAATTCAGAGGATCGTCTCCATACGAGATGGCCGAACCAACGAAGGGAAGCCAATGGAAGACGACAGGTGGTTCAGATGCTCTGCGAGGAATCTAAAGAACCATTTGAATGAGAGCATTGAGAGGCAAAAAAAAAAAGTCGTTCTTACTAGCTGAGCAAGAGCGTTGAGAATTATAACGATTAGAGGGACATTAAGGAGGGCAATGAAAGCAAAACGCGAGTTCAAGGGAGGAAGGTTTGCTTGTGCGTGAGCAAGGTAGCCCGACCAATGGTCTGAGACTGGGATCGAGCCGTTCAGGTGTGTGGCGAACGACATGATGGTGGGCAAATTCTCGACATGCCACACCCAATTTTATATTGTACTGAAAATTCAGAATCGAACCATGTCCAAACACGGCAATAGATTAGATGAAAATGGTACGTTATTAGATCTACAGAACTTAGACTACCCCCTTCGCCTCCAAAATAACCTTTAGATTAACTCCAAGTTGGATATCCTTGATTTTCAACGAAAGCCGAGTTGAAAGAGGCCACACCTCCGCATTTCTTACAGTGCCTTTTAACGCTAGACTCGGTATGATAACATCACCCTGGAGCACATGCTCCGACTTATTTTTGAAAGGTACATTTGTCGAGAACCCTTGCAGATTTTCCAACGGGTCATTCTCCACAGGGCCTGTCCGCTCTCTTTCTTCCATCCACCGCTTCAGTTTCATCATCTGCCAAAACAGAACGTGAACACGGTCTGCGTACGCCTGTACCTTCTCCTGCGATACGTTGGCAGCAAGATAGTTAACCAAGGCAGCTTCGTCGAACGGAGGTTTCGCCTTTGATCCTATTAACGCATGGTGAATCTGCCAGTGGACCATCAAATCCGAGAACCGTCGCAGTGGGGACGTCACGCGAACATATCCCTCGCCCTCTGGAAGTCCAAGACTGAAATGGCGCTTTGGAGTCAAAGAGTATCCAGCCTTGGGTACCAACAGCAAGTCAGGTAGGACGGATTCTAGCGGGACGTAATTTCTAGGCGTTCGCAGACTCAAGATCCTCTCCATGGCGGCCTCGGAGGACACCATCATTGGCTCGCCCGTCCGTCGTAAAGCAGGCAGACCTTTGTCTGTGCAGAACTGAGATGCGATACGACAAGCAAACTTCATCATCTCCGCCACGATACTGCGGGAGCCCCTGTCAATCCCGTCTATACTCGATACTGAAACGTTAAACGAGGGGAAGCCTCTGAAATGAGAGTTCTCCAATGTCGGACTATTGAGTCCAGGTGGAAGCTTAAAATGCTCAATCTGGGCATTTGGTAGGATATACATGACCACCCCGTCTCGCTGCCGCTTATCCACGGAGGATTTAGCAACGCGAAGCAGGAGACGGAGGTCATTCTTCTGATTTGGCGTCAGCTCAATCTTGGTCTCCGCTGGTTTCGTCACTCCTCCAAATGGATAGGATCTAACAGCACGGTCAAACCCCATAGCTTCATCCACAGCATTATAGTTCAAAACGTGAACGTTACGGACGAGGCCGGCGCGCACTTTATAGTCCATGATGTTGCCTCTCGAGTCCACTTTTGCACTGAACGTAAGCGTGCGATCTGGCGACCCCGACCCCGACCGCGAGCCCAAAGACATGCCACGTTGCGTCAAAGTGCGTGGAAAGAGAGGCCACGAGCGGTGACACTGGTAGGTTGTTGACCCTCGAGCCATAGCCTCTTTCGCGAGTATGTGAGACGGTGGGATGATAGAAGCTGGATCCGCGACGTGTGTATGAACCCATGTAGCATCCTCTCCAGGACAAGTTTCAACAGAAATCCCATCGTCAAGTTCTTCGGCTTTCAGGTCATCAATGACATATACGGGCAAATTCCCAAAGTCGTGCCTTACAGAATGTAGAGGATCTGCGGCATAAAAGTCTTCTGGACCTAAAGGGCTATCTGGGAGAGGTTTTGATGCAAATGATCGTTTGACAATAGCATTTTTCTCTTTGACACGAGGTGATGTCGCTTCTGGTTCCTGGTCTAAATCAAGAGCAGGATTCAACGATACGATGTCTTGCCAGGGGGCAATCACCCTCAGATCGACCAACATTCGGTAGACGAGATAGTCCGCTATTGGTGGGCCATGTGGATCGAGTAACTTCATGATGGCACTTTGTCCCAGAGAGTATGGATCCGACTGTGTTGATCGGAATGGACGCAACGAGCGAAGGAGGAAGGACAAGATGACTTTGTCGGAGTTGTTCCATATTTGCTCGGCTGGCTGCTGGCTTGGGGGTTCACTGAAAGATTCAGCATAATCCTGCTTGCTCTGTTTTATTACAGCCCTCGCCTTTTCGGCAAATTGATGCAAAGGCCCATTGGGTATCCTTTTCCAGTTATTGATAGCTTCAATGCAAGCCACATCTTCTTGCGGACGGACATTGAAGGTTTGCGTCGACGTATAAGGTTCACGAGCTACAAAGTATTTCGGTTGGTCCATGATGTATTTGTGGGCGGCGAATACGGTGGTAATGGATGGCGTCTTATTGAGAAGCCTTGTCATCTCGCCTAACGTTGCTCGACCCCACTTCTTTGGATCACCATGCCTAGTAGCAGCATACAAGTTCATACGCTTACTAGTGAGCAGGGTTTGCTCCTGCTCAACGGCGTTCTCGAGCGCCCGTAAGCGTTTGAGAACTTCTACGCGTGCGTTGATCTCGTGCTGGGAGGTTGCTATTTTATCATAGCCACATCGTATCGCCTGTTGCGCGGAAGTGAACGCGGGTATGGAAAACATGATATCACCTTCATTATGAGTCCAAACCTCCCCGGACGCCACAAGGGTCACAATAAACTTTGAGGTTTCGATGAACGTATCCCCAAGGACGACGCCATGAGCTAAACCCTCGTTTCTGTACGAAGACGTAAGTATAGGCTAAACCAAAAGCGGTCGGAAACGCACCTCCTCAGCTCGACGAAGGTTCCGGGAGAGCACTCCGTCAACGACATATCGTCTTCCTCACCCAAAGGCCCCTCCGGCTTCCCGGGAGCGAACGCCAGCTGTTCATTTGAAGGTGCACGCGATTTGACAGAGTTGAGCAAACTTTGCGAAGCGCGGTTCACAGAAAGGTACTCCCGCCCCCCGACTTTTGACTGCTTTTCAATGAGTTTCTGCGTGAAAATGTTCATATTGAGCCAGTCGTCAGCATTGAGGTCCTGTAACTTAGAAGATGGAGTTTTTGGCTCATGTTTGTTGACTGACGACGACGATGCGAGTGAGCGATGGTGTACGCGAGGGGCGGGAGCTGGACAACAAGGAAGGCTTGCTATGATAGTCTGGCATGAACGCCCTCGTCGCGTCATGACTATTCTGAACGAACTTGAAAGTCAGTCACCGTACCAAAATTTCCATTCCGGCCGGGCCGTTTGCCCATTCAACGCAATGATTCACCACCTTTCCTTCTAAAACACCATCGGCATTCGACACAATGTTCAAACGTGTCGAGAAACGGCGCCGAAAAAAAGAAGAGGAGGAAGAACTCGGTTTGGACGAGGACATGAAGGAAGTTCTTGGGATCCACGACACGGATTCGGAAGAGTCCAACTCTGAATCGGATCCAGAGCCTGAAGGCGCTAGTGACTCCGACGTTGAAGAAGGGAGGGGTCTAGGCGAAGAAGGAGACGAGGGTGAAGGTGAAGGTGAGGAGACTGAAGAAGAGGAAAAGGAAGAAGACCCCTCCATAACGGTCGCCCAAGCGCTGCAGGACCCCATATACGTCGTATCCGTCCTACCAGAAGTAAAAGCCTGCATCGTCTGCCCCGGAAAGCTTCTCAAAGGCGTGAAAATGGTCCAACTGCACAGAACCTCTAATGCATGTATGCTTTTGCTCGTTAAGATCGTTGCAAGATGTAATTAACAAGCTGATCTCACACAGGCTCATGAGCGACGATTGAAAACGTTTAAAAAACTAGCTGCTAACGCAGATTCAACTGGGAGCGCATGGGAGGTCCTCAAGCAACACGCAGAGGATAAACCTAAGTTGTCCCTCGTGAAACCTTCTACTACATCCAAAAGAGCTGAAAAGAAGGTACACTCGTTTCCTTTTGACACACTCCACTTTTTATGAAAAGATATTGTTAGGAAGCGAGTAAACTAATCCGCAAAGCTCGTCGCGAAAAAGCAAAGGAAAAGGCTCAAGCCAAGAAAGCCGCTGAAAAGCAGCCTGCCCCAGCTGACGACGCATCTGCGTCGAAATCCCTGTCACCAAAGAAAGATTCTCAGGTTGCAAACGAAGACAAGCCCGCGAAGAAGAAACGTAAAGTAGGAGATCCGACCAATTCCCCACGGAAAAAGAAGGAAAAAGACGCAGTGACTCCATTTTCTGTGGAGCAAGACGAACCTAAGAAAGCTGGTCCAGCGACCGAAGCTGTCAAGAGCATAGTCAAATCTACACACGACCGAGCAAAAGCAGCGCGGTCGCGGGCGTCAAGTATATCGAAAGCTCCTCGGAGAAAGCCTCTAGTCGCATCTTGATTCCTCGTAGATATATGTAAGCCATACCCCCACAACGTTTATTCCCGACAATACAGCGGCATAACACCACAACGGATGATTAACGAAAGGAAAGCCATCAGGGTAAAGAGGGAGCGGTCCACAATGAAAATAAGAATAGCATAACACCTGCAAAACCATCATTAGGGCAACCAGATACCTATCTTCGAGTCGTAAAAGAGCCTCTCATGCCAAGGTCTGTAGTACCCGATCTGTCATCTCAATAACCTAACAAATGAAGGGAGTTCGGCAAGCATTGAACAACGCCAATCAAAGACACAGACCTTATTAATATCGGGTCGTTCTTTCGGGTTGACCTTAAGCATACTATCAATTAGATCCTTCAATCCCTGCGAATACGCCGACTGTGGATGTTTATACTGCGCATTCAGAACAGCCATTGCTATCGAACCGCCCTGTTCTGTCGTCTGTGTGTTTTCAAACGGAGAATGCGAGTAAGCGAGAGCGTATAGGGTGCAACCTAATGACTGTTACGCGAGTTATGAGATTTGTGGCGAAGTAGAACGGGAGTGGGAGAGTGTACCCATATATCAACTTTCTCGTCGAGAGTTTGACCCGTTTTCACGTCGAATAGTTCGGGTGCGCGGTAGGACATGGTACTTTGTTCAGCTGCAATATCCTAACGCCCTGGGATAAGGCTGCAAGTCCTACCCAGTCAAAAATAAGAACCTACCTGCTGGTAGAGGGCCTGCGACCGATTGTCAACAACAATGCGGGCCTTCATCGTGCTACCAAAGTCCATCAAGATTGGCGTAACACCATCATCCGCAATCATCACATTGCTATACCACGACCATCAATTGAATCATTGCTGTATCAGAGGGCATACTCACCCCGGCTTCAAATCCCTATGGGCATACGGAACCACCGCCAGAGGCGGTCCATCCTGCTGCTGTTGCTGCTGCTCCTCCTCGTCCCCATCAAACACAACGTCCCCATCACCCTCATCCTCCACCCTGTGCCTCGTCACAAGTGGGACGTTCACCGAAGAAGGCCCATCATACGAGTACCCTCCATCAGCGTCTCCCTCGGGCTGCGGGAACCGCTCATCATTGTCCTCTTCCTCCCCATGCTTTTGAGTCTTCCCCGTGTTTTTGGCATTTTTGTTATTGACAACGGCAGAGCGTGGCGTGGTGGGTCGATACTCATGCATAGCGCGCACGGCAAGACACGTCCCCTTGAATAGCCGCACCATCTCTTGTTCAGGAAAGTGTTGCCTGTTGACGACGTTGGCATTTATTATGTCTTGCAAGTTGCCTCTCTGGGTCAATGAAGACGGGTTGTAAAGGACGAAAGGGGATGTACACACCTTATATAGTGGTAAGAAGAGATAGACGATCTGGCCGTCGCCTTCTGGGTCTTGTACGACTGCTGAGTCCTACAACCGGGAATTTAATAAACGCGTTCGATTATAGTGTACCGGGTGAGGAGAAATCACCAATATTCGAATGATATTTGGGTGTCTACGTGGCTTTCAACACACGGACACGGGGAAGAGAGAGCAGGAAACTCACTTAAACCTTCGATACGCCTCCACTTCCCTCATAACTTCCTTGACCCCCTCCTGCCCCGTCGGACACCGTATTTTCTTCAACGCAAACTGCCTCTGCGCACACCGACGTGTCAACACATTTATATTGTAAAATGAACAAAATCAAACACACCCCACTATGTTCATCCTGCGCAAGGTACACAAACGAAAATCCTCCTTCTCCGAGGACCTTCGTTATTTGGACTGTACAAGGAAAGCCATGTCATTTGATTTTCGTTCATTGAAGGAGAATAACCGACATGTTCGTCCATTAATCTTGACCTTTGGTGTTTGCTGGCAAAGACAAGACGATATAGCCCAAATCGCGTCCTTTGCTTGATCTTTTAAATTCTCGAGGACGCGGAAGAGTTGCGGAGGGGGAGCCATGATTGCGCAGGTTTCTTCCTGAACAAGCACAAATTGAACATTATGTTTGGTAGGGGCCGCCAATAGTAATAACCGGGCCGTGCACGCCGTACAATGGACAGCTTGGCATTCGATGGTTTCTAAGTACAAGCGCTGCATCCCAGTCCAAGTTCCAGACGTACATGACCTCCCCCCCTCCCCTCCTTCCTAAAAGAGATATGTCGGACCGAAAAAGGCAATTCCAAAAAAAACATATCGCATTTTTGGTTTACAAGTAGTGGGAGAAGTACAAAAATATATTAGTGTGCCTATATAAGTTACAAAAAGGCATTTTCGGCACTCACCTGGGTTAAACTTAAAAGAAGCACTGTCAGTCCTTGATCTTTGGCCAGTCACATGTTATTCATCATAATGAAGAAAAAAAATCAAATTTTATTATTTACGAATCAGAAATGTGTCTGTAGACTTTGTAAAGCACATTAGAATAGCTTAAGAGCAACCAAGAGTGAAATTGATGGCCATTTGACCAGTTTTTGGTTTGTGTAGTAATTTTTTTTTAAGGCCTTGAGGACCCCCCCCCACATGGATCCCGAACATAGGCTGGGAGGGGGGGGGGTCTGGCCGGAGGCCGAAAAAAAAAGGTGACCTTGTCTAATTTTGTTGCAAATTGGGTTGTGGAACATCTTCTAGTTCAGAACGTGTTGCAGTTTCTTTATTTAACTGAGGACATGATCTGAGGTGGCACACTCAGCAGAACAATTGCTGAACAAGCAAGATTTAACTGTGCCGTTTGCCAGGGACTGATCTATGAGCGGGTACTTATGCTAAACCACAGCTATTTTCTATGGTTTCTTACTTGTGAATCGTTTAGCTACTACTACTAGCTGTGATCTCTGACTTCAATCTCTCCTCATGTTGCGGGGTGTACCCATGTATGTACCTGCCGCCAAATACCTAACTGATCATACCTGTCGCTCAAACAGTACATCACGAACCAAGGCAAGTTCTGCCGACAAAGCATGTATTTCAATCTTATTGTTAGCTTCACATCACATACATGCATTTCGCATTTGTACAAAAAAATTGGACATGTACAGGTGTTGTTGTGGAGTGTGAATCTACTTACCAGGACAATTATTAGTCTATTACAATATATAGTCCAATATATAGTCGCAAACCTATGTAATTAATCCTCCTTTGATGCTGAAAACATTGAAAAAGACATAAATTCACAGAAAACATACCTTATTTAATTAGGCAGGCAGGGGAGGGGGGGGGGGGTACCGCACTTGCCTGAAAAAAAAAAGGTGAGTGTTGGTACACTTTCCACATTCCACCACCCCCTTGCCCCCCCCTCCCCTACCCCCAGTCCGGCATTCAAATCCCTGGGCCCCCTTGCTCACCAGCTGATTGTTAAGCGGGTCGTACAGCTCCCATCTCTAGTTCAAGACTCGGAAAAAACTGTTGATTTCGCACTTGATGCTGCAAAAGATACCCTTCCGCCCCTGCTTGATTATTTGTTCACTGCCCAACGAAGAGAAGCTGATGTAGATCATTTGCAAGTACAAGTCAAGACCGAGAAAGGAGTCAATAGCTTCTGAGGACAAACCACTGGTAATTACTGTCCACATTTCACTTCAATGCTTATTATATGTCCCATCGTTACGTCGGAATGACCACCTCTCATCTGCTGGATTGACAACGTTGCGTCTGCCATTACGGCCTGGCATAGCGAGCACATCTTATTCCCACCACAACTTGATACAGAGGTTGGAGTGCATCGAGAGGAGATCATAAAGATGATGGAGTGGTCTCTGCCATGGCCTTCACAAGATGAGGGCATCTTGGTCGCCATTGTGACCTTTGTGATAAAAAGTCTGAGCACAGCGGCAGGTCCTTTCGAGGTAATGGATGCAGTTACCAATCTGGGTGAGTTTCCTTGGACCCATTGCGTCGAACCTCGCTGCAAGGTCCCAAGAAAGGACCAGATGCGAGTGACTGGCAAACATTGTCCCCGGACCTGATACGCTGGCTCCCCCGTGGAATATCTCGGTACATTCGTACATCACGCGTCCACAATTATATTCAAAATTACACTCATAGATCTCGGCAAGAGAAGAAAGGGTGCAAATTCCACAAACTACTCGGTCAGCTTCAAGGGCATGTCACACCCAATTTCTAGTTGTGCCTCTTTTTTCGCAGCCACCTCCTTATAATGTTAAGAAACAGAAAACAACCGACGACGACGTGGCCGATGTGTGTACACAGATAGATTTTTTTAAGGACAACAAGGGGAAAAAACGTCAAAAATTTAAAAGACAACGACGATGGCAGCAACTCCGCCAACATAGATTGCCATGGCATAAGTGGGTAATTTCTAGTCCAAGATGTGATGCCATACAATGACCGTCAGAATAACAAGATGCACCGAGAGCAGTCAGGAGGCATATTGCTTCCACTGGCAGTATCACATGTACTGTACGATCACTGACGTAGCTGGCCAAGATGTCGATTGGGTCATGTGTCGTTTGGCCTTGCTCCGTAGTTGGTCCGCTAGTAACACGAGCAGAGAGCTTGTTTCAGAAGACATGGCTTGGATGCCATGTTGGTTCTCAACTTGTAGGTGAGTATCAAACGGCAGAGATGGAGGTGGTATGCAAGGAGAAGAACCAAACCACTGATGTCATCCTGGCGTTGAGCCACAGCCAGCATTCAAAGGACATGTGCCCCAGGGCTTAAAGATGAGACCAGAGGGTTAATTGTCGACGTCGTAGCTTTGAAGAGGAGAGCATCTGCAACGGATTGGCTCAAAGTTGCAAATGGTCTTCCCTCGAGCAAGGGTGGAGCATGCTCTAGGATTCCAAGATAAAACAAAGTTACACGTTTTCCAATCTTGAAGCGGTCTCCTAGCTGGGTGTATTTCTAGTAGTGTTGAGCAGGGGTTTCAGAAACCCCAGGGGTACGCGGGTAAGGGTTTGGAGGGTCGGGGTCAGGGTATGGAATGTCTGACCCCACGCAAACCCTTACCCTTGAGCAAGGGTCAGGGTATACCCGCGGTTTTACCTGCGGGTATTTTACTAAGCAATTCACACCATCCTCTGAGCCGCGTGAGCGGCGTTTGCCGGGAACTCACATACACGTCATCAACAAACAAGCCTTGTTACAATAGGAAATCCGTTCCACCACCACCATCACAACCATCCACAGCGACGACCACCCACACTCTGTCACCACTACCTCGCACAATCATCGTTCGACCGCCTTCAACACGACTGCACGCGCAACCATCGTTCGACCGCCTCCAACACGACTGCACACGCCAACGCCACATCACCAGCCCAACGGATGGACGGAGGCGACCTGGCACATCCCTTGAAGCTTGACATGCCACGTCTGGGTCCAGTTGGTGACGACGCATGTCGTCGTCACTGTCCATATTAACTTAGGTGAGCAATAACTCCCCTGCTCGTCTCCTTTATCACAAGAAGCAGGGGCCACGTCGCTACCGGTGACTGGCAACCGACAATGAACGACCGACAATGTCCAGGTGAGCAGTATGACTCCCCTTCCCTTCTCCTTTTCTCACACAAGAAGCAGCGGCCACGTCGCTGTCGACGACGTGGCAAAAACGAAGACGAACCGCCAGCCAAACCTACTGCCACCATCCACCACGGCTCACGAATGATGGCAAGCACCTGCGAACGGAAACAGGTGACGACGAGCCTAGGTGAGCAAGGTCACCTCCCCCCACCACTGATCTCTCTCATATGGAAACCAGGTGCCACGTCGCTGTTGGCGACGTGGCAACCAAACGACGGGCGATGACCAAGACACGTCATTCGTCGTCGTTTTGTAATTTAGGACACCAAGGTAAGTATCCTGTGTCCCACCCCCACCACACATTTGTCTAACACGGAATCCAGGTGCCACGTCGCCGACAGCGATGTGGCAACCAAACGAAGGCGAATGACTTTTGTCGTTTGCCGTCGTTATAAACTATATTTGCTTTTATTGTACATAAGGAATAAGTACATACCCCTGTAGACTACCCTTCACGGGTTTCGTACCCGCCTGACCCTCATGAAACCCATACCCGTACCCGCTAAATACCCGTACCCGTGGAGAGGGTTAGGGTGAAGGTGGGGTCGGGGTATAGGTCAGTGCAAAATGACCCCGGGGTTACCCGTGACCATCACTAATTTCTAGCCTAAGCATTCTATCCATATTTCGATGTGTACAAATCGAGCAGCACGGAGCACAACTTCGTTCTTCACTTGCTGAAGTCGAACATTATCTTGGACAATGGAAGTTGACGCCTCACGAAAGAGTTGCTGCACCAGCTGAAGTAGCGTGAGAGTCTTCGTGTAGTGCCCTGTAGCACGCTCTGTTGTCAATGCAGCGGAGGCAAGCCCGTGTACATTATCTGACCCAAATAACGTTGTTGTAGAGCGGGTGTATAGCCAGACACGACCTGAATAGTTTGGAATGGCAAGGAGGACTGAAAGGATGCTTATTGTGGATATGAAATTTTATGCGCGAAGGCGACTTAGCACCCTCATTTGAACGCGATAGAGCTTCCTCCAAGATCATAGTTGTAAGCTGGACCAGGTCAGGTGATTGTGACCGTCATGGTATGGGCTACCACAGGTTCCCCATCCTCCAAGGAGAACATGAGATCCGCAGCTTGTTGAGGGTTATCTCGGATGACGCTCCGCACAAGATCCAGCAAATCAGTAATCATGTCCTCATCTCCATGATTGTCCCTCTCCATTCCAATGTCTCCAATCTGTAAGGTCATTGTTTGTGCACTTCCCCATCTACCAAAAGAAACATCCCGGCAAGCCCCTCCAGAGCCATAGGCCATCCACTTCCAATTGGTGTAGTCCGTCAATACTCCCAGAATGACCCTCCACCAAGTGTTCATGCTGCCAGGAAACGAAGATATGGTCTGCCGCATCTCCACTCAGCACTTTCTCTGTTGACTTAGCTGGAAGGATGGACCCATCAGGAAGCCTGATGGGTTGAAGATTAAGGTACGTAGGACCAGAGTTAGTGTTAGAGGAACCATATGGCTCGGGTTGCCTTTCATAGATTGCATGCGCGACAGTGAGGCAAAACCTGAGAAAAAATAGGCAGCTTGTACAGGTAGTGAAAACCGCAAGTATCACTGTCTTTGCGTTCTTTGCCTCGCCTAAGGTTGGCGGGAGCTCCACGGCAGACTTGTCGCGGTTTGTTTGCTTGGCAACCCTTCTACACCCAACATATTACTTAATAATCATTAACATCACATTCTCGCCGCTCGGAAAACCTCCTTCCTTCAACACCGAGTGTTTCAGCAAGATGCCCCCAATCCTATCTGCAAACCAGTGAAGCATTCACAGCATATATTGTCTTCATTGTTTGAAGTCTCAGACTCCTACTTGGTGGTTATTCACTCTCGACGGCACTTCCAATCTTTTGGCGGGTGAGCAGCATGGGATACTGGTAAGGGAACAGACTTCATTGACAAATGTTCCTCAGTCTAACAGAGAATTTGTGCAGGCAACGTGCCCAGTCTATGTGCAACATAAGCCGAGCCTTGCTTTATATGGAGATCATTTTTGCTATCACTCCTCGTTGTTCCTAGTAATCAACTAGCGTGCACCATTGGCCATGTCCACCTCAATACAATTGAAATAACGGGAGGTAAGTAAACATGTTCTCAGAATTTAAAAATTCGAATTCATTCTTCTTGAATTTTTTCAAGTCATTCCCGTCATGTTCATAATGGACAAGGGCTTGGAAACCGCATATATTTTTGCTAATCAAACTGGCCTGAGGTTAGTGTCCGTTGACTCAGGAATTTGAATACAGAATGCTGATTTTTTAAATTCTGCGTTGACCACAGGGCGGCTTATGCTCCAGATATTGACGCGACTATGTTTCTGGCCGCCCAACATCTTCGCAGCGTTCATAACATGCCAATTGAGGGTCTTTGGCACAGGTTTCTCAAAACATTCGGATTTAATGTCAGAGACTTGATCTACCAGGGACACCTCAATGGCATTTACAATCCAAATAACCCAGTGCACCCATAAGTCAAATCACTTGTTTCTTTGTCAGTGATCAGTTATGGCTAAAATTCCTACCAGCCAATTATTCTCCAGCTCCAACTTGATATCTTTGTTGAATATTGGAACAACCATAAAATCCGATACCAGAAAGACAAGCCCAACATGTCGGGTCAGACCCCTCGACACACTTTCACAGTTCCGCCTGAAGCCTCGTACGAGAATTGTGGTATCAAGGTTGACTGGCAGGCCATGATCGATGCTCTCTGTGGACAGATACCTGTCTCACGGCAAGATTCAATGTGCTGGGTAGATGATTTTGATTGATCAAGCTGGTAGTTAGTACCATATATGATAAATATAGATATCAAGGCTCCTCCATGACGCGAAATACTTTTAATGCTCTTATCACCAACAACGATCCGCGGCCAATGTTGCCGGACCTGCCGATCAAAGTACACCAAACAAAAACATTCTGCCATGAGCTCCTGCCAACACTACTCACCATCGTGAGAAGAATCCGCAGTGGATAGCAAGTCTATATCAAGGAACCCAGATCCCGTCATGGCACAGAGAAGGCCAGCAAGAGGCTTGACTTGTAAGGTAGACAACCTTCATAATCGACAAACATCACGTGCCATTACTTCTCCGTTACATCCCTGATCAAATCGGGTAATAAAATGACGGGAAGATAATCTGAGCTCTTCCTACTCGACTTTGAATGTAATACAGACCTAGTTTCAATAGAATTACTTAATATAAACCCCTCTGAGAAAAACTGGGTGATTTGGAGAAAAACTGACTGAGCCTATGCATTTTCAAAATGAACACATATACTAACAGCACTGGCTCAGTGGTAAATAGATTACGAGATATGAGTAATATCTGCGCGACCTCATGTTTCAATTATATGTTGTTATGGTCAGTGTTAAGCCAAATTTAAAGCATGTATGCTGCCATTGCAGTAAATGTTCTTTTTTTCTGTCCTTTCTTCCCCAGATTTCAATCCATTCTGTGCACTTGCAAGCACAGCTTTTCTTATGTTAAGCATGAGGCATGGATGAAGTGAATGGAAATGATTTTGTAGACGTGATGCAACAGCAGGGGGGTTAATTGGTTGGCTACTGGTGGTGTTTGGGTGGTGTTGACCGTATTTCTCTATCTCCTCCACCGAAACCCGACTTTTCTCCAAATTTTTTGTTGATTCACGTGTCCAATATACTGATTTATAAAAGGTAGGTCCTTATGGTACAGTAGTACCTCTAGAATCATATATAAAATCGAATCTTGTAAAGTATTACCTGATTTAGCAGATGTCACATCGGGCACGTGACGTTTGTCGATTGTGAAAGTCGTCTACCTTATGGGAAATAAAGACGTAGGGCGGCAAGCCGCATGGCCCACCACGGCTTAATTTTCTTCAATGCCGCCGCATGGATGATTGGATGGAGAGTATAAAGGACCAACCAAAAATCCGCAAATAGTTGTAATTGATAGTCATATTTAAAAATGTTTCTGCGACAGATGTGTCAATCATACAGGTGGCAACTGGGGCAGTAACAACGCCTGCTAGGTTCATAGAATAAGCCTGATGAAAGAGCTGCTCTTTTGGAGTTGGTAGTTCAAAGGCCACTTGGGGAGTTGAGAACGAATCGCAGCGCGAAGATCACGTTCCCTGTCGCAAGACCTACCTCCAAGATCAACTCGAGAGCGGGGTCTATGGGCATAAGAAAATGCAAGCCTTGATCGGTAGTGTTAAAAAAGTCGGCTATGTTTGGTCCTCGACTACGTCCACAATGTCAATTTCGAGTGTGAACTCCGAGTCAACTCCGAGTCGAATGCTCACCATCATAAACAGTCTGAATGGTGTTTGACCAGCTCGGGAAGATCTAAAGCGAAACAAGAAGGAACGGGATGCCTTGGTGAAGCAACGAAAAAAAACCTCATGACATGGAACGTTGGAAAAGCAGTAATGGGATAACGGTGTCTGAGCAGCGTTCTATCAAATGTAGAGGTAATGACATGTGACTTAAAAACCACATGATAAAAAACGTGACCTAAGTTTCCTAGTTTGGTCGACCCAGAAAACCCACTACTAACGTAGCGGGAATCTTTGTCGTGC
Source organism: Laccaria amethystina LaAM-08-1 (assembly GCA_000827195.1). Classification (NCBI taxonomy): domain Eukaryota; kingdom Fungi; phylum Basidiomycota; class Agaricomycetes; order Agaricales; family Hydnangiaceae; genus Laccaria; species Laccaria amethystina. Next base: position 54,923 of record KN838536.1, on the reverse strand, counting down.
AGCATCGAATGTGTTGGGGAAAGTACTGGGTGGCATTGTTTCATGAATGGTGTAGCTCGGATGTTGAGGATTCTATGAGTGTTTTATGCATAGTCATTTAGGGCGAGAATGAAGAAGGTTTTGCGAAGAATGCATGGGCACAACATTCTTATTTACTTGCTCCAGCTGAAACGGGGCACTTCTTAGACTTGCTTGTGTGTCATAAAACGAACTAAATCAGCGCCCCTCTACTGGCAGTCGACTTCACAGCAGCTCTTAGGGAGTTGCTGTCCCATATGCCCGCTATGCACTCATATGTTTGTCGTCCCATTTGCTTCAACGCGTAACCCTCGTCTGGTTCATCATAGATCTCTCAGAGCTGGATGGCAGTGGCGGTAGTAAAAGATCCAGGAGATATGGCGAGGACGAGGGTGAGGGAAAGGAGGAAATGAAGTAGTCAAGAATGTTGTTTGTCACATGACTTTCTTGTCTACAACGGCACCGTCCCCATCTCCTTCTTCGACCACCAACGTTATGATGACCATACCCGTGACGCGGGAGATTCGTGCACATCGTGACGAACATCTCTTGGTTAACTCAGACCTGTCGAGTACCTGTCGTTGTACAGGACCAGAATTCACAGAACTTCTAGACCCAGAGCAAACTTCGTCCATGCCAGTGGTCCAACAGTGGTCTCCAGGTACTACTCAGCCTCTTCCACCGTTCAAATAGAAACTGCGGTTATTCCTCCTCAGTCCGCCTTCGTCAAAGAAAGAAATCCGAACAGACAACGCATTTCTATGGTTTGACAAAGGAAGCCTTTCCGCTCGGAGCCCCTTGGTTACAATCATGCTTCCCACTGGCTCCGGTCTGACGATGCCGCTTTCTGTCCCAACATGATTCACTGGCAGCTAATGATCATTGCTATCCTCCTTTCAACTTTCTGAATCCTCTTTGCCTTACTCCTCATCCACATGAAGTTGATGCGTCTGGGCGCGCTTGGCTGTGCTCTTAGTAGCATTTACATGTGGCCTTCCAAGGTGGCTGCCGCCCTCGTTAATGGGACAATCGACGACCGGTTCGGTGACTCGGTGACACACCGCCTAGTCAATTACTATCCGAGCCAGGACCTCTGGTTTAATGAATCGTGCGGCTGTAATGACGGTATCATTGCTGCGAACAAGTCCAAGGCGTTCGACAATACATTTTCTATGGCGTTTGGTGGTACTGGGGTGGGAATCGGCATGCAGTTTATTGGTAGTAGGCCTCATAGAATCTGTTTGTTTCGATGTCCTAATCGGCGTTCAACAGGAACCGCGATTTATGTGTTTTTCATCCTCGATAACTTGAGTTCCCTAGATACTCTCAACAGCGCCTACTTCACACTTGATAGCAACGATGCACTACTTTTCAGGAGGGATGTCAGCACAATCCAATATGATGCGTTGGTTTTTTCTCAAACTAACCTCTCGAATAATCTCCATACACTGAATATCTCTACCACGAGTTTTGGTGAAGGGTTCTTCAACTTCGACTACGCAATCTACACGTAAGCCAGATTCACCGATATCCTGCTCTCTGATGTTTACATTTTTTGGCCCAGCTATGATGATGGTGTTTCAACCACAAATTCATTGCTACCATCACTGTCCAATGGCGTTTCAACCACCGCTTCTTCACTATCATCGCTGTCCAAGGGCGTTTCAACCACCACTTCGTCGCTATCATCGCTGTCCGCGGTGACAACTATATCTCAGGCACCATTTACCACCGTTACGGGTGCACCAGCTCGGAGGACTCCAGTAGGTTCTATCGCTGGTGGCATAGCGGGTGGAATTACGCTGTTTGCCCTTGTCATCTCCCTTCTGTTCTGTTGGCATCGTCGGGGAGGTCATAGTGTTCTCCAGAGTGTTAGGGGGAACGGGGGTTCCGAGCCTCTAATAACACAATTCAACTGTGAGGAAGCGGTGTCAGCCTCCGGGATGCCATATACACAATCCTTTGCAGTCTGCTCAAAATCCCCCATGGCCACCATCATAGTGTCCGGCGGCGATTCTTCCAATACTGATAATCAGGCAAATATGCATAACAAGTATCGAACTCTCCGTTCAGAAGGGGTTGTTCTATCCTCCCCAGGTTCCCAGCAGCTGCCATCTTCTTCAAGAAAGGCTTTACCTTTGTCAAGTAGCAACAACCGTATTGCCTCGCCTCTGCTACCATCTTCGTTGAACGTCACAGGAACACTGGAGGAGGTCCGCCGTGCACGACAAGAAGACCTTGATAATCGGCTAAGAGTGGTACAACATAACATAGAACAGTTGGAGGAGTCGAGGACAGGTTCTGGGAGATCGGTGTCGTTGAGAGAGCAGATTTCGGGAGAGGCTGGAGAGGAGATACATATGTCGGTGCCTGGCATGCAAGAGGCAATTCGGTCGCTGAGGGAGCAACTACGCATCTTGAGGGAGCAGCAGCAATCGGCGTGGGCGCTGGGATTGTCGGACGATCCTCCACCTGGATATACGCCTATGGAGGTGGGGATGCAAATTTCAAGGGAGGCATCGTCATGATATCTTTAATGTGACGACAGCTGAGTAGTTTGTGTCCCCCGTCATGTGAATTGTCAACTTTTTGAACACCGACATGATAGTTGAAGCACGGTCATAACGAGCATAACAAGATTGGAAGGGGACACTACTACACAATGACTCAACTTCAATATTTATAGGTTTATTGGATAACATTTGCTATATCGGCGGCGAAAGGGAAAAGTGAAGAAGACGCGCAACTATAGTGGAATTTGTGCAGTGGAAGTAGAATGTGCACAACGGCCTTAGTGGGGATCAGTTCTTTAACCTCCTCCTCCACTGCACAGCCCCATGCCGAGTACCAATCCCAATATTCACAGCACTAACCTCCCTGCAGCCTTTAACTTGGACCCCGCCGCATGATAAGGTGCTACCGTTGGTTGTCGTGACGATCACTCGCAGAAGGTTGAAAGGACGAAACTTGGCTTTGAGCACAGGCTCCCCCACTGTCCAAGTAGAAACGTCGGTTATTCCTCCCCGGTCCGCCTTTGTCTACGAAAGAAATCCGAACAGACAACACAATTCTATGGTTCGACAAAGGAAGCCTCTCCGCCCTTGGTTACAATCATGCTTCCCACTGGCTTCGGTCAGGCGTGATGCCGCTTTCTGTCGCAACGTGATTCAGCTAATGATAACATTGCTTTCCTCCTTTCAATTTTCCTGAATCCTCCTTGCCTTATTCCTCATCCTCATGAAGTTGATCCATCTGGGTGCGCTTGGCTACGCTCTTAGTAGCATTTACTTGTGGCCTTCCAAGGTGGCTGCCGCCCTCGTTAATGGAACAATCGACGACCGGTTCGGTGACTCCGTGACACACCGCCTAGTCAGTTACTATCCGCCGGACGAGAACGCCTGGTCTGACGAATCGGCGTGCGGCTGTGATCCTTTGAACAAGTCTAAGGCGTTCGACGATACATTTACTATGGGGTACAGTTATGTTGGGACCCCGACCGGATTCCACATGCAGTTTATTGGTAGGCATTTTAGAATCTGTTTCTTTCGATATCCTGATTGACGTTCAACAGGAACTGCGATTTATGTGTTTTTCTTAATCTTCGGCTCCCTATCCGACATTACCCCAGGGGGATTCCTCAACAGTGCCAATTTTACACTTGATAGCAACAAGCCACTATTTTTTGGCACTGAAGCCATCACAGTGGAATATGATGTGTTAGTTTTTTCTCAAATTAACCTCTCGAATGCTATCCATACATTGAACATCACTGTCCCGACTTACGCATACGCCGTCTTCGACTACGCAATCTACACGTAAGCCAGATTCACCGATATCCTGCTTTCTGATTTTTACATTTTTTGGCCCAGCTATGACAATGGTGTTTCAACCACCACTTCTTCACTATCATTGCTGTCCAAGGGCGTTTCAACCACCACTTCGTCGCTATCATTGCTGTCCACGGTGACAACTATGTCTCAGGCACCATTTACCACCGTTACGGGTGCACCGGCTCGGAGGACTCAGGCTCCAATAGGTGCTATCGTTGGCGGCATAGCGGGTGGAATTACGCTTTTTGCCTTTGCCATCTCCCTTCTGTTCTGTTGGCATCGTCGGGGAGGTCATGGTGTTCTGCAGAGTGTTAGTGTGAACGGGGGTTCCAAGCCTCTAATAACACAATTCAACTGTGAGGCAGCGGCGTCAGCCTCCGGGATGCCATATACACAATCCCTTGCAGTCTGCTCAAAATCCCCCATGGCCACCGTCATAGTGTCCGACGGCGAGTCTTCCAATACTGATAATCAGGCAAATATGCGTAACAAGAATAGAACTCTCCGTTCAGAAGGGGTTGTTCTACCCTCCCCAGGTTCCCAGCAGCTGCCATCTTCTTCAAGAAAGGCTATACCTTTGTCAAGTAGCAACAACCGTGTTGCCTTGCCTCTGCTTCCATCTCCCTTGAATGTCACAGGAACACGGGAGGAGATCCGCCGTGCACGACAAGAAGATCTCGATAATCGGCTAAGAGTGGTACAGCATAACATAGTACAGTTGGAGGAGTCGAGGATAGGTTCTAGGAGATCGGTGTCATTGAGGGAGCAGATTTCAGGGGAGGCTGGAGAAGAGATGCATATGTCGGTGCCTGACATGCAAGAGACAATTCAGTCGCTGAGGGAGCAAATACGCGTTGTTAGGGAGCAGCAGCAGTCGGCGTGGGCCCTGGGATTGTCGGATGATCCTCCGCCTGGATATACGCCTATGGAGGTGGGGATGCAGATTTCAAGGGAGGCATCATTGTCATGATATCTTTAGTGTGACGAAGCTGAGTAGTCTGTGTTCCCTGTTGTGTGTAATGTCAACTTTTTGAACACACTGCGGGCAGATCATCTGCCATTCTTACAGTTTTGTCATGTACATAATTATACATCCAATCCTTCCTAAGTTCTGCAGATGGCTGTAAGGCCATAAAAGGTTCACAGCCCACCACCCAGAAATTTCTTCAAAGGAAGGGTGGAAAAAACATACCTTATTTGGAAGACAGGAGGGGGGGTACCGAGAGCCTTGTCCAAAAAAATCAACCCCAGGTAGTTTTAAATTCTTGGGGCCACCTTGAATATGTCTGCCCTCGGAGACTGATCTGAGATCATCGACAACACTCATAAGTTCATCGGCTGCCGTATGCTAGTTGGGATTTTTCCGGCAGGAAGACAAAGACAGAGAATGTTCTTGGCTTCGATCTATCCTTCGAGAGTATCGGCAGAGAGGAGTTGGTAAAGAATAGAGTCACCGACTTCTATTGATTTTCTTTGAATGCATTGTACGAGTAATTGTCAGTGCTATAAAATATGACAGCCATGGTGTTCACTTGCCATCATCGCTACCCCACAACCAGAAAAGCAAGTAAAAACAAAAAGCATAAACGCACTCAATCCCTCGCTTAACCTACTCATCCCACCCACCCATCTCCCTCTCCCACTTAACCCTCCTCATCTCCCTCCTCTCCGCATCCGTCAAACACGCCCATTCATTAATCCCACCAACGCTCTCCACCATCTCCTCCTCCCACTTCTCCTCCCTCTCCAGCTCCTTCTTCGTCTTCTTCCGCGGGGGCGGGGGAGGCAGCGGAGGCGGGGGTGTACGTCTGTTGGGATGCAAGGGCGCGATGCGCGATAGCATTGAGCGTGAGGATTTGAGGTAGGGTGAGTAGCATGTTGGTCCTGCGGCAGAGGAGGAGGAGGAGGAGACTCGGGGGTGAGGAGATGGGAATGGGGAGCCGGGGACGGAGTTGACGCGTCGGATGAGCTCGGACATGGGTGTTGATTTGACACGGGGGGCGATGGTGTACCGTGATGCGAGGCTGGGGAAGAGGGACGGTTTGGGTGTGGCTATAGGCTGGGGTATGATCTTCGACACTGGCTCGACGTTCTCCTGTGATACATACTTGAATTAGATCTGGTACGAAAGGGATTGAGAGAGGATAACATACCTTTGTCCCACCTCTGTCATCATCGTGGCCTTGCTTAGGCGGAGCCATATCCTGGTCCTCGTCCTCGTCAAGGGTACCTTTACCTTTGCCCTTCTTACGCGCGTTCTCTTTCCCCCTCCTGTTGGCTACTGGACAGTCTTCTTCTTCGTCCTCAATTTGTTTATCATCTGCCCTAACCTCGTCTTCCTCTTGATCAGATAGAACAACCATCTTCCCTTTTCCCTTAGCCGACTTCGGTTTCTTTTTCCTTCCGACATGAATCTCCTCGTCCACCAAAGAAGCGTCCTCTTCCCCTAGTGCAACATCCTCTCCCCTTTGCGCAGGGCCCTTTTTCCCTCGTGCACCACCCTCATGCCCTCGTGCAACACCCTCCTCCCCAAGAGCAGCACCAGACTTCTCCTTCTTCCCCCTTCCCTTCCCCTTCTGCTTCTTCTTCGGACTCCCCACCTCCTCTACCTCCTCCTCGTCCACCGTATTAGATTTCCGTTTCTTCCCTAACCCAGGCGATCCAGGTACCAGGGCTGGGGCAGCAGGCGGCGAACCAATTGCTGGAGGCGGCGAACCTATAGCTGGAGGCGGCAAAATATTAATCGATGATGTTGTTGGAATGGCACCACCTAAAACGCCTTCATCCTCGTCCTCCGAGTCATTAACGAACTCCTTACTCTTAAAAACCTCCTTCTCCTTCTCTTTCCCTTTGCCCCTCCCCTTCCCTTTCGTCTTAGGAGGTGGTACCGTAATTGTCACCTCAACCTGTCCCGTCCCAGGGCTTGTCTTCTCCTTCCCTTTCGCCTTCGTCTTGCCCTTCTTCTTCTTCTTCCCCTCACTATTGTTAGGATCAAAGTCCATGTCCATCCCATCCCCACTGCCCACTTCCTCCTTCTTCTTCCTTGGCTTCTTCGGTTTTGGCTTTTCAACGGGCACGGTGGGTGGTAAATCTGTTAAATCCACCACATCCTGTTCTAGCGGTTTTTCTCGCGAAGGAATGGTTTCAGGAACGGGCAGGGGAGGAGAAGAACCGGCAAAGAACGTCGGTGGGGGTTGGGCCATCGCAGGTGGTAACATCAATGTCTTGCCGTTCCCCTTGTCGACATGGACGAAGCTCTCTCCGTGGTCGGATTCGTCCAGCTCGTCTACCCCTTTCTTGGGTGAGAATAACGAGCAAGGCGAGGAAGTAGGGGTGAGCGGGTCGTCAAAGTCGGTCGTCGGTGGGTTCTGTAATACCTCGATTGGGGGCTGGGACGTTGGGACTGAGGGGTCTGATGGTGGGAGCTGGGAAGGTAAGAGCCGGAAAGGGATGGGAATGGGACGGGCTGGTGAAGGGTTAGTTGGTTGTGGTGTTGAGTCTGGGATTGGTGCTGGTGCGGTGCGTTTTGCGATGGGACGAGGCTTGGGTTTGGTCGTTGTTGCGCTGGTTGTCGGTTCAGAGGGTTTGGACTTGGACTTTTTGGATTTATTCTTGGATGTGGAGGGCCTCAGCACGAGCTCGTCGAAGTCATCATCATCAGAGTCGCTCAGTTCAATGACATCGTCCCCTCTAAATTTCGAAGTGGTGTTGAGTGAAGCGGGTTTCGCTCGTTGACGCGTTTTCGCGCGATCCGCGATGCTGGACGTCATGGGCAAGTGGTCTGGCTGAAACGCTGCGAGGTAGTCCGGCTTTCCGGTCATTGGGTTGATATGAAACGCTGGCACGAAGTTCTCAGTGTTGCTTGATGTTGTGCCACCGTCTTTCTTTTTCTTGATGGGTCGTGGTTTGGGTCGTGATTTGGGTATAGATATTTCCGAGGTGCTAGCAGTGTTTGATTGAGGCAATATTGCAGAGATGGTATCAGGTCCAACAGTCGAGATCGTCGAGATGGAAGACACGCGTTTGTCGGGTTTGTTGGAAAAGGTGGGTATATGCGATGGGAGACCACTCGTCCCGATGATTGCTAAATGAATTGGTTAGCTACTAAAAAGAGTAAAGAGCGTCCGAGTACCTGAAGTGTCATGGTTGTCGAATTCATCTTCGCTGTCTGCGATGACCTCGTCGATGTCCATGGTGGTTGTTGATTGAGTTGTCGCGTGACTGTGACAGTACGCGTCTGGTTATATCCATCATCGTCATGCCTGGCCCGTCCAACGCTAAAAGAAAGGTGGCAAAGTCCAAAAAGAAAAAGACAGTCAAACCGACGGTTAAACCGACGGTTGAAACCACAATCATCACAGAGTCTTCAATTATCCAATCAAGCAATGGCTCATCATCGTCTCCCTCGCCAGACCTTCTCCTCCTAACCCCCCCACCACTATCCATCCTCTCATCATGCATTTCCATCCCAGACAAACACCCGCCCCCGTCAATGCCTCAGCTCGACCTTGATCATATAGAAGAAGTCCTTTGCCAAAAGCCTTTCATCCACGATCCGGGCAATGGTCCCCGTGTACGGGACACCCGCGCTTTCTTGGCTTCGTCGTACTTTTCGCAGCCGCCTGCTTTGGATGTACGTCACCCCGGCTTTAACCCTGCACTTGAAAGCCGATTGCCACTGAAACTTAGATCCCACTATGTGCCGAATTCGCACAAGACGAGGTGTTACAGATGTTATGCACCGTCTTACCAGAGGAAACTGCCTTGGTGGGTACCCCAGTTCCAGCTTTCCACAGGATCTCATGATTCTCTCCCAGATCTTATGGTACAACAAAAGCCGAGCCACCTCCCGTATCTGCCCAGCCTGTCAGCGCCTGTACCACCTCGGAGACACCCTCCCCGACCTCGTAGAAGACGAATACGATTCCTCCCCCTCTTCACCGACTCGGGCGGACCGATCACCGCCCCCTCAATTAGGGCGCGAACAATCCATCAGTGGCCTCTGTACGTCTCCCTCTCTCTCTCTTTCCTCCTTCCTCCCACTAACCCTCTCTCGTGCGTAGGTTCCCCAGTCTGCTTCATCCTGGCCTCATTCAGCCACCCCGGTGCCATAAAATCCGCATGGGGCCGCATGGCAGACGAGATGGACGACGCTTCTTGGGAGCTACTCAATGGCCCTGATGTCGACTCTGCGCAGGGAGACACATGCCGTACGTTGGGCATGCTTGTGAAAATGACGAGGTTGCATGATTTGGGGCTTGCGCAACTTTGTTTTGACGAGGCGGAGGTGGAGTTTTTGACGGGGGAGGAGGAGCGTCGAGATGTTGACAAGGATGCCTACCCTCAGGAGCTTGACAAGGACGCGCCCCTTGAACTTGTCAAGGACGCGGCCCCTGAGCTTGATCTTGGTCTGGCGCTAAAGGGGCTGGCGTTGGTTGACCAGTCGTAAGTATACCCGGTTTATTTATTCAAGCAAGTTGCTCTCTTCTCTTTTTTTTATGGCTCACAGTGATATGTATGGATTGTTATCTTGCTTTCGTGTAAATCGTTATTGATAATATAAGGACTCAAGTAGTTGGACTGGTTATCTTCTGGAATGTCACCATAAAAGCCTCTGTTCCGTAAATACGTAGCGCGGACAATGATAAGCAGACTGAGGTCAGATGGTGGTACTTGATCCCACCCAACGCTCACCAACTGTGGTTCGATACCACCCTCTGCAAAACTATTCTCAAGTCTTGCACCAACCCTCATGACTCTCGCTCACAGCTCAATTCCCGACCCTTTTTTGAACCTTCCTGCAGAACTATGGTTGAAGATCTTCTACTACGCGACAGTCGGTATATGCGTCGATGATGGCGTAGACTATGTCCCATTTGCTGCCATCCCTCTCCAAGAACGCGACAGTCCTTACGTTGAACGGAGGTGCTTCGCGACCAAACGCAACTTGCTTCTAGTTTGCAAGGCATGGAATGCTCTTGCCACATGGACTGTGTATCGGACAATACAAATCTGTCACGATACCAACACATTATTGGATTCTCTTTACATGGATACTTCCAGTGAGAAAGCTGGAGGTGGAAATGGTCGTTTTGTTCGAAACGTCAAAAATCAACTCAATAGTCCACGACTTTGATCCGTTCAATCCAACCATCGTTGCTCATATTCTGGCTCAGTGTCCTGGCATTTGCCTGGCATGGTCTCGCTCGCCCGGTTATTTGCTTTGGATGGCATGAACCTAGCTATCTCCAAGGTTCGGGTGAGCGATGGTTCCCTACAAAGTTCCCATACGCAGGTCATCCCTCATTTCCCAACTCTATCCTCTTTACGAAGGGTGGACTGGTGGCTTCCATCGACCATGTTACCCTGGCATTATGATTGCTTGCCACCCGAGGTTTTTCGCGACCTTTTGGGAGACATCATCAAACATGCCCCCAATCTGCGATATCTTACGATCGGCGGGCCACTCGACTCATACATATCTTCACAGCACTACTCCTCTTCACCCATTCTTTCTCTTCGCAATCTGACTACGTTGACATCAGGAAATTAGGGAAATCCTGATTTAGCAATATGACGGTCACGAACACATTACAATATTATATTGCGTCGACAACCGTTTGTAACCTATTAGATGCACACTGCACGATTGGCATGGTATTGTCAACTGGATAAATTATTGCTTCTGTAATCTGAACTGATTAAAATACAGCAAGGAAATTGTAACTGTACTGTGCAGTGGCTGCAAGGTTTGAAGTAGAATCATAGTATTATTATCAGATACTGGATGGTTCATCCCTCATTACAACTCCACCACAGGATTATAAGCCGGAGACAAGGTAAATGAACAAACCAGATTCCATTACAATTGAGTCTAGTTCAGCTCGAAAATAATACATACTTGTATTTTTTGTCTTTGTCACTGCCACCACATCACAACACGAAGACGACCTAACATGCTACCGATCCCCGCCGTTCAGGGAAGTAGACATACCCAGTACCAGTCCACGATGACCTCCACTTTACTTCCTTTCTGTGATCCGCAACTTTGAACGCTTGTTTCGCTGCGTGAGTGCTTGCTCTTTCTTCTTTTGTTATGCTAACCTTTTGTCTTTCATGCACGTTTTTAGCCCCGTCCCGCAGTCTCTAAACAACAGATAACTAACCATTCACCTCCTTGTTCCTTGGGGGCAAGGCTTATGATGCTGCTGTGAAACGCAGTGGTGGTACTAGATCGGGCGCCGTTATTCCAAGGGACGGGGATCTTATCAAAGTGTTTCAGTTGCGCCCGGCTCCTGTGGTTCTTTTTGGTAGTGGGGGAGAGGCTACTTCGCCTCATGATAACGCGACTTCGCAACCAGGTTCAGGTGAGTCGGAACAGAGTGCTTCTATCGCGTCATTTTGTTGGGGTGAGAAGGTGGGGCAGCCCCACAAGCCTGAGATATAAACGGAGGGTTTGTATCAATTTATGCCCCAGCTACTCCTGCTCGCGCAAAATGACACCACAACCCCACTCACACGATTAATCCAGCCTGCTAATTATGATTCAAATCGCCAAGGTGATTCCTCAGCTACACCCGACATGGCGCTATACTTCAACATTGTACTAACGACGTTCATAGATACGAAATTGCCTCAATACACGATCAGGCTGGGTGTCTCTGAAAGCAAGATCCTCAAACTAGACGTTAGGAACGCCAAGTTTCGTGAAGAAGGTGGATGAGCGAGCAGGACTATAGTGGACCCGAGCGTCAATATTTCAATCCTTCAGAAGGATTAGCCCGGTGAGCACTTCACCTTTTTCACCTTTCTTTTTAGGACAATGGCCCGGAATCATCAAATTTGCAATATCAATGCCCGGCGCTATTGTTCATATGCTGTACTGGTATGTTCTCGCACTCGTATTGACAATTCTACCATTCTAATACTCTTTCTCAGACTTTTTGGGTGCTACAATTCTCGAGACTGGTGTATGACCAGTCGCAACATTGCCAGTTTTAGAACCTGTGGTTACATATGTAGTAGCTGGAATATACATCATTTTGCTTTCTTTTCGGTGTGATACCAAGAATATTCATGAAAATTTCCAATGTTTGAGAACCTGATATCTCGACGAGAACGTTGCAGCAATGCTGCATTATTATGACAAACCTATGACATTACATCTGGAATATTATCTGGACCTGGCACTATCTAGCAATATCTAGCATTGTAGTGGTACAAAAATATTGCAGCCATTCTGTCGTCATACGGAGGATGATATCAATTTCACAGTAATCTAGCATCGCTAGTACAACAAACTGATGATATCGTGGGTCAAATATTAACTGGACCTGGCACTATCTAGCTATATCTGGCATTGTGAGCTGACCTATAATGTGGTGACCAGTTCACAACGTCCACGACCGTCTGTAATGCATTTTGGGAGCTCATAACGCTAGATAGGGTTTTCCCCAATTTACTGATGTTGAGACTTGAATGTGATGTACGATTCGACAACGGCAACCTCACAGCCACGACTTGGCAGCTCCCAAACCTCACACGTTTACTAGTTGGGGATTCGTATTCTGTTGCGATTCCCGTCATTGAGGCATGTGGTTCTCATCTCAAGGTTCTTGAAGTCATCCGAAAGCCAGTGTGGAAAACAGGTATATATATCACCTTTCTCGCCTTCCTGTCCAGAGCTTTTGTTGGAAATATACCTAGAGTATCCTCAGCCGGTATGAGAGAACGACTGAGGAGAGTAGTATGCCCCTGTACAGTATTTATAGTGGCATATTATGTAAGGTACGATCACGATCACGCTGCAGTGCTCAACAGTTCAACACTCCTCCTCAAAGCGTAGATCGAGAGGGAAGAGGAGATGAAAAAAAAAATAAAAAATAAAAAAAATGAAATGAAATGAAGAGTAGCGAGTGAAATCCGAGCGCCGGGTGCGTCAAAAACCCAGTGGGAGAAAAGCTACCGGCTGGCATGGTCGAAATGAAATCTACTTAAAATAAGGAGATTAAAATCGAAAGGATGCCAACCAGAAGATGCTCCTCCTTGCACAAGAATCACCGGAGGCCAAGGTAGGGGCGGAGACGAGTAAAGTCGGGTCGAGGTAAGGCCTTCGTGAAAATATCGGCAACGTTGTCATGGCCGGGAACACGCCAAACGGCTATGGATCCATCTTCGACACGTTCGCGGACAAAATGGTGGCGGACATCGATGTGCTTGCTGCGAGAATGATGGGTAGGGTCGGCGGAAAGGGATTTAGCGCCATTGTTGTCACAAAGGAGAATGGTAGGGTTTGGTTTCAAGAAGTGGATTTCGCGAAGGAACTGTCGTAACCAAAGGGCTTCCCGACTAGCCTCGCTGAGGGCAATGTATTCTGCTTCACAAGAGGAGTTAGAAACAGTTTTCTGACGACGAGAAGACCAAGTAAAAATGGCACCGCCAATAGAAAAACAATAGCCCATGGTCGAACGGGCTGTTTCTGGACAGTCAGCATGAGAAGAATCAGAGAAACCGACAAGATCCACTTCAGGATCGCCGCCAAGAGTCAGGGCGAGAGAACGTGTACCCTTGAGGTAACGAACGACTCGGATAGCAGCTGACCAGTGAGCGCGACGATAACAGTCAAGGAATTGACAGAGGTGAGCTACGGCAAATGAAATGTCAGGCCGGGTGCCAACAGCTAGGTACATTAGTGAGCCAATGAGGGATCTATAAGGGAGATGGGCTAGATCCTGAGCGTCAGCGTCAGAAAGTAGAGGATCAGATGGAAGAGGCCGAACGAGGCACTTCGCAACAGAAGGATCCATAGGTGTTGATATAGGATCAGCATCTGCTTGGCCAAACTGCTGGACAACGCGGTCAATGAGGGCTGTCTGGGAAATGGAGACAGTGCGGTTGGGACGATCGTGTGAGATGGCAATGCCAATGCAAAAGCGGGCTTCACCAAGGTTGGAAATTGTCCAAAGTGACTTCAATTCGTTCTTGAAAGCACGCGAGGCGTCGGATGTGCTGGAGACAATAAGAAAGTTGTCAACATGTACCGCGGAGAGGACGATGCCTAGTTCATTGGCCCTATAATAAACGCAAGGATCAGCATGCAAGCGTTTAAAACCCCAATCTAGCATAGCTTTGTGCATAGTCTTATTCCAGATGCGACCGCTCTGTTTCATACCATACAAACCGCGTTTCAAACACCAGACCCAATCTTCCTTGCCAGGTTCAGCAAATGATTCAGGTTGTTCAAGATATTGCGCCTCGTCCGGTGGGAGAAGTCCATAAAGGAAAGCCGTCTTAACGTCAATTTGTTGGATATCCCAATCCTTTGCTGCGGCAATGTTGAGAAGGAGACGAACAGATTCCATGCGAGCGGTAGGAGAGGTAGTGTCGACATAATCTTGACCAAAGACCTGTTCAAAACCTTTTACGACGAAGCGTGCCTTGTGTCGAACTGGGTTGCCATGCTCATCATGCTTGAGAAGGAGGACCCACTTGCCGCATAAGACTTTGTGACCTGCAGGGATGTTAGAACGAGGAACTAAGTTGTACACACCCATATCTTTTAAACTGTTGAGTTCGTCACGAATACCTTGAATCCATTTGTCAGCGTCAGGAGATTTCATGGCATCACGAAAAGACGGCTCATCAGGATTGCAAGGATTGATGAGAGGGGAAGCCAATTCCGCAGCATATGCTTCACAAAATGCAACGAAATCGGATTTGGCGTCAAGGATGGGTGGTGGAGGCAATGTGTTGTCAGGTACAGCGGCAGGGGGAAGGACAGGCAATTTGGGTGATGTAGATGGAGTAACATTGGTCATTGAAGCACAGAGGTTTAGGACTTGTAGGCGTCGTTCGGACTTGGCTTGAGCTCGCTGGTCCTTAAGTCGGCGACCAGCTTCACGAGAATCAATTACGGCCTGTGCAACGCGTGGTATAACCTTGATGCCCATATTGACAGCAGCTTTGGTAGATGGAGCTTGCACTCGAGCAGAGCGGCGAGGATTAGGAACATCATTATCTGCATTGATGGGAACAACGTTAATAGGGTCATGAAGCATTGGGACAGATACCTCAGCCTCATTTGATGGATAGGTCCAGACGTCCCCAGGGTGGTCGTAGACAGGCTCCTCCTCATGTTGGACAGAGGTGTTCTTGGGTGAAGAAGAATGAGAATGAGATGGAAGAGGAACAATGGATGAAGATGGAGATAAAGGAACAATAGGTTCAGGTACAACGTCGATATCTGTGACAGGGAGATCAATTATAACACCAGGGTGGAGGGGATGTGAAATATCATCTTTTCGTTCAATAAATTTGACGTGGAACAATTCGATCAATCGATGTGTTGAAGGATGATAGAGGCGATACGCCTTCGAGTTGGGCGAGTACCCAACCAAGATACATTCAAAAGATCGTTCAAATAGCTTGGGATTTTTCTTGAGAATGAGAGCAAATGCGCGAGAACCGATTTCATGTAGATGTGATAGGTCTGGTTTCTGGCCATGCCATGCTTCGTAAGGGGTCTTCCCAAGAGTTCGCGTTGGTGTTCGTGCAGATAAATATCCTGCCGTCATAGCGAACTCATCCCATCAATTGAGTGGGACGTTCGGGGTAGAAGCCCGCATTGCGCGCATCCGGTTCATAATGGTAAGATGCATGTGTTCTACACGACTGTTTTGTGCAGATGTATATGGTGTGGTAATTTGAAGTCTGTAGCCATTAGCATCACACCAGGCATTCATCGCGTCCGATTTAAGTTCCCCACCATCGATGCGTATGATACCGATGCGTTCGCCACTTTCTGCTTCAGCTTGACGCGCCCAGTTCTGGAGTGTAAGTAATGCATTGGATTTTAGCTTAAGACAAAAAGTCCAGGGATGACTAGAGTAATCATCGACAACATTCATCACATATTGGTTTCCGCTTGCAGACGCAACAGCCTCAGGTCCTGTCAAATCAACATAAATGATCCCTAACCTCTTATTCAATCTCTCCCCCTGGCGCAGTTTTGGTACTGGGGAGCGACCCTGTTTACCACGAATGCAGCTGTCACATTTGGGGGGGGATTGACATCAGGAAAAGGTGATTTCTCCGATAGATTGCCGGTTCAATCTGTAGCAAGATGTATGGAAAGTAGGCACCGTACCTTAGCAGGGCGCAACATGTAACCACATTGGTCATGATAGCATGCCCTATTATTTGATAGTGCCTAGAGCCGATTGAGGAAGCAATATCCTATTTGTTGGATGGATAGATACAGCCAGATCTATGCTGGCTATCAATGCTATGGATTACTACGGTTCAATTAGTGACTACTAGTTACATTTGAGAACTGCAAATATATCTATGTCAATGTAAG
>KN838536.1:0-16145 GCA_000827195.1 Laccaria amethystina LaAM-08-1 | reverse complement strand
TGGCTAATATTGTGTCTGGATGTTCTTCTCCAAGAATTTTGTTTCTGGTATTCAGAACTTGAATCTCCAGCTTCTCTGCTTCACTTGAATATCCTTGCTCCCTTAGTAGCAAGCCAAACTTTTCATATGCATCATCAAAGTAATTGTTGCTATACTGTAAATTTTTTCTGACATGTGTTACCAAAGTCCTTCGAAAGCCATATGACTGACTTTGATTATGTTCCAGAGAAGCAGATAATGTAGCAAATGCCATTAAAGAGCATTTTTCTTTTTCTTTCACAGTCATCCTATCTCTACCCCATGCATTAACCAGTGGATGCATACTATGCACAGTGCCAGATGTACCTTTCTTGATCAAGCTGAAAGACAGTAAGACTCGAACTCCCTCTTTGAAGATAAGATTATCCCAAGTACCATCCTCATTGAGTGATAGTAATTTGTGATCTAGGACAGAATGTGCAAGTGGTAAGTGAGGGTGAGACATTGTTTCAGTATCTTGAGTAGCAGCAAAAGAAAAAATTTCTTCACTGATACTCTCATGATGCAAAAATGGAAACAATGCCAGCAGAAATAATGCACTGTCACCTGCTCTGGCCTTGTGGAAATCATCAGATCCAGCCCTCTGTTGGATTTCCTTATATGACAACTCCCAAGTTCCATAAACACTTTTGTTATATTTAGATGCTCCTGTGAACTCTGAATGTGATAACAAAGTTCCTTGATGATGGAGATATTTATCAAGATAGTCTCCAATGTTAGAAGCTCCAGAGGCAATGAAGGCACCAGCCTGATCAACACCAAGAGGTAAGCAATAAAGCTCCTTCACAATCTTAGAGGCTTCTGCTTTCAAATCTATGTTGGAAGAACTCAAACAACTGGCTTTCAGAAGTAATAAAATAGCTTCATTTTCTTCCATCTCTGTCACCTCCAAAGAATTCTCTGGTGAAGTCAAACATTGCATGGTAGCATTGCGACTAGTAATCAGAATGTTTCCCCTTTGACCAGGTGGAAAATATCCTTCCAGTTCAGCAGGAGACAGAACATCAGCATTGTCAAAGACCATTGCATAGTTCTCTTTCAATGAGCCAATCCAGTGCAGAGCAGATTCAGGTGACCCATCCAGCATGCAAGGCTTAGCTTCAGGAAGGAGACAAATGCCCTTAAGCCCCTGTAGAATGGTCCCAACAGAAGATGTATCCATCCAGAAAACAGTAGAAAAACTGTCAGTAGTAGGCTTTCAGCAACAAAGGTCAGGTATATGTGTGTATGCTTACTGGTCAGACATTTCCTCAATAAACTTCAAGCAAATTTGAGTTTTTCCAATACCCCCCATTCCATGCAATAGAAAGTACTTCCTCCTCTGAACCCCACTATTGGGATTAGCAGAAAAGTGTTCCTTGAGTTTTGCAATAATCTCTGTCCGGCCAGTGAACCGAGTGCTCGGGTTTGGAACGAGGGGAATGACTACATCGGATACCACTCTGCCACCAATGTTGTTATAGATGTTCATCTGCGAGAAATCCACACCGTCAGCTTGCTCTACGAGAACCTGACAGTTTCACGCACGATTCTGGCTGCGTTGATTGTGCCGCTCACGACAAAGTCATGAGCGCCCGGCAAAATATTCGTTCCGTTCATACTGAGGTGGAGATGGAAGGGATATGAAGGGTGAAGGAAAGAAGCGAGTATTGACGCCAGGAGACCACAGCACTCAGCAAACACCTTTCAATCTCCGCTTGATCTGGACAACTGCGCCGTGCGGCGCCAATTGCCAAACGTTCCTCGCCAACAATTGTCCAGCCCAAAGAATTGAGTCGCACCACCGCCTCTCTCCCTGTATTATATAAATATGAGATTACAGGCAAATGTGTTGAGCTGGAGAAGGCGGCCTGGTCGGTGTTCGTTCATTTCATGTGTAACCCCCCATGTTCTTTTTCGGGTGCTGATTTGGTATTGGTTTCTCTACGTTCCTTTAAAACGGACCCTAACTAACTATCTCCAGTAGACAGTCCTCTTCTTTTGTTGATCGCAACCTCAGCAAAACTTGAAAAGCCGCACCTCACATCGCCTTGCCTCTTTTGCATACTTTTAAACATAGAACCAGGGTTCCGGCGTTCGTGTAATCAGCCCATTCGGACTGCGACGAGGGACATTTCGTCTATGTTCCATCTTGGTCCCTCGCATAGCGATCTCACGCCACGACGGGCCAAGACCCCTTCTCCGACCCCTCTGCCTACAAAGGTGGCAGGCTAGATAATGCACCCTCCAGAGCTACCGAAGGTCTTTTGTAGCCAATCAACGTTCCTTCATTTGTTGTTACTCATATACGCAATGATACTACAGGACAGCGTCCCGGTGGATGTGAGTGTAGGGAGGGAAGGAGGGAAAGGGTGAGGAAGGGTGAGAGAGAAGCAGCTGCAGGTGAGTGTTGCTGAGGGGAAGGAATCAATACGGCGAGCGTGGCGGTCCAGATAAAGGTGGCAGGAGGCTGTAAGGGATCGGTGAGTTGTCCTCGTCGACTCAAAGCGCTGGAGGACGCTATTAGATTGACACGATGTTATCACTTTCTCTGCACTTTTAATTGCATTTCAATCTTCAGCTTTCTTGAAGAGACCTGGTCAGAATGTTCATGAAGCAGACGGGAAACATGGAAAAATGCATTCTCATCTCGAGACCACAGTCCTCTCTTCAGGGCGTTCAAGGTGCTGCCAGCAATCCCAGACATCAGAACTCGAATGATCCAAGATATGCCGCGCAGAAGAACCAGCGTTTTTATACCCCCGTGAATCGAGTTGAACAATTTCTGAAGAGAGGGGGTGGTTCCGGGGAGTACAGAGTGTGTGGTATATCTCGGGGTAGTAAGTCGAAGACTGAACAGCGCGGTCGCAGTGGGGTACAAGAGTGGGAGAGTGGTTTGAAGGTGATTGCACCGACACTGGCGGTTGCACTGTGTGGAATAGTTGAGGGCATATAGGCGCGTTGAAGGCATATTCGTCCAAGACTAACGGTAGGCAAAACGGACGCTTGCCAACATATGCTCAAGATAATGGTTTGATTAAGCAGACATACGTCGTGTATTCTCGGCCATCGCGTCCCTAAGCATCTTCCAATACCGGGACCAGAGTTGAAAGGCATACTACTCGCTTAAGAACCAGCGAGGAGACAGTTGCGGGGGCTCAAACTCTTGGAGTGTAACATCCAACTCTCTAGGTAGTAGAAACCTTAGACGAGGGAGAATAATGCGTTGAGTTTTTCGAGGACACCTGTAGGCTGACGCGTTATTTGGTCTTGTTTTCGTCAGAAGGGCAGTGATAGCACTTGTTCCCGGCCGCGGCGTTCCACCCTACTTGCACAGAATTGGCGCAAGAGTTGGATGTCCGCCACACCTGCTCCAGATGTCCCTCCCACCACAAAAGAACACCGCCATGCCTGTCTGGATGACTTTCTCATCGGCGAAGAAATCGCATGGGGCTCGCTAGCCACCATCGTCGAAGCCACACACAAAACAACGCACAAACGCTACGTGATCAAGATCCTCGACAAGCTCCAGCTCGTCAAGAAGAAAATGACGCGCTCCGTGCTTGCGGAGAAGGCGGCTTTGGTCAAACTGGCGTCTAGGCCGCAGCCTCATCATCCTGGAATCATTCGGCTACATTATTCGTTCCATGATGCGTCGTCGCTTTATTTCGTGCTTGACCTAGCGCCGAATGGGGACCTCAAGCAGTTGGTACAGAAGACGGGGTCCTTGGCGATGCCGTGTGCGAGGTATTATACCGCGCAACTCACATCGGCCATTCAATACCTGCACGATGCCGGCATCTCTCATCGGGATATCAAACCTGAGAACGCGCTCCTGGATGAGTCGATGCGTATTAAGATTGCGGATTTTGGGTGTGCGTATGTAGGCACGGATTTGGATAGTATGTCGGATTTTACTGCTTTTGAACAAACGATTGGCTGATCCTGCGAAGCGCATCGCACGAATACGTTTGTAGGCACCGCGGCGTATATCTCGCCTGAGCTGCTCTTGCGCGCGAAAGCGGATCCGAAGGGGTGCGTAGGCATACTTAGTCTTTGTTTTATGGTCTAATCGTGGTTTTGTGTAGCCCGGATTTGTGGGCCCTCGGGTGTACACTCTACTTCCTCCTCTTCGCAAGTTATCCGTTCTCAGCTGCGACGGAATACCTTACGATGGAGAGAGTGAAGAAGCTGGACTACTCGATTCCTGAGGGATGCGATCCCGCCGCTCATGATCTTATCAAACGACTTCTCGTTCGTCTCTCTTTTTTTTCAATCAAACTCAGCAATGCTCAGGGGTTTCTAGGTACCTTTCGAAGACCGGATAGGCCTCTCACCCCACTCTTCCCCTGCTGAACTTCGCAATCACGCGTTCTTTATTGGACCTGACGATTCTGAACCTTCCTCACAAGGGAATGGAGGGTACATCGACTGGGAGACTCTCTGGACTATACCTGTACCTAAGATCGTCGCGGGTCCTTTTAAACCTAACAACACGTCGGAAGAAGATACAGTGGATCTTTTGTGGTCCAAGTTTGAGGATATTAGCTTGTCGGGGGCGTAGGCTTCGTTTTATGGGCTGGTTTCCAATCCAATATGGGATCTCTAAAATATGGAGGAGTTGAACCTTGGGAGACCCACACTTTCGTCTTGTGTTCACGATATATCAATCTGAAGACCCATCGGATACCTTCGTTGGCAGCGAAAATGTACCTCGAAGGGAATGGACAAGATTACAAGTCAGTGGAGGATAGAGCGTGCATGAAACTCTGTACCATGCGATTTACGGCAAAGGGGTAGGGAAGATCGGTTTTCGGGAGAGGTATTCAGGATTCGAGGGTAAGCGGCTGGACATGGACCTCTTGGGCTCGTCACTTGAAGGGACGCCGGACTTGTTATTTGCCACGTATACATTCAATTTCTTGGACAACTAGTACTAGCATTCGTAACGATGTAACTATCAGGCGTTTTGAAAGAAGTCCCCTATTAACCCAAGTCCATCCTCTCTTCACCAGGAAAACACATCCTAACTTCCTCCGCAACAGCGTCATCATCGTCCTCATTCCAATCACTCGTCGTCTCCCACTCGTTCTCAAACTCTACGTCTTCGTCGTCGAGGAATGACACGAGGCCAGGCTGGCCCTGCGCCTTGAACACAGGCTGTACCCACCGTCGTTCTCGCAGTCTTTTATGCCTCTCCCTGTCTTCTTCAATGCGCTTGAACACGTCGCTGCGAGAGAGGGACCTTCGTTGGTGGTGATGGAGTTCGGATGGGTGTGAGTTTGAAGGACGGTGCTGATGGTCGTGGTCGTTGTTCGGTTCTGTAGAACCAGCCGTCTCTTCTGGTCCTACGGCAGTCGAGGAACCATTAATTGTTACACCCCTTCCATTGAGCCCCTCGATGACCTCGTGGATGGTGGCTGGGTCAATCACCCTCTTGCTCCTCCAGCTCTCTAAGATCTGTTATCGCCATCAGCTCTTTCCGAAACTATTGGACGGAAATCAAGAGCGTGCATACCTGTTTGGTACTGATGAGGTTGGGTAACCCCTGCCTACCCTTCGGCACCACCAATTCCACTATCTTGCGCAGGTCACGGGTGACGTGGACCACGTATAACCCAGATGTAGCACTACTACCACCAGCTGCTGCTGCTGCGCTCGTACTTGGTTGATCATTCGAGCTCGAGGAGCTAGAATGCGATACGAGGAGACAAGTCTCGCATAATGAATCGAGGAAATAGAGGATGTTGATACGGGAATTTATCGAGCCCTGGATCGTTCGTCATTAGTACTTACCACTGTCGTACATAAAAGAAGAAGAGGGAAGGCGTACCTTTTGACATTCTTCAACGATACAATCCCATAGATCCTCACCGCATGCTGGGAAATGCTTCACTGCGAATCCGACGACTCTTTGGATAGATTGTTGGGAGCTAACTAGTTGAATGCATCAGTTAGGTTAAGATAGAAAAGGGGGAGTACTGACGCATTGAGTCGTCTAAGCAAAGCCAGAAATTGCATTCGCACTTCAAATGGGTCCATCGTCGTAGTGTTTCTGGAGGTGCGATTTGGCGTTGTTTTCGTTTTGTGACCCCCCCGCTACTTGGCACGTGCAGTAGCAATGGCACCGTTCTTGCCACCAAAGGTTGTGATATCGGGTATTAAAGAGAAGATCGACTCACTCACCGTTCAAGGCAAGCAAACCTTGGAATGAATACATGAACCTCGCTAACGTCATTATAGCTGACAGGTTGTATCTTGGAAGTGCAACAGGGAACTTGCACATATATAGCCTCAGTGAAGCTACAAGTGCGTTAACTACGTGTTCTTTCTTTCTGGTCTTGACGTCTTCTGTTCAGATGACACGAATGATAATTCAGTACAATTGGTGGAGGTTAAGAAGAGCCTGGTGAGAAAGTCAATCGAACAACTGGGGTTCATCAAGGAGGTCAACTCCGTCGTCGTTCTATCAGGTGCGTTCTCTTATTACTAGTGTGCATATTAGCTCAAACAGGTCCACTAGAGTCCACCGTAACGCTCTTCCCACTCCCAACGCTATCACCACCCACCCCATTGGTTAAAGCCAAGGCTGCATTCTCCTTCGGCATTCATTCCTCCGTTCAGTACTTCTATCCGAATGGGAAATCCGACAAGGCTCCAGAAGTCGATTTCAACAATCCCAACAACAACCCCAAGCCGATTCCCACAATAGTCACCCAGCTCGTCGTGGGGTGTCGAAGGAAAGTCGTCATCTATTCTTGGAAAGACGGGGAGCCCCAGGAAGCCAAGGTGGGTGTCTTTTTTGTACTCGTTAAACTTGCATTTTTCTCAACTCTCGCACTCCAGGAAGTTTCTCTACCACACTCTGCTCGCGTCGTTACGTTCTTGAACCCAGATACGGCTTGTTTTGCGTATTCTCCAACGGAGTATGCCATTTTCTCAATATTGACAATGTCTGCGGTCGATGTTGTCACTCCTCTCCCCGTAACATCCTCAAAGGGTACCTTGACGGGTCTGACTGGTTATATGACCCTTGGCCTTGGAGCAAAGGCAAAGCCTGCTGTCGTTCAAGCTGGTGATTCAGAAGCACTTATCGCTAAAGACAGTATGTTTTCTTACTTTGTTTATATATCTTCCACTTTCTCATCCAAAACAGCCGATGGGCATTTTATTGGACCAGACGCAAAGGTCTCACGGCCTTCAGTAATTGAATGGCCAGCTCCTCCAGAAGAGTTGGGTTAGTCTTTTACGAAAACATATCTTCTGTCCTTCATTAACGCGTCGTTTCAATAGCCCTTGTCAGTCCTTACATATTTTCCATCCTTCCGCCCGGAACAGTCCCAATATCCCCAGCTGAAGCCTCTCCACCCATTGGTACCACCCAAACCCAACCATCCTTTATACCATCCGCCGTCGTCCAGATCCGCTCCTCTCTCTCCCTTCAAATCTGTCAAACCCTGCCATTCCCTTTCTCAAGCCCCACACCCAGTTCCTCGGCCGTCCAACCCCCTCCGAACGCTGCAATACGTTTAATGACGACGTCTTCCTCTGCTAAATTCCCTCTTCTATTTATGACGACGCCTACGGATCGTACGGCAGCCGCTGCTGAGGGTAGTTCTATATGGCAGTTCAGCATGAAGTCTTGGTCAGAGCAGATCGACGAGTTGGTCCTTGCGGGGAAATACTCTGATGCACTGGCGCTTCTTGATACGATTGATGAGGCTTTGCTTCCAGATAAGGTGGATAAACATAGCCTTTTCTTTGTCCCCAGACTTCTGACATTGAACAATTCTCATAGGGTCAAAGACGAATAAAGATCCGCGCTTTGAATGCCGTTGCTCAATTCCGCGACTCCAAATTCGATGCTGCCATCGACACATTCATCGAGCTGGATTTCAACCCAGCCAAAGTCGTCGCTCTATACCCTGACGCCGTTGCGGGCCGACTATCTGTCCCTCAAGACGGTTGGATCCCATTATATGGAGGACCTACTCCCATCGATCCCGACGACTCTCAAGACTCAATTAAAGTGGATGAGATTGAGAAAGAGAAGCCAGGACATGAGAAAGCGGCCACTGATTTGCTGGATACTATCAGCAGTGGTACTGGTTCTATTGGGGGCCGAATACGGAAGACCGGGTTGGGGATGTTTATGCCATCTGCAGCTAAAGACGACGATACCGCGTCCGTTATCGGTAAACGGAAATTCGTTCTTCACGGTGAGCTTTTCCCCCAGGCGATATCCTAACTCTTTCTCATACTTTGACACGAGTAGACGATCTCCATCGATCAGTAGAAACACTTGTACGATACCTAGCCGATCGTCGACCGAAGCTTAAAGCTGCCTTGGAAGTAGTTAACATCACACCTCAGACCCAAGCAGAGAAATACCCACCACTCTCAACAACCACCGTCGAAGACCTGTTCGCCCTCCCTAACGCGCCTTTGTCTGCTCTCACTCCCGAACAGCTCCTTCGGTTCGCGCAGATCGTGGACACAGCGCTGTACAAGTCTTATTTGATCATTCGACCGACTTTGTTGAGTTCTTTGTGCCGCATTGCGAATTGGTGTGAGGTTTCCGAGGTTGAGGAGGATTTGAGGGCGCGTCAGGTTTGTCCTTATTGTGATTGCGTGGATTTAGTTGGACGTTGACTTCATCTCTAGAAATATGCGGAACTTAGGGACCTTTATCACGGAAAAGGCATGCATGCAAAGGCGTTGGGTCTCTTGCGAGAGTAAGTTATCAAGCATTCTTTTCGTTCCCGATCTCTCTCTTAGGTAAGGGATGTAGATTGAGTGAAAAGGAGACAGACATGGAAGACAAGCTGGAGCCTTCTATCACGTATTTGGAGAAGCTGGGCCCTGAACATATTAAGCAGATTTTTGAGTCATCAAGATGGGTTTTCAGCATGGACAAGAATCTCGCTTTCAAGGTATGCATTCGACTTCTGTCCACTCTAAAAATTATCCTCAACTTGGCCTAGATATTTACATCGGAAGACGTGGAACTTCCACGACAATCGGTTACAGATTACCTGGAGAAGATCGACCCGAAATTGTCCGCCCAATACCTTGAGTATATCATTGCAGACAAAAAAGAAGAGAACCCTGCGTTCCATGATCGGTTAGCAGAGCTTTACTTCAGCATGACGGTTACTGCGGTGAAGAGGGGTGACGAGAGTAAGTCTTGTGTCAATTTCTGACCACTGATCTGATCTTTCCATGTAGAAACACGAAAAGAGGCGTACGCAAAGCTACTCGACTTTGTGGATACGAACAATCGATTTGGTGTTGATAGGCTGTATGGTTTGCTCTCGCCTACAGGTAACACCCTTTCTGACCTCTGTCGGCCTATTAAAACTGAGTCTTCCGTTCAGATCTCTATGAAGCAAGAGCCATCCTTCTTGGGCGACTGGGGCGGCATGACCAAGCTCTTGAGCTGTATGTCTACCGTTTACACGATTACTTGAAAGCGGAACAGTGAGTCGATCGACTCGTCTTCCTTAGCCGTTACTCAAACCAGCCACAAGGTATTGTAAACGTGTTTATCAACCTGGCACAGAATCAAGCGGTGTATTTCTCACATTGTGCCGGATATATCTGCGGCCAACGGTCGAAACGTCAACAGACTTATTGCAGCCGGCGCTCGACCTCATCAGTCGACACAATCCCCGGCTCGACCCCGTAGAGACGTTACAATTGTTACCTCCTCTGGTTACAACCCAGGACGTTAAAGCATTCTTAATAGAATCGCTTCGCGCGCCAATATTCGATACCAAGGTTGTTAGCCAGATCAGCAAGGCGAGAAAAGATCAGATTTGGAGAAAGCAGATGATGTTGCAGAGCAAGAGGGTCAAGGTGACTGATAGTCGGATGTGGGTTGGGATCGTCCAGAACATCTTTTTCCGTGCTGATATATATCGTCACAGCTGCCCGCAATGCCACAAGCGAATAGGAAATAGCGTTATTGCAGTTCATGCCCCTCGGTATGTTTCCAATCAAGGCAGTCCGCGAAGTAATCCTTACCTTTTTTTAGTGGCGAAGTTACCCATTATCAATGTCGAGAGTTGTTTTCGCGGCATTTGAAGGAACATCGATGGTGACTGGTGATGAAGATCGGGAACATCAGCCTCCCATTCTCTGCGTATGATAATGTACATGATGATCAACGAGGGTTCGCATGACAGTCTATGGTACTTTTGTGAATACACTGAAGATACATTAATGTCACAATCTAAATGATCGTTGTGCAGGACCTTGCAGGACATGACATTTATTTACGCTGCGCTCAGCCCTTGCTCCTTTTGATTGCGGGTGTATGGCGAAAAAAAAAATAGATTTTTAATATTATGTATTATTCATGGATTGTAACATGTGAGGATGGGGTAGCGTAAAAACCAACTTCATCATAGTAAAATTGCTGGGGTCTGGATATTTTCCAGCCTCCTACCCAGCCAAGGGGTATGCGAAGAAAAATCATGCTATACGAGGTTGTTTTATTTGTCTCCCAGACCCACCCCCTCCACAGGCTTCCTAAAAAGGAAATAAATCATGTGATTATGTGCTGAGCATAACTATCTAGAGTGTGCAGTGTGTTGGAAAAGGACTATTATACCCTCAGCCAATGGAAGAACAACTCAGTATCAGTGGTATCTATAAGTAGTACTTGAGTTAGTTCCAATGATATAAGTAACACTGCGGGCACTGGCCTATATATTCAGTGAATAAACTTTGAATATACAGAGAATAAATTTAAAATATCTTCAAACTCAAATTCACTATTTATATTCTGAATATATTTAAAATTTATTCTTTAATTTGTTTCTGTTTTATTCATTGCTTATATTTAAAATTTATTCAATCCATTTTAACCGAAGAATATATGCTGAACATATTTGAAATATAGTCGTTGATTAAACATGGAATATATTGGAATCTAAATTTAAAATTTAGTTGCGGGATATATTCTAAATTTCATCTCGATATAGTCGCGGGATAGATCTTGATTATATTTGAAATATGTTCACAGTTTCGATCATCGACTATATTGTGAATAAATTTGAATCGTACTGAGGCTGATCGAGTCACGTCACGCTCCGTTATCTCCAGCTAGATCTGATCGTCAGATTTCAGTACTTACACGATTCTAATCGAGTTGGGAATCACCCAGTGTTCAATGTTCAATGTTCAATATCCAATGTTCAACGTTCAACACTTATGTGCACGAATTTAACGAATCTGAGCCCTGTTGGGACATGCTGAGCTGCTGCGATCACCCATAGGTTGGGTCTTGGAGGGTTCCTGAGATTCAGGACCCTGGGTTGGTAATCTTATCTAATCCATCATGTTCCTGTTGTCTCCAAAAGAAGACACGTCCCCTCGTTCATCGTTCCCTCCTCTTGTCATCGTCTCCACCGTCAACGTGGGCATCGCTCTGCCCGCATCTCTCGCTTTTTCCACCGCCTCCTCACCTGGCTCGGATCGCCCTCCTGTTGGTCTCCACCTGAGCTACCCCTGTTTGTGTGCGGCTACTGTGGCCAGCCCTTGCGTGATGCTCTCCACCCCTGATTTGAGACTCAGTGAGCTTCACAGCAGAAATAGCTGCCTACCTCACAACTAAACACCGAGAGCCATCTCAAACCAGACAAAAATTAACTTTTCACAGGTTATTAAGGACCTTTACGAGTACAGTGCGTTTCTCTCACTCATTCCGATTCTTTGTGTCATAACTAAGCCATTTTCGCATAACAGTGAACCTGCCTATTTTGTTTAAACCCCCCTCCTCGTACTCCCTTCTTTTCCCCCAGGCATTTTTGCTATTTCGCTTGAGCTCCCTCCCCAGAACACTCAATCTCACTTGCGAATTTGACGAAGACGCTCGCTGGCGCGACGGGTTCTTTGCCGAGTTATAATCAGGAGCAGTACGAACTTGTTAAGGCCCTCGTAGGAGTGTCTGACTTTTTTTTTTGTCTAGCAACTGAGGCGTTCCATTGAGGCGTTGCGAGTATCCAACGTGCCGAAGAGTAAATTCGCATTCAAGCGCAGACCTGCTGCTGCTGCAACGTATTTCAAAAGTTTCCCCATATCCGAGGGCGCTTGCGCCGTTGTCGGTCACGGAAAAGGTGTGAACTTTTTGCAATAATTCTTCTTGATCTTTAAATGACCTGTCAGTGTAGCAGCTTGCCTCGTCTTCGGTTCAAGATTTTTCTCATATCCGAGCAACCCCTTTGCCCAATTATGTTATGAAAGATGGGGCTGATACTGATCATTGTAAATGGCTTCTCGCAACGGTCAGTGGAGAGGAACTTGAGCAGGTGCTTGTTAGGATAATACCCCATCCAAGGCCAGTGACCTTTACAGGAGACATGTACTTCGCTACGCGTGACTGATACCCAATCGATTTCTTCTACGGGCAGCAGAAATGATTGGATTCGTGACATTTGAAGAGGAAATCAATGATCAATATTTGCGCAAACTACAGATGAAGTCGTCCTTTCTATCTGAGAGCTCTGATCCCAAACCCACCCCTCTGCAGCCCTCAGGCTTATCCATCTCAAAAGCCCCAAAACTCATGGTATACTTCCGCGCATGCAAAAAGGTGTACAGCTTCTCGGGCTTGGGATCAGAGTGTAAGGTAGATAACATTCTGGACAATAAAGGTTGTCGGATTGGATGACGGTGTTGAGCCCTGAGCAGGCTCCATTGAGGATATTTTCGAGAGACCTTCCTCTGTTGTCAGTTGGGAGGGTGATTCTGTGGATGATTCACCTTGTGGCTGGACCGTTGGTGTTTCGTAACTGAAGCTTTAATGCTGTACATAGACCCTGCTAGAGACTGAGTGGAAGAAACGCTCAGTCCTTCCCATCCCTCGTACCTCTCCACCCCCTCCTTGAGTCCTTCTGCCCAAAAGGTTTATAAAGGCAAGGGCATCGCAGAAGAAGACGAAGAAGAACCTCCAAAGCCAGCCCAAGCCATCCTAGCAGCTCCAACACGCTAGCCCGCAACACGTGTCATCACACAAGCTGGTAAACAACAAAACCCATACTCGCACACCATGTCCTGATCTCCCACCACACCGCGATGGACACCCAAACCCAACTTGCCCAAGGCCTGCACTTCCACCAGATGGTATGCTTCCCCTCCACCACACTCTATCCAGTGAAATTCTGAATCCTCCACTACGACGTCATTGAAGAAGGCCCAGCATCCACTGTCGCGCGGACGTGGATACCAGCCTCGAATGACCCTCCAGAGTACGCACGATGGATAGTAGTCAAGTCTGCAACGACGCAGAGGAAGTTTGCTAGGGAACCGCACGACATCGTGAAGGAATTACGGGTGCTTAGCTCAGTGACTCATGCCAATGTATGTGGTCCTTTTGAGTATTGGGACTCCGGGCTGACACAAGAATGGAGGTTATCGATGTGCTAGGAAGCTTTCATGACCGCATAGATCTGGGCGCGTTGAACATCTACATGCCATATATACCCATCTCCCTCTCGGACCTCTTGGCTTGCCCATGGTTCTCTCCACACCCACCTCCACAGAACAATCACACCTCTTCAAAAGGAGGGGAGGGAGGGGAGCCTGCCCGCTTCACGCTCCTCGCCAAATCGATAGCCTATCAAATTCTAAATGCGCTAGCGTACCTCCATCACCCATCTCGAAGGATCACACATCGGGATATAAAGCTGGACAATATTTTGCTCACCAAAGAAAGATGTGTCAAGCTCATCGATTTTGGCGTTGCGCACCAACCCCCATCGTTCGCCTCCCCTCCGACTCTATTTCCAGAAAAAGAGGGCCATCTCTATTTCAAAGTGTCCACCAGGTACCTTTTCTTTTTCCACCTTTGACACCTTACTGAGACGCACACAAACAGAGACTACAGAACCCCCAAACTCCTCTTTTCCTCCCGCTCATATGATCCTCCAGCACTAGATCTATGGAGCTTCGGAGCAACGTTCGCAGAGTTCTTCACGCCCCTCCGGTTGATCAGTGATGATTTGTCTTCTGGCTCTTCGTCTAACTGTTCTTCCCACTTGTGCGACGACAGGGACACGAAGAGAGGCTAGAGAATGTTGTCTGCGGACTCTCGGGAGATCTCCGAACCTCTACCCCAACACCGAAGAGTCGTGACATACCCCGGCAAATAAAGCCTTTCCTGATACCTAAATACCTCTGCGTAGGATCCCCAGGCGCGCAATGGACAATTGAAATGGAGATTGAGGAGAGATCGGGCTTGCGTGGAGCATCTTTGAGGTGTTTGCGACGCCTACTGCGGAGAGTTGGCCAGTGAGTCTCAAAGTACATAGAGGCCTTCGAAGGTTGGGCAATCATAGTTCCCAGACTTCAAGAACTGTCGCCACAAGATGGGTAGGATTTCACTCTATTCTATCTCTGCCCCTTGACCGATAGGATAGTGATCAGCCTAGGAAATACCCATACATCGTCTTTAACTTCCCTCACGATGACAATCAACCACTACCTACTTAACTATCCGCAACATGTGCGATCGCTCAACGACCACTGGGTGATAAATGGATCAATGTTTGTCTTGTAAGACACCCTCGCTCGCCCTACCAACTGTATCGACTGGGAAACACCCTTCACCTCGCTGGCATGCTGTCCACGCAATGCCATGCAAACACGACATTGAGATCCTCTGTACACGGTGTTGAGGGTGGTACTCCATGTGTAACCCCCTCGTCTATAAGGTCCCAACTCACCGCTAACTTGATATTACTATCTGGGCACATGGGATAAAAGGTAAGAATGGATTTATCGTCCTTGGCCTTCAAATTTCAAAGGCGGCGCAGTATCTCGAAACATGATACTACGAGTAGTGCGTGGTGTCCGTTGAACGGTCAAGGATGGGACGCTGATACGATTACCAATAGGTGGCGTGCGCGCGGACTAGGATTGGAGTTGGGATCGGCTTTGGAGGATGAGTAACCTTGTACCAACGGCAAGCACAAACAAAGCAAAAAGTTACTCGTACACAAAGCCTACATCTCGAACCAGGTTGACTCAGCACCAATACACCCCAGACATGGATGTTGACGTCGTCTCGCCAGGTGCTGAGGTGCACGGTGATGAAAGAGCGGGGGTGGGGATGGAGCAAGATCTGCAGAGCGAAGAAATTGTGAAGCAGCTGGAGAGGGGCCTTCCTTGAAGGTGACCTGGATTTGCGGATGTGGGTTGGGTGGAAGGTACTCAGGTGAGTCATCCATGTCGTAGAACTGTACTTAAGTATATTGGTCCTGATTTGTCGGAGCGTATATTGGAGATCGTTCATCCTGAGCCACAAAGACATGATGTAAGCTATGGGTTTCTTTCACAATTTCGACTGTCTGCTGAATGAGAACAGGTAGTGGAAATTGGCTCGCCGCTGCTTTGGAATCAGTACCGGAAGAAATATCATCGCCACATCTTCCTTTCACAGCTCCCCTTTCTCTGAAATTGATTGAGGAAGGTCAGGTCAATGGAAAGCGGCAGATGTCTGACCGATATCCACTAGTCTCATGTTCGCTCAAAAAGCTACGCCAATGCGAAAGAATTCAATATGGACATGGCCTGTCTCTTTTTGAAAGCACATCTCCATGTACGGAACTATACGGTCAAGTCTTACTTCTCCAAGTACAGTTGCCACCTTTCACTTTGCAATCATTGCGCTCAAACTTTGATTCATAGAGAAGGCTCTATCAAGCTTTGACTTCACCTAACCCACCACAAGGCGCTGTGCTTTCCTCATCAACCAACTGTACAACTCTGCGCGCTGGGCCACGCAACGTCAAGCCTGCACATGGAGCGTCAGATAGCGATACTGCTCCCAGCGTTACCAGCTACAGGGTGCCGACGAAAGATCAAATATTTGTTGATGAGGTGACATATAAGGGCTGGAGCATGAAGCTTGCAGATTGGCTGCACTTGGCCAATCCTGATGATCCCAGTCGGAGTGGTACCTACCATCCATATCATATAACTGTGGCCTCGGCCTAGAGGGCCTTGTGCATAATACCACATAGTTTAATGAAAAGTATATCATATATGTTCCAGGCCTATTTATGATTGGAATCTTTTCATAAAATGCCTTGGTATTCTCAATAGCTTTTCATTGCAGGCCA